>OZ026617.1:56534088-56589294 GCA_964020975.1 Hermodice carunculata
TTTCCATTTTCAACCTTCAACTGTATTCTGTTTCCAAGACGTCAGAATACGTCAGTGCAGCACAAGGCAAAAGTATGAAGTACATATCAAATTTAGTTTTAAATATGTGAAATTATGGAACTATAATTTCAGATAGCTGAAATGAAATGTATATTATGTCTTAAAAGTATTTACACTGAGTAGTTACAGTTTTCTGGAGAAACCTTCGGTCAAAATGAACACGTCAAATTCCAAATGAGTACCTTCTTTATGTGACACATTCAAGCAGATCCAGTTTCGACACTCCTCGTGCTTAAAGGTTCACAATAGCTTAACGCTGACTTGCTGAAGTTTTGCGTTTCATGGAGTTCTGAGATTTTACGGTCCAAAATCAACCGACATATTTCGTGGGATGTGCAAACTCGATAGATTATGATACGAGCTCTGAACACCAAAGTCAAATGAGAACTAGAAAGGAAACAGGGGCCTTAAAGCAAATCTGTCATGTATTTATGTTCCTCATGCAAAATCACCTAGCCATAGCTTAACCCTCTGTACAAATAAATATAAAATAGATATTAGAGCTCTGCCGAGTGCTCGGGTAAATTGCTTACTATGTCGGGTACCCCCAAGTCGAGATATTGTTACCCAAGAAATCGGATGTAGCTACAATAATTCCATAACATAGCATATACTTATCAATACATATTCACCTACGCTTTGTGTCGATCAGCATATTTTTCCTTTATCATCGTGCATGGCATATGTAATTTAGGTATTACCTTTTTTCTTACTTAATGAAATAATTTTACATGTTTTCTTTGGTAACTATTAACCAGGGCTCTGTCAGGTAGTAATTCTTAATACTCCGGTACCTGCTAGATGGGTATTAAAATACCCGGATACCTGTAATTGCAAGTATTACCTGCCACATTGTATAATCTGTATGCGCAAACAAAATTGTTGTGTCACACTTTGGATTTCTTTTCTTATGTTCCCGCCTGCCATGACGCATAGCATGTGAAGGGCGATTATTTAATATATATATATATATATATATATATATATATATATATATATATATATATATATATATATATATATATTTATATATATATATATATATATATATATATATATATATATATATATATATATATATATATATATATATATATATATTACCCGTCGATTTCACGGGAACTAGCTGCCGATTTGGGTACCTATAAAAACAATAAGTTAAGGAGGGCGATTATTTTATTTTGCATATGTCTTTATTTGGGTATTTATTCTCTTTGTGTCTTATACATGTATAATAAAATAATATATATATATATATATATATAATACTCGTTGATTCCATGGGGAGTGGCTGCCAATTCGGGTATCCGCGATTTTTCACGGACACCCGACACAGACATATTAACAATACGTTTCGTTAAATCACAGAAACGTGAAATATATATTGTGCAGTGTTTTTTTTCTCTGGATAATGCATGTCTTGGAAGACGATGTGTAATTATTAAAAGTGTAAATAAAATAGGAGAAATACCCAAGGTACTCGGGTATTCAACTTAATTACCCTGTTTGGCGGGTACCCGGGTATTCAAAGTCATTACCCACAATTTGGTTGTATACCCTTTTATTACCCAACGAAGCTCTAATGGAACTCGTGTCTTCATCAAAAAATTATCGAACCACTACAATGCTGAAGAAGCGTTCACTGTCAGTTTCGGAACATCAGACCTTCGAAACAGGGGCCTTTCGGAATACCTGGCCGCTTTTTTGACCTGAATTCTGAACATTGGACCTTCGGAACATCGGCCCTTCGGAATACTGACCTGTAACCAAATGTAGGCTACGGTTTTTTTTTTTTTTTTTTTTTGGTGAGTGGGGGGTGGGGGTTTGTTCATGTTTGGCACATGCCAAAGAAATAATTTCATTGACAAGACCAGAACTTTAATCTGTATGTTGAACAATTTCAGAACGACAGGTAACGCAACACAATAATGAAACGACTCATGTTACCCGTCGGACGCGTCGGACTACCGGAGGCGTGGCGCTATAACCTGAGCGCGAAGCTTTTATAGCGCCAAGATGGAAGCGGTCAGACGGGTCAGATGGCCAAGCCTATTACATATTCAGAAGATGCTGGGGGCAATCCTTGGCACCAGTGATTAAGATGTATCCAAGTGAAAATAAGGGACATGGTTTCTGAATAACTGTAGGCCTTATTTGCGGATTTTGTGGACGAATGTGCGTTGCTGCTTGCTGGTTATTTTATATACCAGCAGGGCTCAATGGACCCAGAAGCTTGATTGCTATCATGTCTTGCACTGCGTCCTGGTATTTAAACATTGGATTTCATTAAAAGGGGACAAATAAAGGAACGCTTGTTATTTTCACAGTTAGGAAGAGACGGTGTAAACAGCTTTCATTGTCACGGGTTTGGGGCATTATATCCCATCTGCACAAGATAAGTTGATGACCTTTAATGTTTGCCGTGGACGAAAAGTTGAGGTAAAAACATAAAAGCAAACGCTAATTTGCATCCGACTGCTTCAGGATAACGGAAGTTGAGGAATATGAGACCTAATTGTAGGTAAAGTTTTTTATTCTATATGCCTATGATTTGTCTCCAGGGAAGTATTCTTTTAGTGACTCTCAGAATATTCAGCCATTTTCCTCTATGCCAGTGGCCTTCATTGAATAAATCAAGGTAATTACATTGTTCACTAGGCACAGTTCACTGTCATGAATGAATCGATAAAAACTTTTACTCGTATCTGTAAATAAGGGTTTTGTTCATTTTACTGTGGAAAATACATGCAGGTATTTCTAAACAGTTAACTTACTGTGTCAAAAAAAGCTAGATCCATCTTGATGACAGGTTATTGGTCGAAATGTATCATTAGGCCTATAATTAATTGATTTCAAATTCCCTGTGTCCTTATTCAAGTGGACCTCGGCGTTTCCCCTGCTCCACGCAGTAAACAAAATACACGAAAATATTTAAACTTTCTTTCTTTTTGTTTTAAAAACCCGCTTCTACTTATAATACAAAGCCACCACCACCACCACCACCGCCACCACCACCAACAACAACAACAACAAAAACAACAACAACAACAACTATAAGAACAACTGTCTCACTTTACCTGATTTTTGAAGTGTGTGCATCTTTGGTGTGAAAACCCTTATATCTGCCGTTGTAATTTCCCGATGTTATGCCACAGGCTTTACTAATCTTCCATTAAAACCGCTAAGTCTAACGTAGAACATCAATGTAATCACAAGCATTTATCCATTCCTACTCAGTGAAATAAGATTTATTTAATCACGATCTTACTAATTACACAATCGCAAATCATACCGACTGTTACATACCAAATATTGTGATAATGGCAAAATGATGGTCATGGAATCGCAGAAATTGGCTGTTCAAATAATTATTACAGATATTTCTAAGCAAAGGTTGACAAATTGAGTCAAAGTATTCGTTGATGAGTTAAAGCAATAGCTGAAATTATTTTTTTTCAATATTACACTGATTCATTTTATTATAATATTCTACGAATCAATTAACAATCAATAAATATGCAATTTACACTGCAAAATGTCACAAAATGATTTTAGCAACATACTCACATACGTCGGATTGTATATACGATGACGTCAATTTGAAAGGTATACTCGTGAGGAGTAAAACCAGTATATTGATTCACGGAATATTTGTAGCGGGCAAACGTAGTTGCAGAATATGAATTGACTTAGTTTGGACAACCTTTGTCCACGTAGATTATACTACAAGGTAACTTTCTTCAATAGTTACATTAATTTACAATATTTACAAGTTAGATTGTACTTCCGTACTTAATAGGCATATTTCTTTCTGGTCTATTCAAGGCGAGCTTACAAACTTTGTTGAAACATACCACGGGTCATTGATATTTTGGTTTGGGACATTTGGATAAATTGTAGCATGTGTACATACTTTGTTCAGGCTAACCCAATGTGGAGGATTTTGAAGAAGGGGCTGCTTTTGTACAATCGAACGGAATAATCGACATGTGGCCAGAGAAAGCCATTGCATAAACTACTTGCCTTTATGCATTTTAATATATCAATCTAAGTCTCTGGAGAAGAGGGGCCATCAGGGTGTCTCGGAGGACTGCCAAGCAGTCAATTACAGCATTTATCTGGACGAATTGCATTAAGATTCAGACATCAAGTATCTCAAGTGAATAGACCCCACAGAAATTTGTGGACTTCTTCGGGCTTTATGCCGTGCTTTGCCTGCTGGTCGAAACAGTCTGTTCACTTGAAAGGAGAGATGGTTGGTAAATCCTGCATGCTAGTAGATGTTGGTGATATCGCTTTCCAGTGGCGCGTAAGGCAAACAACCGCCGTTGATTGAACGTGTCACATAAATGTCAACTGCAGGAAATTGGCAGGAAAATTATGCATTATAACAGGTCATTCAACGACATTCTAATTTGTATTGGTATGCCATCAAATGAAAAATCTCAAGCAAAATTAAGTGTCCGCAAAGGCTCCTGCGGCGCTTCTAGGCGACAGTTGTCCCTGCGAGCTGTGACGAAAAACAGCAATGAGGAGCAACCTTTAGACCATAAGGTGATTGGCCAATAATCTTTGAATACTTATGCATTGGCATGGTAAATTGACCTCTATTCAAGGTTGCGTGTTTCACGTCAAATAAGATTCTTCGCCAATTTTGTTATTCGGAGAGTAAAGGGACGATAAAATTTATATTCCCTTATCTGCTCATTTGGGTTTATATGTTACTCTTACAAAATTATACAATAGCTTGCTAGTATACGCCCGGGAACGTTAACTATGTCTGACGTGAGGGCACTATGTACCGTAAAACGTACGACAAGTTCAGTAATAGTGATTGTCTTTATTATGAGTTACTGTCCTGAGAGAAATGAATTATTTCGGTCATTTAAGTTGAATGCAAACAGTCAACTTTGGCTGCAGCGTAGACTAGAGTCTTTGCTCTCGACTGTAGCTTGCAGCAGCCGCGAATGTTTGGCTTTTCCACTTACCTTTGCTGCCAGACAACACAACATAGGGAGCCAACGAGCTCATTTGCATGCGATAATCATGCTACTTTGCCCTGAAGAATGCTGCTAATAATTCTGCAGGGGGATTAGGAATGATTTGTAGCACCGATAAACAACATTCTGACACCATATTGAGTGTTGTGCTTGATTGGTCTTACTGTGGAGCTAAACAAAATCCGATAGCATAAGTTCAGTAAAGGATCATTACCGGCTTCTTTGATGTGTGGATGCAAATACGTACCAGCTAGACTGCAAGGAAGATAAACAAGGTGTCACAACATTAAGTCACTGAAGTTAGGACTATAGCGAGAGAGGGAGGGAGAGAGAGAGAGAGAGAGAGAGAGAGAGAGAGAGAGAGAGAGAGAGAGAGAGAGAGAGAGAGAGAGAGAGAGAGAGAGAGAGAGAGAGAGAGAGAGAGAGAGAGAGAGAGAGAGAGAGAGAGAGAGAGAGAGAGAGATGCTTGCTTGTGTAAGAATATTCAGCATGTCAAAGTGAAAACACAAAAAAAGATATCACATTGGACTCAGAAAACATGTATTTGAGACATCAAAAAGCAATACACACATTTGGAATACAAGTTTCAAAATTATGATATCACAGCAGTTATCATTATTTAGTGAAATTACAACAAGTAGTGTGTTAGGATGACTCCTGCTAAGGAATTTTCCGCTATCACATGAGCCACATTGGAGAGATATTAACTGATTAAGTTACCTAACTCGAAAATATAGTAAACATAGTAAACACAAACATGAAAAAAATCGATTTAAGCGTTCCAAACATAACAGTTGGGTATCGTACATACACTTGAGTACAGATTCGCATGATAATGTTTGATATATCCTAAAAAATCTGAGAGTGAATGAGTCAATAATTTATCAGTGATACAAGGGAGGTCATTTTGGAGTAAAGTTGGTATGTAATACCTGTTAGACTGTTTGGATCTAGTTCTCGTAGGTACTGGGAAAGGTGCATTATATCGATCACGGGTGAAGTAGGTATGATACGGTGGAGGGACTGAAAACATGTTTTGAAAATATTTTGGAAAGTCATTTCTTGTGTATCTGAAGTAAAATCTTAAAACCTTAACCGTAACAAATTCAACTTTAAGAAAACAGAGTTTTTTTAAATAAAGGATCAGTGTAGGATATGTACCTGGAATGAGATATTAGACGAATGGCCATTTTTTTTAAATTGTTAACATGAATAACACCAGGCAAGAAGAGTGTAATTTAGGTTTGGTAGAAAAAGAGAGTTAAACATTATTAGCATAGTATCCGTAGGCATAAAACTGTTGGTTCTTTGAAAATTCTAACCAGTTTGGAAAGTTTTTTTATAAATCTATTTTTTTAGCATTCCATTTTTTTTTTATAATTCAGAGACCAAGGAAATAAAATTCTTCCAATTAATAGAGAGAGATGTATTTTGGACATTAAAATTTTGGGTAGAGCAAGAGCTGAAATAACAAAGGCTGTTTACAATAGTGGCGTCATCAGCATATAAAATGGATTGAAAAAAAGATGAGGCAAGATGCATATCATTTGAATTATAAAATGGAGCGGACCAAGTATCGATCCCTGAGGGACATCAGTACTAAATGTTAGATTTTTAGAAGAAAATTCATCATATTGACCAAATTATGATCTATTTTAAAGATGATTTTTAAACCACCGTAAAGCAATGACAGAGACACCATAGTATTTCAACTTTTGGCAGAGAACCGGATGATCTAATGTGTCGAACGCTTTTGACAGATCAACACAAATAGCTATGGGCAATTCGCCTTTTTCAAGAACATTGAAAATTCGATCTACAAATTCGAAAAAGATTGTTTCAGTTGAATGTAATTTCTTAAAACCATGTTGACTGGGATACAATAATGAATTGGTTTCAAAGTAACTATACAGCTGCTTGAAGACAACTTTTTAAAAAACCTTTGACAAGGCTGGAAGTAAGGAAATAGGTCTATAGCTTTCTGAATAGGATTTATCATCCTTTTTTTTAAACATGGGAAATACTTTAGCTATTTCTATTTTTTCTGGGAATATACCAGTGGTTAAGGATTGATTTATGATAATGAACATTGGTTCTGAAATTGAATGAATTAGGCCTTCAAACAGTTTCATTGATAGATTATCATGTACAGCACTGCTTTTTCAGTTTAAACTTTTTTACAATCTGAATTATTTACTGCGGCTCAACTGAGGTTAAAGAGAATATGTGATCAGTTGGACGTTTTAGATAGGAACTTTATGAAGGCTTGTTTCTAGAATCAATCTTTGCTGCCAGTTTAGGACCAATATTTGTGAAGAATTCATTAAAACGATCAGCAATGACTTGTTTATTTGTTATGTTGTTATTTTCTATTATGAAGAATGAAGGAAAACTTATTTTGTATTTGTTTAGATTCTAGACATCTCATATCACATCCCAAGTCTTTCTGGTATCATTTTGAACTTTTCGAATTGAAAATGATAAGGTTTCTTTTTCTGTAAGCGGATTTTTTTATTTAGTATGTTGTTATAGACCCTTAGATTTTGTTTCCAGGTATCATGTTGGGAGTTATCTGTTGCAGTACATTTTAACTTTTTATACAACGTGTCACAAAATTTTATCAAAGTGAGAATACCAGGTGTAACCCATGGGTGCACGGTTGGCGCAGCTGCAACACGCTCGCCTTTCACCCTTGCAGCCCGCGTTCGATTCACGGCAGGGGAAGCATGTGGAAAGAGTTCCTACCACTCTGACTGTGCACGGTGGTTTTCTCCGAGTCCTTCGGTTTCCTCCACCAAACATGTAGGTAGGAAGTATACGCCACGATCTGTACCATGGAGAGTGATTAATATAGGCTTGGCCTGCTTCGCAATCGATATAAAAGACATGGGTCTATCCTTTTTTTAACCCATGTGGACTTTTTGTGTTTATACTTTAAGTTTGACATTTCTTATTGGAAGATGTGTTTCTTTGGCTTGCCTTATTATACTATCTAATTGATCATACTTAATGTTTGGATCACACTGTAAATTCTGAACAAAAGTTTGACTCATACTTGAGTTTTTAACTCATCAAAGAAGCATTGGAGTGATTCTTTGTAATTTTTTTAAAAATGTTTGAGTGGATGACTAACAACAAATTCAGTTTTGATACATGTTAAAGAAGGAAGATGATCAGAAATTGCAGATAAGATAATTTCAGATGTCGAACATTTAAAACTGGGGAACAGATTACAAAAGATATGATCAATGAGTCTAGCAGTCCCAGCGGTTAACCTTGTTGGCAATGTGATTTTAGGTAGGAAACCATTATTAAGTAAAGTATCTAAATGCTCAGCATACTGGAGTCTTGTATTTACCTTAAGAAGATCAATGTTAGGGTCACCATCAATAATTTTGTCTGATGATTCCTTGAAATTGTTACGATTATTCGACTGAGATCTTGTACAAAGGCATCGATAGCATCATTTCTGTCATGAGGAGGTCTATAAATATCAGAGAGTGTTATTTTTTGCTTCATATCTTCACCAGTTATATCTATGAATTGGCTTTCCCATTGTCTGGTAGGAGAAAAGAAGTGTCGTATAGCAAACGGATAATCTTTACGTAAATAAATAATCAAACCACCATGGGAACTACATGTAGCAAGCCAGAGGAATCAGTGTATAATTGTCAAGGTGAAAAAGTGAGTCAGCTGGCAAGGGATTTTCAATCCAGGTCTCTTGAAAACAAGTAACACTAAATTCAAGATCGTTTTCAGATAGATTTTCGATGATCACCTTTAAGTTATCGAATTTGGCGTTATGGCTTCGAATTTTTAGAGTCAAAACTGAAAAGTGTTCATCACTGGCCTAAGATATTTTGGGAGGGAAGATGTTTTGTCTGTACATATAGAGAGTCAGCTGCAATAGAAATAGCATTTTCCAGGTCATTCTCATTATTTTGCAAATCTTTTAAACAGTTTACAGATATATCACCAAACTTTCTGAGTACTTCATCTTCCAGGGAACGAGTGATCATGAGCTATCTAAACATAAAATATATATGTTTTCATGCTTTACATGTATTACAGGCAGATTCATTAAATGCACCTTACATGCCTGACAAATATTCATGTTTTCATCAATTGGAATGACTGAAAATTGGATATTGAATTTGAGAGTTATAACCTTGTAGATGACGACATGAAGTTTTGAGTACTGAGGATTAGAATAATAGGGATAAACATAATATAATAAATGTGTTATGTGAGCATAAGTATTGACATTAACAGTAAGCCACTATACCATTTTCCTTGTTATCGCAAAAGGTACAGAGCCGAGTCGAGTTGATTACATGGCGTACTTCTTCTTTAAACTTCCGACGAGTGGCACTTGTGAAAGCATGATTACATGCATCTTTGATTATTAACCACATCTTTGATTTTCAACCTGGGAGGAAATACGCTCTACTGCACTTATAATATTTTTCCAGCTATTTTGGCTATTGGCAGAGACGTGTATGCTGTATGGACGTTTGTAGATCCACAGAATGTAAAGTCGACGCAAAATGTAAATTTCACATTTTACGTGACTTATGTTTGACGCAAAACGTAAGGCCCGGAGAAAGTCATCTGAGGAGGCACATGGAAAATTGAAGGTGCAATATTTCCTGAGTATATATATTTTTTTCTCTAAATGCATCCAAAGTAGGTTTCGAAATAAAAAAACACCTTGGCTTTGGTGTTCAAATTTGATAATGAATTTTATACATTTTGTTATGTTGCGTTTATTGTCAGCTACATATCAAGTTGTACTCACATTTTTGGCAATTTGCCGTTTCTGATGACTCAGAGGCAACGAGGAGGTTTTGATGGGTTTAAACATATTACATTCAATAAATTACAGAGAGACCGAAGTTAAATTAAGTAAGCAATTGAGAAAAAGGTCGATGCACAATTTGAATCCTTCTTGCAATATACGGACAAGGTGCACGGGATATACTACAGACACTAAAACAAGTACAAAGACAGCAACATGAATAAGATAGAAAGTGGGGCTTTTAAAGTAAGATTCTATCCAGCGAAAGATACTAATTTAAAAATAACCAATATGTGTGGACAAAAGTGTGATCAGACGATAAGTAAATATTGGAACTGATATGGGATTGAGCCAATCTCAGCAGCCTTAAAGCGATCTGTAGGTTTTGATTACAAAACAAAGGCGATATATTTTTAATATTCCCGTTTCAAAAATGAAACGGATACAAACTTAGCAAATACACCGTATTCCTCCTAATAATAGCACACACCCTAATAGAAGCGCACGCCAACTTTTGGTCTAGGTGGTCTTAGTAAAGAATTCAAATATCTCCAGAACATATGCCAAGAACCCCACCCCTTTCACAAATAATCTACCAGGTGCCAAGGGCACAGAACTCATTTTTCTCTTATGTGGGTTTTGTATTTAATTCCGGACTTGTGATTTTATCTCCTCACGTAAATCTCAAGTGCGGCATTTACTTTAACATTCACCATTAATATTCAGCAATGAAAAGAAGACAAATGAAAATAGTGAGCAAATAATTAACTGTTCGAGTTTGTCCTGTGCTCGAGTGCATCCTGAATGCCCCTGCATAGTTCATGTGTGTAAAACTGACATCGATCTCCTGATTTATTCGGAAGAAAATTTGAAGTTCTGTGACGCTATTAGAATTCTGTAGTGATAATCCCAACATCCTTACATTTTGCGTTGACTTCGTTTTGTGGCATGAGACTTTACATTTTACGTTTTCTTACATTTAGTGTTAACACAAAATGTAAATTTTAAATTTGGCGTTGACTTTACATTCTGTGGCTCTACAACGTTTCTACTGAACGTTACTCGTGACCTTTTAGATACCATTAAATAAACGTATACATAAATATTGTTCGTCATAAATGTAGAAAAACCAACTCATTTACCAATACGAAGGTCCCTTTTCTATATTCAGCTGTCAATTTTCCAATCTGCTCTTCACAGGCTGCTTTGTCCTTAACAACTGTCTGTAGGTTTTTCATCGAATTGAGGATATCATGAATATATTTGAAAATTTAATATGCAGTTCGAACGGTTTTTTTAGTCATTTTCAATACTGCACATCGTCTTTTCTGATATGTTTATATGCATTTTGAATGCTTTTCAGAGGTCATTTTAATACTTCGCATCGTATTTTCTGGACAGCTTGACCTACATGTAACTATGTTATTTAAAACAAAAGTCAATTTCTGTTGTCGTGAATGCCATAACAGTGACATTATACACAGGCGGAATAGACATCAGAAACATCTTAAGGTTTCAAATACTTTTGCCTGCTTAAATGCAATTACATAAAGAAATGATTATTGGACGCCAGAATGTTTCATCACCTAAAATATAGGGGCGACTGTTCATTAGTAGAGAAATGAACGATTACAGCATAGGAATTTTCGACTTTAATTCATAAGCAATTGGATTGACCAACTTCACAAAGCATCACGCCGGTGAAATGACAAGGAAGCCGCCAACATGGGAAATCATCTCCCCGAGGTAGCATAATTCTGTCCGTAAATCACACCTTTAGACGGCTGGTATGGCAGTAGTGAACAGAATCAATGCCGGTTGTTGTCAAGCACGAAGGATGTTCCTGACCAGATGCCACATTAAGAATGATAGAATTGTAAATAAGTCACAATAACTGCAACCCTTGACCCCAAAACCCTGATTGGAGACCGGTCGATGACTGAGGGTGGACATGCATTCAACGCAACATCGAATTGTAACCCGCTGAATGCATATGTGACAGGAGAATGAAAAAGTTCTGTGTTACAAGTCGTAAGGTTAGCACAAGCTAATGAAACTATTACCAACGCGCCCAAGGCTTTCATTGTTCGGGAGAGCAACACGACTACTTCATGTCTACAATCGACGGAATTTCAGTGATTTCAGTGTTTGTTCATGCTTGCTTCAAAACAAAACCAAAAAAAATCACTTCTTTCTATTTGAGAGCTCATCATTGTGATTTTTCAGTGGATTTGGGGTCTGGAGTATAGTTTACATATTGGGGACATTCAAACTCATGGCAGCTATAACGGACATGTATTTGTTTATAAATGCGTCTTGACAGTAATGTAAGCTCAAAAAAGAACAACTACCTACTTCTTCGCCCTAATCATCCATAACGTTTGTCCTATTGAGAGAGAGAGAGAGAGAGAGAGAGAGAGAGAGAGAGAGAGAGAGAGAGAGAGAGAGAGAGAGAGAGAGAGAGAGAGAGAGAGAGAGAGAGAGAGAGAGAGAGAGAGAGAGAGAGAGAGAGAGAGAGAGAGAGAGCAAGTGCACTTATTGTGCCACATTCGGTTTTCAAGTGACACACTTTTGCCATCTTTTTCATCACTGACATATTTTGTCAACTATATAATGCATTTAACATGTTACTCTTACAATGAGTCGAGTTCTGCAAGTATGTGCTGTGGCTAAATTGTATACACAAGAGAGACAAATATATACAGTTTGTATGCAGATTGATGTATTTTTTCTTCTTGGAACTATAAAAGCAGGGAACGAATTGTGAGGGGGTATATGAAAAGTATACGGAACCAATGACAGAGGCTTCTTCTATGTTGATAATGTGGTCATAAAATCAATGACGCAAAGAAGAACGATACTTCTCGTGGTTATTTGATATCCAATCAAGCAATAAAATGTAACTTTGAATATTCCAGCCAATAAACATAGTTCCCTTGAAGGAAATATGATATGAAAGGAGAGCCGCCATCTTGCGAAATTATATCCCAAAATGCAGTTTCGATTACGCCTAAAATAAAGCTTAAAAATTCTGAAAAGCAATACTTCTTTATATGATTTAGTAAGAATTAAAAATATCATTTTTATTTTACCGTGTATATGTTTTTAACTAACTGTAAGTAAAGAAATTTTACATGTCACAATTATCAGAAGAAGGAATTTTTTTCTTTAGGGGCAAGCTTTGTGACCACTGTTGCATTTTGGTTTGGCTCTTGGCCAGAATGGCAGCTTCCAATTTAAAGATGAAAAGTAGGACCTAGCGGTTTAGTAAGTTCTCACAGCAGTAAATGCGTTTGTGCTTAGAACAAGCGAGGCTCAAGTAAAAATATGTTTTCCTTACGGTTCACTTTGAGCTTCACAAACTTCTTATTTAGTATCACTGCGCTGACAACCATAACTAGCTGGTGTATTCCACTGCACTTGCTTGCAAAGAGATAATATCATTTCACGGTGACTTTTACACAAAAGGCTAAATTTGAACTTATCAGCTGCTATGGAGAGAACCGAGAAAGCTAAAAAACGAGAAGCCTGATACGAACAGTGGTATCTTGGCAAATTTGTGTGCATTCAATACGTGTAATTATGCTTTACAAACATACCGTAACAGAAAATACCTTTAAACCATCATTTTGATATCATGATAAGAAACCTTCTACTGAGTTCGGACAAACAGGGATACGAAAAACTTAACCTAAGACACTGGAAAAAAACAGTCTTAACACGTGGCCGGCACATGTCCATGCCCATTTAGCTCAAATGGTTGTTTGTAAACTCTGCCAGTTTTGTCCTTTGTCGATTTCACGTCTCTAACGGACCGGCACACGATGCAGAATCGGCTTTAGCTCGAAGTACATTTTTCGTACACTTGCTTCCTGGGAGGGAATTCAATTTTGATAGAAAAAAATCGCTATGTCATTTGATCAATGTCGAGATACATTTGCAACAGGCAGAGTATTTTATGTGTTTGATCTACGGCTGTGATATCTTTGCAACACCCTAGGGTTTCAATTTAAGTAAAACTACCAATTTAAAAATATAGTTTGATTGGTTCATTTTTCATTTCCGCACACATGGAGTCATGTTGACTTGTCATATCATTGTGCAAGTTCCAGTTATAGAGAGCCATTCTGTACTTCAATCTTTGGGTACTCAGGGTCATTTGGTGTCCCTTCTCTGAGAAGGTCCATAAATATATATTGAACCCCTTTCGTGGCGTAAGTCTAAATTTAAATTTTGGTATTATCCCGTACATGGTGCCTATTCTTTTCAATTCCAATTTGTTTTGTTTTGGCTGTAGTCCTTTTTTTCACAGAGCTCGCGTGGAATTATATTTTCAATATCCCCCCCCCCCGCAGGACAGATATATTTAAAACATATCCACCGGACATATTTGAAATGCCAGTGGAACTTTTGACAACTTTTGTCTACACTTACAAAAAATAGAGCCTAGGAAAGGAGCTTTGTTGCTGAATAATTGCCAGAGTGACACTGGCTGCAGCACCTATTCAGCACCAAAGCTCCTCAACCAAGCTCTATTCTAATTCTAACATGGGCATCTTACCTGTTTTTATAAAGAGAAGAATGTCAAATAATCCGCCAAAGAGAAGTGAGCTACGAACCCAGGCCTAAACAGCGCCCTTACTTTTAAAAAGCAGGTAAAAGAATTTCTCTCAGAAAAAGGCACAATGACTGAAAATGATTCCTTTGTGTATTATCAGGACTTCCATTTTGGTATTATAACTTGATTTAAGGTGCTATCATTGGTATTTTAGTTTTATGAAGGACTGAAGTTATTTATACATTGGTATACCTCTGTTGCTAAGCAACATAAACGATTCAGATGTAGGGTGTTAATTCCTGTTTTGTTTAAGAGAGTGTCATGATCACTTTTGAAATCCCTAACACAAATCTCAGACCTCGTAACTTAAAATTTCCAACTTTTTTTAATTTTCGGCACCCCAGACATGCTACACAAGTGGACAATAATTGATGTTTGCTAAAAAACAAAGGTCCTACAACCTTGAGCTGAGTACTTTCTGACAAAAAAAAAACAATTCTTCTGAGAACATTTAGTTGTTTCCCGCTTTTTTGGGGAAGTTTCGATACATGGTTGTCAAAAGATAACCTATCAGCAATGGTTAACCTCAGAAGATCTACACATGACTCCGAAACTATGGAAATATCATCTAAATCCGAAGATGCATTTACTGGTTTTCGATTTGGGGCAAGAAAATGTAATGAAACTTTTCGGGATTCGCCTGCATAAAGTCATTGTGAAACCAGTCCATGGCTTCTGCACAAGCAATGGCAAAAGCTTTCCTGAGGTTTTGAACGTCAGGGTCATTTGCAGTGAGAGCATTCTCATCTGCATAATTTTTCAGATTCGCACTCTTTATTGAGTCATATAGGTCATTCATAAAGATGTTGAGTAAGATCGGCCCAAGAATCGATCCCTGAGGCACACCATTAATAGTATGTTACCAGAGGCCAACAGTTGAGGCGATCTTCACTCTTTGTTGCCTGCATGAAAGATAACTAGCAAGGAGATCTAAGGCACCTCCAGACAAGTCATATGCCCTGAGTTTGGCAAGCAGTAGGTCATGGGGAATACAATCAAAAGCCTTAGAAAGATCCATCATCGCAGCAGCAACATGTTTCTTGGTATCCAAGTGTTGGCATCATTCCTCAATCAAATCAACCAGGACATGTTGGCAGTTATGATATTTTCTAAAACCTGAAATCATAATGTAGAAAAATTCCTCAAAGTACTCACTAAGCTGTGTTACTCCAATAAAACTTCGTAGTCCTCCTGGACCAGTTGAAACTGTAAAACCTATTTTTCCTGCTGGACCAGTTAATACTTTATTTCCTGTTGTCTCCTATGCCTTATTATTTTAATTATGCATGATTTGATTACTGTGAAACTGTATTACACTTTTACCTTACCTGGCTGTTTATTTTGTGATACAAGATTTGAGTTCTGTGATACTGTATTCAATTTTTATTTTACCCTTATGTTTAACCTGTAACGTGATTTTAGTTCTGTGATATTTTATGTTTTATCATGGTTTTAACTTATTTTCCACTATTTGCAATCGCTCTGTTTTTTGTATTTATTTTATACTCTGTCTGTTGTACTTTTTGACAGCACCAAATGAAGTCAAATCATTGCTTATATGGATATGAAATATCGTCTGACTGCTTTATGCACGTGCATACATTTTGCGTAAGATCACGAGGCATTTAACGACGCATCATTGGCCATCTTCACGTTAGCACGTACATTTGATGGAAAGCCAGCATGAGTAAACCATTATTGTTCCTTGAAAAATGCCCGGGCCTCGTGGTTAATTTAATCATTGGCGGAGCCACGTGAAGACAGTGCTTTAAGGCTCCGACCATGTTAGAATTTATACTGAAAAATGATTGTGTTGGTGTCCAGAATTGCAACATATCTATTGTTGTTCAACACTCGATGGACGACAGACAAGTTTCCAAAAGCAATATTTGGCACCAGGACAAGAGAATAATTCGTGGAGTAGTGGAAAGAAGGTAGAACATGACCAATAATTCAGGACCTGATAAAAAGTTAGAACCTACAATTAGTTCAAAAAAGAAATCCAGAAAGAATCATATTTAGTGGCTATAAATGATCGATTTATCAGGAAAAACATTACAGAATTAGTGCAAAAAAATTTAAAAGTCGAAACAGAGACACAAAAAGGGCACAGAAAATACCTTTGGACGAAAGGTGCAACATGTAAAATGTTAGAAGGCAAAATTCATGATAGGATCTATTGCAAAAATTATGGAGAGTAGAGAAAAATAGTCTATGTGAGGAAGAGACACATTTCTTCCCAACTTTCTCATTTCTTAGTAAGTAAAAAAAAATTGATTTTAAATGTTGCTTGATGAGACTGGCAAAATGAAAATAATAGAGAAATTTTTGCGGTCCTCATGGCAAATAGGGGACCGTTCTGAAATCGCAGTTCACAAATACTAGTTGAGCATTGCTCATGTGCTCTTTTAATGTGTGTGTGTGTGTGTGTGTGTGTGTGTGTGTGGGTGGTTGGTGTGTGTGTGTGTGTGTGCCGGGAGGGGGCGGCGAGGTATAGGTAGCACCCCGTGTTCTTGATTTTTTAAATTGTTCACTGTATGTATTTATGCACTTGGTCGTAATGATGTGATGTTGATTTAATTTGTCATTATGATTGTGACGTGTGCCTGTGTATGTGTCTATTTTGCAAAATTTCACGTTTTGTATGTGTTATACAGCAATAAAATTCAGTTCAGATCAGTTAAATGGGGAGAGTGAACGTAACAGGTCAAGTGTCAAGAACTCATGCAATGTTTGTCCGCACATTTTTTCTGAGAAAAAAAGTGTCGATGGGTGGGGTTTCAACCCGGAATTTTGTGTACCAGAGTTCAGTGTGCTATATATTCATGACACCACCAAGTCTAGCGATTCGCTCTGTGCTGTTTTGATCTCTCTTTATCGCAGCATGTTCCTTCTTGACCGACGAGCAATATAGGTGTTGAGCACAACGGTTCCAATGGCACAGCCACTACATGTGTGGGATATTGTTTTACCCCATTAGATATGTTCAAACGTTTAAATTGTATATTGATTGTGTATAATGTCGAATTGTACATGTGAGTACGTTAATCTCCTTTGAACTAGGTGTATGGAAAATATAATCCTGCCTACGGTTTGCAGAGTCTATTTTTCCTTCACTTAGTTCGGCGGACATAAACTCTTACATATAGCGGTTAAAAATGACTTTGCCATTGTAAGCAAGAACCTGTGCTACATTATTTATTTATGTATTTTTGCGTTCTTGCATTCTTTAAATCTAAGTAGATTATGTGTACCAAATGTAAGGCAAAGACGACCAGCCGCCATCACACAACGAAAGCGTAAACAGTAATTAAAAGGAGCAAAAAACTGAGTTATACTTTCCCGCCGATGACCCGTTGATTAAATTCATACGGCTGTTGAAGCCTTGGGTTTTTCAAATTTTGCATCGATTGTGTTGTGATTACTTGGGATGCAGATTCAGACAAAGGCAGTGAGTCCATGGATTAGTCTCGGATCGAAGAGGACTGTGCTTACTTTTTTGCTCAGAACTACACCGAAGACGTGACACTGTTGCTCCTGTTTGCGTGATAATAATTTATTTCAACGTATTGTTGATTCCATGAGTTCGACGACTTCTTCAACACTTGTATTCGATATTCTCATCAACGATTCGCCCATATTGATTGTAAGTTGTGGAGTTATCCCTCCAATAGGTAGCTGTCATCCTGTTGTAATTTGTACTGTCTCAACCTCTCATTCTAACGATCAAGCTTTCAAAAGAACTGTTTGGGATTACAAAATAGGCAATTTTGGTTTGTCCGATTCCCCAATGGCCATTGGGACACCGGCTTCCATTTGTTTACATCAATGACTGCCTTTCAAAAAAAAAAAAAAAAAATTTGAACATCCACGGGACCACTGGCTTATCTCAAACAATAAGTGGCATTCAACCATTTATCACAGACGTTGTAGACTTAAACACGCATGTCGCTCAATCTGCAGAACCGCGTCTTTCGCAATGTGCAGGACTGATCTACGGTTTACCCCTTTACGGCCAAAGCGAGCTTTGCCTTTGACGAACTCCCACTGAATGAAAAATTGGAACCGCATTTTGGCACTTATTTCAGTCCAGGTTGCAGTTGAAAAGAAAAAAGAATATTGTGAAATACTTCATATTCCGAATTTCATTGTACCACGAAAAACCGTTGTACTTACAAATGTAGTGTGTGTGTGTGTGTGTGTGTGTGTGTGTGTGTGTGTGTGTGTGTGTGTTATTTAGTTGCAGATTGCAATGCAAAGAGATCGAAATCAGCAAATGTAGCTTTCTAAATTTCCCTTTTCGGGAAGAATGCTGTGTTTTAAACGTATCTATTTCTAAAAACTGAATTCCCCAATTATTACCGAGTAGCTAATCGAAGGAGTCCTCGGATATACAAGACAAACATAGGTACTATTTACAAGAAAAGTTGGGCAATACAAAGAATTTTATTTGCAAGATGGGTTCAAAACAGGTATGACACGAAATCAAATTTTACATTGACAAAACGTCTGGTCTGAGTAATGTACAACTGTACTACACCAAAAAAAATTTGGGGTTTGATTCGTCCGAAAGATTAGCACTGCATACAACAGAATATTAAAGAGTTTATAACCGACGGTAAGTGTCAAATTTAATAAAACAGCCGTAAAGAGTATCAAGACATTAATTTGGTAAACGACAAACAGCGTGTACTGATGCTATTTTGGCCGTTATCTCTATAGTTATAACATGTAGAGCGTTATATAGCACTGCGATGTTGCCCGTGATAATCGTTTCGTGACATGCGCCTGTAGATATGCTTGCCGTGAAATACTTTCTGTACTGCAGGCTTTCATTTTGCGTGTATCTTAATTTTTACTCACGGAAAAAATATTTGGCAGCTATGTGAAACGCACTTTGTCATGTGTCAGGTAAAGTGTATTGTGTTTTGGTTTACCTGATATTAACCCTCAGGGGTCTGAGTCAACGGACTCCCTGTATACACTCTGTCAACGTACATGCATTCAAAGTACGCCGTCATTAGGCTGCTAAGACATCGATTAATGTGTTTTGGTTTGTCTACCCAATTACAAGCTTAGTTTACATAAAACAGTCAATAGGCCTACATTTTATGCCAGCTGTTTTTCATGATGTGGCAGTATGTCTTGTGTAATTGCTCTCTACTTATACTTCCTGCTTTGCAATACAGAAAACCATTATTATTGCGATGCGTACTCTTGAAAATTTAAAAAAAACAAACAAAAGAAAGAAATATAAGGAGAGAGAGAAAGAAAAAGGAGAAATCATACAATTCAAATATCAGGCTTTGTAAATTACATTGTGTCTATTGTTCATATATAATGGCCACCAATGGGGAATTCTGAAAATTCACACATGCACTGCTGCTCTTGGAAACCCAAACAGAACCTATACTCATCTTTAAGCGTACTCTGATCACTTTGCTCCTCTCAGAAGGAATCCGACATCTCATCATCCTATGGTATGCTGGTGCTATTGGACTGATTTTGTTACATGCTGACTGTGCAAATCCACCAAGAGTTTGTGTTACGAAAGCTAGCATGAAGTAGCATGCCATAAGATCAATGCTGACAAGTGGAGTAGCCGATACAACCCCGTTGCTAGCTTAAGGTTTGCGGCATGGAGCTCTACAAGAGAAAAATGAATATGTTTTTACAAATACAGGATGGCAACACTTTCGCTGAAGCATAAAGGAGAAAAAACAACGAATAAACAGTTCTAGTAAATGATAATCTGTATGCGAATCGGTCCAACGAGGATACACATTGAACCGGTCGGCAGATTTCATATATTGAATATAAGTGAAGAATCCTTTCAAGCTTACCTTCCAAAACTCTTCTTTATGTTATTCAGTAATATGTTCAGCGGTTAAGACCACTGCGCTGAGTGAAAAGTAGATTTAATACAGGAGTGGGTTTTACCAGTATAATACGTCCCTGGTTTTACAGTCTCAAATTAAAACGTGGAATATTAATAAGAAGCATACCTGGTGGCAGTTTTTACCCCGAAGCCAAACTTTGCCCAAAAGGTATTGTCGTCATGTCATCTTCCTTCCTGTTAAGAATGTAAAGAGCTACATCAACCCTATTGGTGTATGGAACACTCTTTTGAAAAGCTCAACCCTGATTCAAGGTCAAAGGGGTCAACTGTGTTAATTGCAATAATTTCAGCATGCCGCCCGGAAAACGAAATGCCCTTCTCAAATAAAAAGAAATGTGTTCTTCTCATGGAGTTCTTAGAATTTGGTGGCACATGAGTGACATGGAGCTCAATTCAAGATCACATTGGTCAACAAATATGTTGGCTGAGGAGTTTTTGAGGTCGCAGGACGGCCATTTTCGTTTTTATGTTTATCATTTTGTACAGATGTCCTACAGGAAATATGCTGCTGTGATTTTTTTAAATAACTCCCTTATGCAAAAGGTATTCTGTATATTTTTTTAACCCTGCAAATAGATAAATGTAGCTATCCTGCCATTCTAATACAACATAAGCCACAATGGAGAATAAAAACTTCCTTATCTGGTCTTCAACACGATAATGATTGACGAGCCGTAACAACTTTGAAAACACAGAATCAGTAGTAACCGAATTTAACTGGCAGACTGGGCATAGAGAATTGAATTATTATCGAAGAAATTCGATTTTCTATTAGCAAAGTGAATCACAGCTTGATATGGAAGAAAGCCATTCATCATCATGTGTTGGTGAAGTGAAAAGCTGTTCCATGTGAACCTACGTCCTTCAACAATGCCAACCGATAAAGATGACACGCATGTGGATGACTTGGGTACATGCTGATTACGTTAGGAAACATCTGTCAACTGGCCAACAAAGAAATGTTTCGTTGTTAATCACGACTTTGAAGCCGTAGATTGTGTATAACGCGACGATTCACTTTAATGTAATTCCCACATTTGCTCTGTATGACTGAGTCATTCCTGGCTGAAATTAACTGGCGAGCCACATCAATGGGCCTTTCCAGAATAAAGAAATTCTCTTTGAAGACCGATAGCACGTTTTCTGTATCGACAGGATGTTCAATTGCACGAGCATACGCCAAAGGTTGAAATTCACCTTTGCTTATTTAAGATATACAAGGTGGGTGTAAAGTCAGTTTGTGTAATCGGAAGAGCATAAGTAACATCGGAATTGTCTCTGTGTCGATGCAGTTGCAGAGTAATTACAAGCGGAACTTTACATTAGCACAGTGCTCTTGGTATTTCATGCTTGAGTGCACAAATCTAATCAAGTCTTTATGTCGAGATGAGATGTCAGAACACATCCTCTTTCTAATGTTGGGAATACTATGCACATGATGCGGGGCAATAATCCTGGAAAACTGTGGATGGTAGTTCCAAAGAAATGTATTCCGTGCGACGATTTTTTGCCATGTAGACCGACGCATATGGGGTCATTTTCCTAAGACAGCAGATACGAAATTCCCACCTTGGCAGACTGCTAGGAATGAGATGACTAAAACAAAAAAGTGAAAGGTCTGAAGGGCAAAAAGTTGCAAATAGCTAAATGTGGCATCATGTATTAGATATTTAACATATCTGTAGCGCTGCATATAGCCGAGGGATATCAGAACGTTCTTGGTATTCATCACATAACAGAGACAACACCACAAAAACAATAAAGCAAGGGGCACTGGTGCTGCTATGCTGTCAAACAGTTTATGGATCGGTTGTGTTTGGATCATTAGTAACATGTTGAACATTTAGTTTGCTTCCTTCAAATTAATAAATGTGCGCTTAAAGGAGTATATTGTGTGTTCCATATCTCACGAATATCTCTATTTGCTCCTCCAATGGATCACAATGGCCACTACCCATAACACACGACTTCGGCATGTCGTCATATCCACATACCTGTCAGCGCCTCATATTCTACTTCATAAACGAACAAGATTTATTATCTGTTTGTCATCTGAAGTTTATACAGATTAACAGGTTTTGGACTTAGTCAAAAATGACTTTTGTCATTATTTTGCATAGCAAAGGTATCGGCGTATATATCTGCTTCCATAAGGCAAACTAAAGTGGTTATGTAAGAAGGGACTACATGATATACCGTATGTATTGAATAAAATTTGTAGTATGAGAACGTTTGAAATAACTGAAACGCCAATGACTATAAAACGTAATGGTCCGGTTTTCTGTTACAAGTATCTGCCTTCATTTTATTTTTTCTTGGTTCACCGCCACACGGGGATTGAATGGGTTTGTTTCTACAATAGGAGGTATTTATATTGACTCAGATCCTTTGCTACCACCTGGGGTGAAGCAAAGAACTTGACAGGAAAGGGGAGGGGGCAGACTCATGTATTATTCTATGGTGAAGGCAACATTCTCAGAAAGCAAAAGGTTCAAGAAAAGTCGTTCATTAAGTTTTGAAACATACAAGATGCAAAACGCATTTACAAAATTTCACCTGTTTGGTAGAAAAGGTAATATTATTTCTGGATGGATAAGTCACATAATTGGTACATGTGCCCTGATCATGGCTGAAACACAGTTCCATTGCCTGACAACTACAAATGTAAAGGGACAAGGGCAGGTCTGCAGGTAATATTGTTACATGTGAATTATAGTACCTCCTATTGCCTGCCCGTTACGCATCCCATTTTCTGCTAGGTGATTGGTGCCAAAGGTTGCTGGTTTGAGATCCGGCCGTTCCCTGGACTAAACATTTGTGATAAAATCTTTCTTTCTTTCTTTCTTTCTTTCTCTCTCTCTCTCTCTCTCTCTCTCTCTCTCTCTCTCTCTCTCTCTCTCTCTCTCTCTCTCTCTCTCTCTCTCTCTCTCTCTCTCTCTCTCTCTCTCTCTCTCTCTCTCTCTCTCTCTCTCTCTCTCTCTCTCTGTTTTTCCCAAGCGGTATTGCATGGATCACTTTTGCGTCCATATTACATTGCACATAAAATTTTACACCTACTGTCCAAGTCATAATCTAACAACCCCCAAACGCGTTATTGCTCACTGGATCGGCTTTTTCTAATTTAAAGGAAACGTGGTTTTATGGAAGTCCCGTAGTGATGTACATTTTCGCACAATCCGTTTTGCCCCTTAATATTGAAGGTCGCAGTACTGTTATATATTCATCTTTAAAATGACATTTCATTATTTTTCCTTAATTCTATGAATGCTTGGAAAATGCATCTAATAGGTTGTCTTACTTAGGAAATAAGTTTGCCTTATAGCACGTAACCTTTAAGTTAAACCTTAATTGACACAAAATGTGTGCAAAATTGAAAATCTAAATATTTTTACTAATGTATTAGTTATTGTATGCTGCATCAGATATAAAACCTTTAAAATGTACAAGTTAAACAACGTATGTGAAAGCAGTGACTTTCAACATACCTGCCAGCAGTAAGGTACCGGACGGATTCGGTTGTTTATAAGGTCTCGCTCTGCAGCTTGACAGGACGCGTCACTTTATCTGATTGTTTGATTGCGAATGCTTTTTTCAGTAAAGGGCTGTAGTCTAGAAAGTAAAAGTCAAGGTACCCTAAAAGGAAGATAATTACAGAAGAAATCTTCTTGAAGTCACTAGTACACTTAAATAGCAGACACTGCCAAGACTTTATTTTCAAGTACAATATAGCACAAAAATTAAAGAAAAATTGATACTTTTGACGAAAAAGGTAAAGGTAACCCGAAACCCAAAACCAAAAAAGTCATATATGCTACAATATTCCGAACTATTGGTCAATTACATGCAATGTCTAAAAATAGGATATTCGTAAGATTTTTATCGTACCTCCACACAGAGACAATGTTACATTACTTGACCGCTTTTAGGGCGAGGTTAGGCCATACATAGAATGTCATATTTTGTAATTTTTCCAATGTGTACAAAGACGTAATGTATCCTTTTTCATGAGAAACGACCATGTTGGTGACTATGTCTGATATGATATGAGAAACAAGTGCAAAATCACGACCTTGGTCGTTGATCTTTCAGTTCTAGTGTAGCAAAGCCCTAAATAAGTACAAATTCGGGACCTTGGCCATTAACCTTTCAGTTATTGTTTACAACATCAAAGGTCCGAAGTAGATACAAAATCAGGATGTTGGCCACTGATCTTTCAGCTCTTATGGAACGCTGAAAGCCCCAAACAAGTACAACGTTAGGGCCTTACCCATTGGTCTTTCAGTTGTTGTGTAACACTGAAAGCCCTAAATAAGCACAAAACCAAGATCTTGGTCATTGATCTTTCAATTCCTGTGTAAACTGGCCGCCCTTTACTCTGACATGAAGGATAGATAAATCGCGGACGCACGAGACGGCGCGATGAATTTTCAAGCTTCACTAGTTTTTGTTGCCATATTCTTTTAGACGTTTGCCCATGTTCACTGCTAAATAGGGTGGTCGAATGTTTTCACGCACATTTTGTTTTTACCGATGGCACGGAATACTACTCACAATGACGTTCGAGAATCCTGCCCCTCCAAGATGTCTGTATCTTGGCTCATTTTTTATCCCCCAAGGAAAATTGACCAATTATCAAGGTTTTGTAGCAGTACGTGCATCAAGTTCGATTGATTCTAAACGAGATAGGGCCTATTCACCATTGAGAAACAAGCCATTTTTGCTCTGCAAAAAATTAAGTGCGCTCAAATAAACAAGAGCACACGTTTGCGTCTACGAGAAGTAACGCATTTATTTATTTATTTATTTATTTATTTATTTATTTATTTATTTATTTATTTATTTATTTATTCATTTATTCATTCATTCATTCATTCATTTATGTATTTATTTATTTATTTATGAATTTATTCATTTTTTGCTAGAAAAAATTGTGTTGAAAAATTCCTATTAAGTGTTCCTGCACGTTTATTATGTATTATGATGTGTCTGGTGCACCTGTGATCGCCGTAACACCCAGTTCACGCACAGATGGTGATCCTCGATAGATTGCAAAACAACCGAAGGTCCGGGGCTAATCAGGCTAAGGATACCCTTTCAGAGTTAAAACAGTCTTTCGGTGAACTTAATTAAATGACTTTTTGTTTGCGTTCATGGTAGAGTTGATACTCGAATAGCATGCGACAAGTGGGTCCAGATGAGTATGCAATCGAGAGAATTAATTGGAATAGCAGTGTATTATTCTTAAAATAAATATATATTATCACGATTCTGGAAATACACGAGTCTTTATGGAAGCTGACAGGGAGAGAAAGTATAGCATTGTTTCATGTTGATTTCCCTTCCAACGTACCACTTATAATTCAACCTCGGAATCGACTCTTCTGAACTTAAATTAATCGTGTTTCTGCTAAAATGATATTTCAGTTTTGATCGACAACATACACCCTCAAAGGGGACACAATGTGCGAAGATATGCCCTCTCTGTCGAAGTGTGGTTGCTGATATTGTTCCACGACTATATTGCATTTGGTAATATTTTGGCATCCAGCTTCTTTTGATAACACATGCTATGCAAACAAGAAAATATTTTAGAATATCAAACGACGACCCCAAATGAGTGTCAGGTAATTCATGCTCCTCTCGTAAGTCAAATACGTTCTCCTCGGTATTGAACATATTCTAAAATTGAACCAAACTTAGCAAATACGCATTACCACTATGTCAATTTGGTTTGTTCGGTAAGGCCCAAAGAAACATTTATTGACTGAACATCGAAATCGTGAAAACATCTCGCCTGATTGAGCCAAGCGGTCATGTACAGCACTGAAAATGGGTAAAGTTGTGCCATCGATTTCAAATATGAGATCGTATGAGGTATGCCGGGATAATCTGTTTCTGAAAAACTTTCTCAAGGACAACGTATAAATCATTTATTCTTTTCTCAGAGGTGAGTCATTATGTAAGGATAAAACGAAACACACGAGAGAGAGAGAGAGAGAGAGAGAGAGAGAGAGAGAGAGAGAGAGAGAGAGAGAGAGAGAGAGAGAGAGAGAGAGAGAGAGAGAGAGATTCATTTCCTATCATGGCGAACAAGGACACCATCCTACGAAATTCGCAACGCACTTATGAATATCTGTATGCTTACTTTGCCATGGATGTAGATAATTTGGCTCCGCTGGATAACGTTAACGGTCAAGATTGCTCTGATCGCAAATTAGAACAATGTGCAACATCTATCCTTGAACCAGGGGTCAAATTGGACATCCCACAAATTTCCGACATCTTTATGCCAAAACGACTCAAAGGTTTCTTCATACTCAATCTCTGCTAACTTAGCAAGCTACTTCCAAGCGATGTTCGTGACACGTGCAAAAGTATCTGATTATTAACCTCTTTCACTATAATGCCCAATCAGGCTTCATATCTGTTCATTCTTATGAGAGCACATACTCCCCACTGTTTGTAGATATGCAGACTACGGGAATGGACAAAGGGCTCTGAAATGGTTTCTTTTTAACTAGACATTAGGAAGGCATTTGATCTGATTGATTTCCGCATCCTTGTAATAAAGCTTTAAAAAAGAAATATAACGACAAAAGCTAGACTGATTTCACAGGTATTACATGATATTATGTAGTATGTGTCGTGTAAAGGAAATCTATTTCAAATCGGTTCTTTTGCCCACTTTTATCTTATTTACGAATGATTTACAATTTCTTAGAGGCTTAAATGATGATAGGTACTCTGATGATTCCACGTTCTGAGCACGCAATAGTGTAGTAATGACTGTGGAAGACTGGTGTGGATAAAATGGAAAGGTGGCTCATATTGACATAACAATTGCAAAACAAAGACAAATATTTATCGCCACAAGACAAAACAAAGAAAACTGCTTATCACCACCAAACAGAAAGTTAAAACTTTAGTCCATGTAGACGCCAAAAGACTACTCGGGGTTCATGTAGAAATATTAAAGTTAGGTGAACCATATAACAGTTTTCAAGAAACTGACCAGTACCCAAGAATGGCCATGTCATATCAAGTGCTATGCATGTATCCCACATGACTTACGTGACATATTTTACAAAGTTTATCCACATATTGATTTACCTCTGAAACAGAGTGGTGCACCATTGACCGCAGTCAGCGAATCCATAAACTACAAAACATTACCTTGGAGTAATGATGGACGTACCACAAATGACCCCATATGCCCCATTACTCCAAGCGTTCATAGTTGCGAATGTGACTACAGAGTTGAACTCATGTCCAGTTGCACCTTTTTGAAAGCCACACATAAACAAACCTCGCGCAATATATCCATGTTGTATTTCGACATATATCGACCGCATTTCGTGGCCAAAACAGACAGTCGTAAAGAAAACACACTTGGCATACCCAGGGCAGTTGGAGGTTTAACCAGTAGGCAGTATTTGAAATGCAATGGCGTTGTGACCTTTTGTGAGCTAACTGTGAATGCATATGTAAAACTTCTCCGGATTATTTTAAGGCAGAATAACAGAAAATCCACATTTAAAAGCATGTTGAAATTGTGTAATATGCTGTTTTGATGAACTGATGCTTTTGAGTTTTCATTTTAAGTATACTGTATATTTAAGCATAGAGAGACACCAGTGTGATGTGACAGCGGACCGGAGGGATGTAGCCAAAGCACACATAAACCGTGTGTTTAAAGTATCCAACCCCCTATTATTTTGAAAGAAAAAATACGTTCATGAATCCATACCAAATCAGTCGCAATCAATCTAGACTCAAACTTTCGTGCCAAACCATATGTAATTATGCATCCTGTAGTATTCCAAGCATAAGTTCAGAAACAAAGGGATTGGATGTACGAAAATAGCTTTATCTTTCCTATTTTTATAGGGGGGGGGGGCTGGGGTTGGCAATTTTGAAAAAAAAACAAAAAAAACAAAGACAAAGCAATACGACCCCACAATTAAAAAAACCCACACACACACACACACTCACACACAAAAACCAAAACATAAATAAAAACAACAATAAAACGAAACATACCCTCGTAAGATTAAAGTCAAGACATATATTAATTACATTATCACTCAATGCTTAACGCCATTGTTGAAAGTCACCGCATTGCAAGGCACTACTTGACACATCGACTGTCTCCTAGTCACTTTTGAAGACGTAAGTCAGCAGCTTTACGCAGCTCACTCTTGACGTTTAACGTTACACTTCATTTTCCAAGACTCTTTTATGTGGCAAATATAAAATGAAACAACATTGTCCGCCCATGTTGGCGATTTGTCATGTTGTATTTGTTTTATAGTATCTGATGAACGTAAAATAAAACAAGTTCAGAAAATTATCTAACAGCAGTCCGTGTATTTTTATGCACAGAAATGTAACTTTAGAAGAATCGATGCTTCCTGGCCGTCACTCAGTGATATCATGGTTCCTCAGCTGATCTATGTTTTCAATATCTCGTGCTTGCAGCCAGGCTTTTATGTTCTGTTCCATGCGGCTTTTCTTTGACATCAAGTTACCAGTCAGGAGAATAACTTCCTGGTTTCGGTAATTCAGATGACAAAGATGATGCGAATAGTTTCTTTGATGTTTTAAATTTAATTCTTTAGCATTTTCGAAGAGTAGTTGTGATAATGGGTGAATATCTTGCGCTATAAATAGTCGTTATAAAATAGCTAACACAAACCAAGTTTAGGAGACTTAACCCCTTGGGGATTGAGTCAACGCTATTTATCGGCGCGTTTTCGTCGCAATGAACAGTCTTTTGCAAAGAACTTGAATCCGAAATCAATATAATAATAACCAAAGTAACCACATATTTTCTTGAGACAGCAGAAAACGAGGTTAGACTATTTGTTTGCTTGTTTATTATTATTATTATTATTATTATTATTATTATTATTATCATCATCATCATCATCATCATCATCATCATCATCATCATCATCATCATCATTATTACTGTTATCATTATTATTATCATTATCATTACCATTATTATAATCATTATTTTTTGTAGGGGGGGGTGTTTTTTACTTCAGAATGGCCCGGTCTGGAACCAACAAACTCTGGCATCTACCACGATGGGCAAGGGGCTGAAATGCCATTCTTATCGGTCACACCGCAATTAGCTGGCATTAAATAATCTTTACTTTTCGTACAAAGTACAAAATTGCATGATCAGGCACGATAATCTTTCTTTTCGATAAGTTTAATCTACAAGAAACAACGTTGGGCTTTAGTTTAAACACCAAAACGTTTTTTTTTTGATGCTTCTAGCGAAGGTTCAAAGTGGATAGCTGGCTTAAATGTGATACCTTGTCCTTATCTGGGTTTTTATTCGTAATCTGTGTAGACATTGTTATTTTCTGTTTTTATCGTTACTTTTTCACCTCATCGCTGTAGTAACACTTCGTATTTGTTACCTCACACCCAATAACCATAAAAACAAGACTTCGTTAATTTTGGAAATACTTGTAAAAAAAAAAAATGATTTTTGTCAATATCCTTAAGAATGGATACATGCCCACATATTTCAGGGGTGATAGCAGATACAAATATATCAGCAAGAGTGGGCATCAGACCCCCAGTGAGGGTGATGTGAGTTAAAGAAAGTAAAAAAGCCTAAGAAAGCCTAAAAGAAAATTTTACTTGCCTGCAAATCAAGTTTCTGGATTCTAGAAAGACACCAGCGCCCGAGCACCCCTCCTTAATCTGCCTGTGTATTTTGTCGGACGCAGAAGAGATAAACATAACAATTACTTTGCTGATAAGCCTAATAAAAATACGTGTGATGTTAACACGTGTTAAAGGTTGTTATTCAGCAGAATAGAATCTAATCCCTCAGGCAAAGAAAATGTAATTGTCATCGTCGATGTATACAACATGTGACGTTTACGTGTCTTGTCAGGTAAAAAGTACGGTAATGGCACAACGATAAAATTGATAAACTTGCTCTGTATTGCTATCCTGGCATTACTTTGAGCTCTAAATAGCCAAATAACACACAGGGTATGGCTCTTTCAATCCCTTCTTGGCTTCATTACAGGCACTAGGTAATTATCTTGCTCACGTCTCGATAGTTTTGTGACCTGTACTTTCAAAACAATTAGCGAAATCTTATTGGATTGTTTACAATATTTTCCCCAATAAGCTGGTAATTTGTTAAACAGTGGTGCACAAGGCGAGTCACTGGCTTAGAAGCCATTAAAACAGCCTTTTAACAAAGTATCAGATACTGTTTTGTGAACTGATAACAAGTCAGTATCAAAGAGCACTGATTAGGTCTCAAATCTCACACCTTACCCCTCACCACTTTTAAGGGATGGCGATTCAACATTTTGATCGAATGGTAAGTGAACACACAGTACATACGGGGGTGGGGGTGGAAAATACAATTATCGCCAGTGTACATGCATTATCCCCGCCCCCGAAAGTATAAGCAAATTGATCAATATATGAGTCACACTCAAAAGGGCTAAATATTTGGATACCGAGAGAGGAGGAGGGCACCGCAAAGGTGTGGTCAAAGTATGCTTTTGCAAATATTAACAATTTTCATCGGCCCCTTGATTTTCACTCTGACTTAAAAAATGATAATGATAGAGGACCCTGGGAGGGATGAGACCCAGTGCACCCTTAGAATCCCAGAACGCGCTGGTGAAAGCTGTTGAGATAGTTCTGACATGGCGGTCGAGGACTAAATAAAGTTCCTTAGTGTGCTCGGGGCCGGTTTTCTTTGAACAAGCATAAAAAAATTAAAAGGCATAAAATCTAGTCTCGATGAACCCTTCATTACCAAAATCCATATACCCAGTCGCTATTGGCCAGATTCGGCGAAGAACATGCAAGTCGAAAAGGTTCCACGCATTATAAAGTCATGAGCGGATCCAGCATTGGTCATACCTGTCGCACACCGGCTCTGATTCGAAACACGCTAAGTTTGATCATATGTTTGCATATGTTTTCATTATTGACTCCAAACACATCAATGTAAATTGTATTCTCGCTTGCGCCTCCATTCCTTCTTAAATTCTGCATCCGGTACGAACATGTTTCGTAAAAGAAGCTTGCTAAATCCGCAAATTATGCTATAGAAACACATATTACGATTTTTCCTTCAATAAGAACGAACTCCAAGTCAGTATTAATGTTACAGTGTCTTTTGTATATCCAAAACTCCGGTACAACAAAAGCATGCGCGACGAAAGTCTCAAAGCGGTGCCTGACTCAGGTGTGCTGCTTGGAAATCCAGAAACCGCCGGGCCTACCCAATTATATTAGCAGAGGACAACACCTGTGAAAGTTGAATCCAAAATAGAACCATTCAAAGAGCAGCGATTTTATGCCATACCATTCAATCCAATTTTATTCCACATACCATCAAGTGTTATCGTATCACAAGCTTTTCCGTATAACCGCGCAGCTCATTTCCTGGTCCAGGCACGCTATGCGTACAAGATATTCGTGCATTAGGTATTCAAAATGCCTCAGGAAGTGACAACAGAACGCTTTGTTATAGCTCATTAGTGGGCAGGTACGAAATGTCACAACAGAAATGCAGCTTGCTTCCATAAAGAGGATCTGTATTTTTGGTGAAAATTTCATGATATTATTTCGTTTCTCCGAGGCCAGCTTGGAGCTGTATGAAACAACTGAATATGGCGAATCTGATTTTTGCACCAATGGGCCTCCCGCAATAGACTTCGGAATGCCATAAAGATGGCGCCACTATCTAGATCAGGGAAACCTTACATTATCATGATCATTATATTGTTTTGATTTCGATGCCATGAATCCGTGCCTCAAGGTGTAACTTATGGACTTTGATGGCGTGCACATTTTTCTACTCATTTGCGAGTTGACGCATGTGTTTCTAGGATTACCAATTTCTAGTTTACAGAAAGATGCTTCTCCTCATCATCCCAAAAGGATGTGCCACAAAAGGCAACGTTCCGCTCAGGGTCACTAACCCCATCTACTGGACCAGACAGAAAACACAATTTTTCGCCATCATGAACTGCAATAAAGAAGACTTCATATTGGTGTCGATTTTGCATGAAACTTATCATGACGCAGTGACGAAATCATGGAAGCCGTCATAGTTTCTCGGCTCGCTCATTTTCTTTCGCATTCTTTCTTGTCCCCTCGTGCATTCTCGCACTCCTCGCGGATTATTGTGGCTAAACTTCGCGCATTCTCGCATCTTGTACGGTTACCTTACTGAAATTTTCATAGGGTTATGTTAACCCCAGATTATATGGTCCCGTCAGCATATTGGCAAGGTGAAAAAAAAAAACTGGCAGAAAGACGGATATACATATACCTAAATGTATGATGTACCATGATATTAGCATCATATATTCATGTAGGAAAGAATCCAACCGAACTTTCCGAACAACAACAACAACAACAACAACAACAACAACAACAACAACAACAACAACAATGGGCTTATCTTGCTTCACCTTATTACCCCATCATAATATGTGTAAAGGTGTGCTATGTTGCTAATGATAAGGCTGACGCTTATTATTATAAAGAGTTTCATAAAATAATTACATCCTGGCAAATGAAAATGAGACGTGAGTACACATTCCTGATGTGATAATTTGATAATCATTAATTCAAATCAAGCGTCTGTGGACAAGAGGCTGAACTGCTGCAAACAGTAAGTAGCTAAAACTGGGTGGTTCTTAAAACAAATATCATGCCCATGAATAACCAAGGATGTCCTGCAATGCTTCCAAATTACTGCGCATCATTGATTCTTGCTGCGGAGCAGGATAGCAAGGGAATGTTGCAAATATGGTGCACAACGTTCGAAATGGCGCCTTTTATTCGCCCGAGACAAAGGAAACATGACAAGTCATCTAGCCAATGCACATTTCCAAATTTTACAGGCATGTTAACAAGGATAAATTCATAGGCACTTCAAATGGAAGAAGATTTACATCACTAAAATTGCCCCTATGCAGACCAGTGAAAAATTGCTCATATCTAACATTGATGCAGTAAAATATTTAGATAATGGACAAATTCTGGATTATAAAGAAAATTCATTCAGTTTTTACACACACACACACACACACACACATACACACACACACACACACACACACACACACACCCAAAATTCTGAAACCTTTTATAAAGCATTTTGCTAGGCCATTTCATAGGATCACAAGTGCCAGCTATGCCCAGGTAGCAAATTAAACTGACATCAAAGGAGGTAATTTGTAAAAGAACATCCATTTTCAACAGGGTTCAACGAATTTCAAAGTTACTTAAGGCCCAGCTAACCAAAATATGTGTGGTTCCAATTACTTGACAGACCATACAAAAAAGACCAAAGCATTATATTAAAGGAACAAAAAATAAAAAGTACTTTAAAGCCGCCCTTCCCAAACAAAAATTGATCAACCCAGGCTGACAGATTTTAGCAAGAATGTGGCCATCGTGTGCCGTTATCCTGCAGTAAAGTCAACTCAAACACAATATTTTATTTCAGCTTGTCTGGAGGGTTAACTTGGGTCGGGGAAACAGCATAGATGCATAGTCAAGGTGGTTCGGTGAAAGAGCATAGTCCTGGTTGTTCGGTGATCATTATGGTAATATTTTGCAAGATTCCAGGTGTCCGCATTTCAATTTCCTAGGCAAACGATCGTTAAAGTATTTTCAAAACATGACTCACTATCTTAACTTTGACATGCCTGCTCCTTGTGTCTAAAGCAGTTATCATCATTAGTTACAAATCTAAATGCAACACGATACCTTGAGCCACCGTGTGGTGAGCGCCATTTTGAATATTGTACAATGCATTGATTGCAGGACAGTACATCGCATAAAAATACATTTGATTTGGATATCAAAGTGAAATCACTACCACAGCGTATATCATATGATTATCGATGTTTTGAAACATTTGTTAAGTATTTATTTTTGGTTTCATATCCCCCCCCCCCCAGTCCCAATATCATACAAGCTATAGGGTGCTGAATCCGCAATTTTCAAAATGCCAACCAAGTCGATTGGATACTTTGAAGAGGTAGTATCCAAAATGTTTGTGTAATTAGTGTCAAGCGAAGTTTAATTTGCCAAATGAATGCAATGTACATTATATAATGGGACTTTTCCAGAGTTAGCATTACCTTAAAATGGAAATAAAATGCCAAAGTTACCAGTTGTAGGCCCCTGAATAGGGATTTTGTATCCGACACTGAAGTCACCCCCAGGTTATAAATTGAATAGCAACACAGGGCACACGAGGAAAGACAGCTCACTGAGTCAAAGTTATAGTTTAGTGGTGAAAGTTGGCCCGATAGCGAATACAGGTCCAAAAGTACCGGTGGGTTTTTATTTAAGTGTTTATAACATAGAATGCTGAGTTAAGTTACTCCATATTATTGCTGATCTAATTATTCTTTTAGTTGCCTTTTAACTTAGATCAAAGAAAGAGTTCAGAAAAGCAGGAAAGAAAAATTTATATCACGCGGACGGGGTTTGCGCCGGACTTCCAGAGATATCTCGAACACTCTGCTTTTAGTCCTTGCAGGATTGGAAAACAAGCATAGAACAGAGCTTGAAAAAAGCCGTATCACATCGCCTTTTGCGACACAAATTGAGTTAGTTGCCACTTCCCTTAAAACGAATAATGCACCACCATAAAATGCTCATCAAGCTCTAGCCTCTCAATTTAAAGGTCTCTGTGCAATTTCAGGATGCACATGATTAGAGAATTTAAATGAACATTCGGTGACAATAAATGGTGACATGCAAAAAATGGACAATACGGATGTTTTTATCTCAGTGATCAACTCTAAACAGTGCATGAAACTTAAGAAGTCCATCTGTCTGCATAGAAAATGTAATGATGCAGTTATACAGGAAAAACCAATACAAATGTTTCACTGCCTCACCCGATATACTGAACAGAGCAGTGACAAGCAACGCAAATGTACTCTGATATAAGCTATTTGATTGGGTTTAGTAAGAAAACCAGTATGGGAGTTCCTGACGTACTTTGGTCAATTTTTCAATGTTTCACCATTTTTGGGGATCTGCCGATTTAGCAGATGATTAACTAACCATAATAAACGTATCATTGGATGCATTTATTCAAAGTTGGATGTAAATTAGAAACATACGGAACTGTTTTATTTGCACCTTCAATACCGTCCAGTTTTGCACAGCCAGCAAACATGCACTTTCTTTTTTAGATTCCGTTTTTATCAATCAGCATAAAATAGGGCGTTTTTCCAAAAAAAACCTATACACCCTGTACAATAATGATGTTTAAAGTATATGTATGTAATTTTGATTGTATCTGAAATATATCCGCGCATTTAAGACACCAGACTTGCTAAATTCGCGCTTTGGTTTAAATCTATTTTATTTGACCGAATACAATTGGGAAGAAGGGCAGAGCCCTATATTAAGCCCTCTTGTGGAAAAAAAGACGGATGGACAGGACAGACGAAACAACACAATACCAAGTGCGATGTTCTGGGCACACTTTCCATCCACCGTACATGGGCCACGGGGCATCGCACTCTGCAACAAGTTGAAGGAAGACACCACAAATGTAACAAGACAGACAGTGGGGCTATAAAGATATAACTAATCATATGCTAAATTTGAAAAGATGTAAATACATTTTCTGAGCAAGATAACTGTCGCAGGACTAACTGAATTATGTTATGGCATCAGACTGAAAGCGTCTAGTTTTGAAGATTTCGTCATGCACAGTCAGAAATATATATTATTTTCGAAACTGCACCCTGAAGCTCCATACAAGGTTGTTTCCAGACTGAAAGGGGCAGAATTTATTACAACGCTGTGGAGATCATTCGTTGGGATGTATTGATAGGGACAGACAAAAAGAAAAAAAAAAAAGAAAAGAAAAAAAAAGAAAAAAAAAAGAAAAAACAATGCCAGACATCTTCAATGTCTTGTCGGCATCTACACTCTGGAGAATCAATAACACCAATATCAAACAGGTGAGCATTCAGCCGACTGCGGTCCATGCGCTGTCTAACATAATCCAGTTGAGTTTGAATAACCGATCTTGGCACATTCTGGGTAATATTCTGCTTAAAATCAAATAGAGACTGAATTATGCAAAAATAGTTTTGCACGTTTAGAAGTGCACGATAATTACAATTTACATTATCCTAATTTGTTTGACTGGTTTGGTGCACTATGAATTAAATTAGTTAAACATATATATATATATATATATATATATATATATATATATATATATATATATATATATATATATATATATATATATATATATATATATATATAGCTAAATATAAAAATATACATGGCCAAAAAGTAGAGAATGGACAAGTACCTGGCAGTAAGCAGGAGAATAGACAGATTTTCAAGTTGAAATCCTCTTATAGGAGACCAACTAAACAGCTGTAACTAGATACTTCTGAACCCTGTCGGCAGCATGTAGATGGATCTTTGATTACAATCACCACGTAATATTCTAGGTGGACGTAACATTTTTTATAGTCACCATACAATACCTGCATATTTCCAACCTGAAACTCAGTCGCTTAATATTGGTCACACATCGCAAAACATAAAAACATAATAGAAAATAAGCTGCATAATATGAGGATTGGTAGTGTCCGTAATATCAAATATCTCTCGTGGATGAGTAGTTCTAGTCTCTATATGAGCAACAGTTAGTAAAGCATAGTTTTTATATCGTTCTAATCAGAGACAGCAGTGTCAGGTAGCTTAAATACATATTGTTGCGCATGAAAGCCTTGTATGTGGACATTATTTTTAAATCTTTGCAGGCAGTTTGAAGGTGCTTGGACCATCCATTATTACGGTCTATTCAAGTTTTTGTCCGAATTGACGATGAGTATCTTCGGACCTTCAGAAAGTTGCTTCTTTATAAAGATTTTCAATATAAAGATTTTCCCATCGTTTGAGTTCAGTGTTGCCAACCTGCAAAACTTAAAACGATTCCGCCTTTTAACTGCTCTGAGCCATTTAGCGGCCAGCAAATTCGAGCTTTATTTTTCTCGATGAAGGAAAGTTTTAATGATCGCATTAAGCGCTCAGTGCGAAACACTGACCTTTCATTGTGGCCGATTGTCTGCATGTATCTGGACTTTTGATTTCAAAAGCTATTGCAGAGCAGGCAAAGGCTTTTTTGATCCCTCTCTCAAATAAGAGGAAATTATAAAATTAATATGCAATATACAAGGGAAATATTGATAAAGTTCTGGGAGGTGACTCAAAAGTTGAAAAAAATCCACACTTTTTCAAGAATTTTCAGAATAAAATTGCGGTAGTCCCCCGAGAAATCCGGGAGGATTGGCAACACTGTGAGTTGTCTCATCACCCGTATTTTTCCTGGTGTGCTTGTTACTTGTCTTACCCTGACTTAGGACAGGGTCAACTGGATGCGTCTGAATCAGAAAGTAACAACGCTGAAACTCAAAAATCCTCCTCATACAAAGTGTTCATTGAGTCACGTACTGCTTGCCAATATCCATGTCAGTGGCCATGATGAAGATATAATACGTGAAACACGTTCACAAACCAGTGGCAGATGAATCTACCATAGGTGAAATCCGAAAAATAGACAGTAAGTAATTACCAGTGTCCAAAATAAATTTCACAGATGCTCTGGCTCCAATGTTTTCTTATGGTAATAATTAATACGAGAAGAGGATCGTTAACTCACTAAAATGAAGTTCATTCTACGACCCGCCGATTCCGCCTTTTAACTGCTATGCGCCATCTAGCGGCCAGCAAATTCGAGCTTTATTTTTCTCGATGAAAGTAAGTTTTAATAATCGCATAAAGAGCTCAGTGCGACAGACTGACCCTTTATTGTGGCCGATTTTCTGCATGTATTTGAACTTTTGATTTCAAAAGCTATCACAGAGCATTCATTGACCCCTCTCTCAAATTTAAACTTTTTGACATATATAATCTTTACGAGTCCTCTTCATTTCAAACTATATGCTTTTGCAATAAATTTGTTGAACGGGTCAGACAAATTTGATGGAAATTCTACATATACTGGTGAGCGATAACAGGATTTCCTCTCAAAGCTGCTCAATTACCAAACTGAAAAATTTGATGTTATTGCCAAGATGAAGTGATTTGGCGTGGAGGCTATTGTCTTACCATAACGTTGATTTTGTTCATGGACCAAAACGGATTTCAGTGCTGGAGAGAGTAAAGCAAAACGAGAGAACAGAGAAAGAATAAAATCAGCCTGACATAAGATTTAAGAATGAATTTATTATACATATAATAATAATCGCTTAACCGTATTCATGTTGTGACACATCAAAACTTATGGGTTGGGGTTGAAAAGAAATATCCTGGTCCGGATGAAATTGATTGTGTGTGGCATTTGAAGAACATATTTTTGAACAATGCAAATGTTCCCAAGGCTAACATGCCGGGAGGGGTGTGTGAAGACTTTTGTCAATTACCCCGATTTTGAGCAAGATGTTCCCATATAAGGTTCTAACACCAGAAACATAATCGTGTCCATACAAGTGTTATATGATCTTAGCAAATCGTAAGCCTTACGTTTGTTCTCTTTTTCATGTGAATAGCAATATTCAGTTTACGTGTGAATGTTGTGACACCAGCAGATGAACGTTTGGCATACTACATGATTATATTATGTCGGATTCGGAATAGAATATGCGTTTATCAGAATTCAGCGCAGAAAGGTAACTTGGTCACTTCGTAAAGCTTAACTGTTGTTACTCTGGCTCACTTTAGTGTGAGGGTCCCGGAGAAAATGCAAACTTTGTTTGCGGAGAGTCGACCCCTTGGAATACCCGAGTCTCTGCACGTTGATACCAACTTGACAATTTATATCATTTCAACTAGGGCTGTAAATCTATACAACAAATTAACAATAATTTTTAACGAACAAGGTCAACCAACACCGGCTAAGGCAGTCTCCGATAACTTAGGAGGAAACCAGAAGTGGCACTGGTCATAGTTGTAGGATTCTTCGACTACCAATGCGAATGAGATTAGTTATAAGGGCATCTACAATATACACATTACTCAGCTGGCACCAAAAGAACTTTCTAAGAATGACGAATATATGTAATATAGCGAAATTGCAAAGTCCATCCTCATTCCACACATTACTTTAATGTCAATGTTCTATATTGTCTATTACTGCTTGCATTCAGTAACAAGTGATTTTCTTTATATATTATCTTCAATTATATAATATGGTAAACAAATGTGTTTTCTGAGTTACACGCACCTAACATGTGTTTGTGTAGGAGCATTCTCCATACATATTCCATTGGTCATATATATATATATATATATATATATATATATATATATATATATTTATATATATATATATATATATATATATATATATATATATATATATATATATATATATATATATATGTATGGCTTGGACTGATGACTGGGTCCAATAGCCAGATCAAAATGGCATGAGTCAGCTAAGGAGGCAAACTCAGTCACTGTCTGTTATAGAAATATCCCAACTAATGTTTGGCAAAAGTAATGGTCCAAAAGTAAAAGCGTAATTTTTAGGGAAAACTAAGGAAGCCCCTGCCTGTACTTCCTGACACGTTAATGGCGGGCTCCCTGGGGCGGGCTGTAACATTTACACTGTAATGCAGGTACCTCGCCGGCTGAATGACTTCCCAGGCAGGTAACCTTTGAATGTGACTCGTTCTCGTCGTGCATGACTGTGGAATTGCCTATCCCTAGCAATAAACAAGAAGGCCACACTACCTTGTCATAAAGAAACCAACATCTTGAGGTATACAATGTACTTTAAAATAAATGCTGTTTTCAGTTTGCATCTGTTGTTGCCTCTGTAGATAGACTGTGGCTCCTCCAGAGTGTTTTTTTCCCCCGTTACAGTGGATCATGGAAATATGAAATTAACGGTAATACCTGCATGAGCAGAGCGCCAACAGCGATGCCGCCCTGCCCCGTAACTCGGGGATACTACGGGTGCGCATGATCGTTCCAGTTTAGTTGGGAGAAAGGGGGGTCAATTTAGAGCATTTTCGCGTAGGGGAAATTTATAATTAAGGGGGTGGGTTTTTTCCCCAAGTAATCTCCGCGTAATTGTCTGATAGGGTCTCAAATTAAAAACATCCGCGAAATTGTTTTTGATCAGTTGGTTTGTCCATAACCTTCAGGAACATTTTCCAGTGTCAGAATATGTCGGATATCTGAGTGTCGTTATAATGAGGCTTCAGTGCAATAAATAATGATTGACCTTTATAAAGCTGCCCTGTGTCCAATTTTTTAATGGTGATCCTCCCGATTAGTATCTTTTACAATCAGGTGGTGATCAATTTTTAAAAACAATCAAATTAATGTCTGAATTGCCATGCATGTACCATCCATGGTCAATCATGAAGACGATCAAAGCTATTTAAGTACAAAGGACAAAGGTAATTTGGCTTCTTTGTGTATCTGTTTTATGCCGCGGTTATGTGATGTCGTGCATATCGTTACAAACGTTAACTGTTGCGATCTTCCTTGCGATGTACATGAAAATGAAAATGTTATTGTACTTATAGTAATATATTTTTTTTTACTTGTGATGTTGAAATTGAAAGAAGCAAGTCAAAATTTTCATGAGCCAAAAATCAATAATTGAATAAGTATTATAAGTAAGTAATAAACAAAAACCCATTTCCTTGAAGTCAAGCCCTTTCTATACGGTGACGCAAAATCTCCATGTAAAGGAGGTGTTGATAAAATAATATGTTTACAAGCACTAGGATTATATTGATTTTGTAAAAACAAGTGTATTTTATGTCACTTTGCATGTGGATTTTGAAAACAAAGGAACCTAATAAGTACAGATGCAACAAGTTTTGCCAATTTCAGAGTTCTCTCTCCTTCCCATTCTGGGCTCCTTGGCGTGACATAGTGTCCATCTTGCTGTGTTGAGCGATTGCTCCTATGGTGCTCCACGCTCAAAAAAAAAACCAAAAAAAAAAAAGGAAAAGTGGTATGTTCATGGAAACAAAGTTTGTTTCTGCGCAGTTAATATAAATTTTTCTTGACACTTGAGATGACACAACATGTCTGGTGGGTACACCCCCCACCCCCGCCCCCATTAAATAAAGAAATATGAATGTATGAATGAATCAATCAGGAAGTCCGGTGCAGTACACGACTTGATTGCCGTTTAATTGAGCTAATTTTCTTATCTCGAGTACTTCATGACTGCCATAAGCACTAGTATTTTGCGATACCCGCTTCATGGTTATTGCCGAGATGCAACCTGGCGGACCAAAGTGTTGCTTCCCCCAATGCGTGCCCACAGCCCCTGGATAATGCAATTCTGCTGACCACACTGACCAGCTGCCAACATCAATGGAGTCTGGGGCTAATTTCAGTTACAAATTGCACGCCAATATGCAAAGAAAACATATTATTACGAAAATCATGACTATATAATATATGTTTAGCATAATGGCAAATTTGGGCTTTCCCTCGTCACTTGACTTCACTCTAAATTCGAAACTGCCATGAGTGGAAAAGTACATTATACTTTGACAGAGGTTGCCGTAAAATAAATTTAACATATGTACCTACTTACCGATCGCCCATATTGAAGTGAGTTGCATTTTAAGTACATAGTAATGAGGTCTGGGTGACAAAAATTCAACGGTTCTTCTGAATGCCAACAGTGCAAAAACAAAAACTCACATTTACATGAAAATGTATGCAGCCATAGAGACTGGATACATACAACCATGGGGTCCAAAAATTTTCCAGAAATCCACTTTCTTTAACTTGAACACAATGTCGGGGGGGGGGGGGGGGTTGTCTCGTTGTGGAATTTACCAGCCAGGAATCACTGGTGCCATAAGCCAAATGCTAGTGTTTGTTTGATTTGGCTAAAATATTGTAAAAACGGCTATTGCATTTTAATGTAAATTCATAAGAGCATGATTAAAATCTGCAGCGATTGCAGTCTTATTTCCCTGTTTGGATTCAAATTTTGAAGGCGTAGACACATTCCAGCTAGCCTAGCTTATCTCTATTGAGCGCGTATCGATGAACTTGTAGATCTAACGTTAGAACAATCTGGTCTGATTTTATTGAAAAGTACAGGGAATCTTTACAGGTTTTCATAGACCCATGGACCTGGTGAAAACGGAGCACAATATGCGGGGGCATCTTGTAGCTAGGAAACGTCTGCATCCTGGTTCCTAAATTGTTCTCAAATTTAGCTCCTTTCCGAAATAAACACACGAGTCAAATCAATTATTAGCAGTGTATTTCTTTCAACAATTAACATGCAAATTACTCCATTCACATTCAATAGTTATTCTTCTCTCGAATGTACAGCAAAATAAAATCGACTTGGGTGGGACATTTACTTCCCCGGGAGTTACATGCAGGACTAGCATATGTGTAGAAATAATAATTATGTGGCAAACGAAAAAAGACATACTGAAATAAGCCTATATCTACTGTGGGTATCTATAGACGGATACCAGCCACTTTCTTTTTTTTCTGGGGGGGGGGGGGGTGGTGACTTGGTGAGATGTGCTGGGGGGGGGGGGGGGGGTTATATTGCCAGTCAGATAATGAATAAGTTTAAAGACTGAAATATAGTATTTATATGAAAGGCTTGTCCTGTGGGTCTTTCCAGTGTGCCGGCGGGTTAGCCAGTACCCGCGAGCATATGGACTCCCGGGTGAGCGTGAGCGTGAGCGTGCGTGCGAGCCGGGGTGCGGGCAGATCAGAAAACAACTGCGCGCAACCCGGGGGTGGGAGCCCGTGCAAAGTGTGAGCAAAGTGCGGGCAATATGCGAGTGCGCACAAATTTTGGTTAAGTTACTTTCAGTCGGTACTGTATATATATAAATATATATATATATATATATATATATATATATATATATATATATATATATATATATATATATATATATATATATATATATATATATATATCTGATACATTACATCTTTATGCTCACGGTGAATTGTGCATCAACGTGTACAGTTTACGTTGTATATTTTTTCCTATAGTTTACCGTATTCTAAATATTTCCCGATGCTCGATATTCTGTATTTTTGGATATTGCGCTTTGATTCATATTGGATACAGAAATTCCACGTGACATCAGAGTTTTGTAGCCGTGTAGTTACAGTGTGTTATGGAACTATATTATGGTGTGTACGCAAAGTATCCTTAACCGAGATGATTGGCGCTCTGCAGCAGATATACTCTGTTGATACAAATAAGATAATTCTGATTTCGTGGATTGTTTTTTTGTGGTCTTAGTTTGTATCTTATCATAAATTCGATTTCTTCAGTAAACAGAAATTCATTACCTATTGTGTTTTTGGAACTATTTTGGATAGACAAAACATGAAGTGTGAATTTCGTCTTATTTCCATCCTTATGTTGATACTAATAGCAGGTGATATCCATTTGATTCCCGGCCCCTTTTCTGCTTCTGGCGATGTCTCAATTAGTCATACTAATGTTACGAGCCTATCCAAAGACAAGTTGAGACAAATCCCAGCAGACCTTGTACCTAATCTTGATATAATAAGTTTATCAGAAACCTTATAAGTCAAACGGCTTCTCCTGAAAATTTACACCCATATGCCTACTATGACATAGTCCGTCACGACCGTGCTGCCTTTGGTGGCGGAATCTTTAATTATGTATCCACTCGTTTTCAAGTAACTCGTTGATACGATATGAAGATTGCCGATATTAAAATGCTTTGGTGTGAAATTAGGTCACGTAATAACAGATTTGTTTGGGTCGTTTATCGTCCATCGAATTCAAAGGTGTCTTTTTGGGACAAATTAAAAGCCAGTCTTGATAATGTACAAAATAGTGATATACACAAAATCATACTGTCTGGCGACTTAAACTCCTATTTCAGTACCTGGTCAGGACACAAACTTGTTCACTTTTTCACAACAAATTCCCTCATATTACATGTGAATGAGCCAACTAGTATCACTTCCCACTCTGCCACATTCCTCGACCAAATTATTTCAAATATACCGTATTTCATTTATGAAACTTGTGTGCTGCCTGAGCTGGACATTTGCGATCACTGTGTTGTTGGTGCTCAGGTACGGTTCAGTTGTCCCGCGGAGATGGCTTACAAAGCTCATATTTGGGAATGTGGTAAAGCAGATTTCGGTAACTTCGGAATGTATTAATTTACTCGATTGGATACATGTTTTCTTGGTATCAATATTGATCTATGTTACGATTCTTGGTCAAAATTATTCACGGATGCCCCTATTTGTTGTATTCCTAATGAAACCGTAGAAATTAGACCTTGGGGTCTATCATGGCATAATTCCAGACTTCATTGCCTCAAAAGGAAAGTTCATAAGGTATACATTGCAGCCAAGAATTCTAATTTTGAGGCTAATGCATTGGCTATATTTTGTCAAACTAGGACTTTATACCAAGAACAACTCAAATGTGCAGAACGAGTTTACAATGACAAATTACGGAAAAAATCTCAAAGACTCCTCTAAGCAAAAGAGATGCTTATGGCGAACCGTGAAATGTTTTCTAAAACGCAATCGTTCTTCATCTTTACCTTCTATATTTCATAATGGAAAGCTTGTTTTAGATAGTAAAAGTAAAGCTGAAATTTTCAATTCTTATTTCTTTCAACAATGTCATGTAGATGCAAGTACAACCACTCATCCTGCTGTTACTGATGTCCCGAACTCATATCTTGATTCTATTACCATACTTGAATTAGAAGTTCGTGACACTCTTCTAAGCCTGGATACGTCAAAAGCCTCTGACCCTGACGGTATCAGTGCAAAACGTCTAAACGAGGCTGCTACGGTCGTCTGTCCCCCCCCCCCCCCCACTTACCTACATTTTTAACTTGTCTGTCCTTACTAAACAGTTCCCATCTTCGCTGAAAAATGCTGATGTAACCCCCTTTACAAAAAAGGACATACAATTTATGTGCTAATTATAAACCTATTTTCCTTCTTAGTTGTGTTGGAAAAGTGTTTGAAAAATGTTTTCAAAAACGTTATCAACTTCATCCGTGAAAATATTATATTAAAATATTATCTCTACTCACCAATCCGGGTTAATACCTGGTGATTCCAGGGTAAATTAATACTTGCACTGTATCATCAGTTGTGCTTTGCTCTTGACAAGCAAAAGGAAGTTAGAGTCATTTTCTTAGACATTATAAGGCTTGTGATAATGTTTGGCACCTTGTGTTACTCTCTAAACGAAAAAAGCTGGTATTACTGGAAATCTTCTTTCTTTGTTTTCTAATTTTCTTTGTAATCGTCGTCAACGTGTGGTCCTCGATGGTAAATCTTCCTCCTGGGAATGCATCCAAGCCGGGGAACCTCAGGGCTCAGTGCTAGGCAAATTAACTTATTTATATCAACGATATTGTGGACATTGTTAAGTCAAATATTAAAGTGTTTGCTGATGATACTACCCTTTATCTGACAGTGGATAATCCCATAACTGCAGCTGAATCATTTAACTCTGATCTATCTTAAATTGAAAAATGGTCCAAAGATTTGTCAGCTTCATTCATTGGTTCCAAGACCAAATTTATGCTTGTTTCTTGTGAATTTACATTTATTTCCTATCCACCTATTACCTTTTGAGGTCATGTGTTGGGAGACATGAATGAACATAAACACCTTGGTATCACTCTGCGCTCCGATTTACGTTGGATCGACCGTATCTCAGAAATTATATTTAAAGCTAACAAATTTATTAATATTATGAAGAGTTTAAAATTTAGAAATTAGATCAAAACGCTTTTGATTTTTTATAATGATATAGCTACATCCAGTTTCCAGTCAGATTTTGATCATAAATTAAATACAGATCCAAACTTGAATGATAATATCCCAGCGCACACATTAAATTCAGCATATATTTTCCTGTCAGTAAGGTAAAATGCCAAACATATAAGCAATCTAAATTCAAATGGATTACTGCAGGCATATAGATGACTCAAATACCGTGACAGCGTCTGCAAGAGGTGTAAATCAACTGATATCAATTCACCCAATTACCAGTCTCTTAAGATAAACTTAGCTACATATAACATTCACCCAATTACCAGTCTATTACGATAAACTTAGCTACATATAACCGTATCCGTAACTGAAATATTCGGCAAGCTAAATATATATCTTATCACAGGGAATTTGATAGATTTAAATCCAATACAAAAAAACTTAGGATTTCAAATAAATATTTTGTCGATATATAATAATAAGAATGATTTTCCCGATTATTTTCACATAAAAGACAAATAGCGGTATATCAGTGATAAATTAGAAATTGCCTCGGAATCCAATACTTTTAGAGAGGAAAATCTTAACACATAAATAGTTGATAAAATTTGATGCTTTTTTCCCGCACAAAATATCAGTAGTAGATTCCAATTCACACGTGCAAATTCCTTGGATGTTTAAACAGTTATTAATAATCTTCAGACAAAGACAAGCTGTGGACAAGATGGGCTATCTACTAAATTACTACAGTTTATTGAGCCATTATTAAGTCCAAGTTTATTAGTTATAATTTACAAATCTTTTCAAACCGGTATTTTCCCGGATAAGTTGAAGATAGCAAGAGTAACAAAGAGTTTAAAGAGTAAGGGGGATAAGAAACAGAAATCGCGTGTATCCAAATCGTGTTAATCTTAAATTTTACTGAAAATTGTTTTAAAAATTATGTTATCAAACTTGTTAATAAACAAAAGTTATGTATTTTAAACAAAATTGGTAAGCATAGTTATAAAGACTTCCTGAATTACGAAAAAATGGTATATTTTGCAATATAAATTAGATTGTACAATCTCGAATTGTTATATTTGTTAACCTGATACTTGGGTGGTGTTACATTGAAGATAATTTCAGCTTTTGTATATTTTTTATTATTTTCCGGTGTATCACATAATGTCTTACTGTGTAAGCAGTTAGAGACTATTCCTTTCTAACCTACACAAAAATATATACCTTTCTCATCATTAGGTGCATCCATTATAGCGAAAGTCTTTTCTGCCTTAATGTATTGTCTCATGACATTATAAAGATTTCCACATGTAGCTCTGAATTAACATTTTATGTTTATCTTTACAATTCCATGTTCCACTAATTCTGAGTCTTAGTCTGTGTTTATTGTTTAATGTTATTGACGTTGACGTTTTAGCACTTACATTTAGAAAAGGAAATGAAAGTGTTAATCTTAGGTTCTTTCCAGGGCAGTATATTCATTGAACACATAGGTGGCTGATTCAGATCCCATTAGTTGACGTGCGATCTTGAAAAAATCCTCGGTGACTCTCACAGTCTGGGTTTAAAAAGTTGTAGAGTGATAATCCACAAAATATAGTTGTTTTTAATGCTTAGAATCAGATAGATCCTAGCATTAGCTTAAAGAGGACCCGCGCCATTCACAATATCAAAGTCGCAGCTTGGTTTTAACTGGACTATCTTACAAACAAAATACATAAACTCACTTATTTTCACTGTGCAATGCAGGTCAATGGGAAAAGTCTGTGCTTAAAGCGTATCAGTGATACAGGTTCATGACCATGTGGAGCATCCAAATCCCAGCTCAAATAATTGTGGACATGGTCCAAACACTAACAGTTACCAAAGAAGTCATTTGTGAAATTGATAATTAGATAAAGGTTATATGCAAGTAGTCTCAATCTAGCACAGTACTATCTGCTTGGGCACTATTGCTCTTAGTTCGAAAAATAACTTTGTGACTTTGGAGATTACGCCAGAGTGAACGAGTTTGGCCCAAAGAGACAGATATCACTTGGCCAATATCACAGTAACAATGTGTACTTAAACCAAAAGGTTCAGTGATTATCATTATTTTCAATGTCAAAGTCATTGTTCGAATAGTTTCCACGTTTGCTGCATATCACTCGATCAAATATGTTGCAAAAGCATGGCTTGACCTGTCATAGTTCCCAAGTTATTACCTAAAACATCATGTTATAGGTTTTTTATCATGAAAGGAGAATGCAAGGCCGAAGCCAGTCGTCCCTCCGGGTAGCAGTTATCTTTCGTTGGATCTAGAGGCAAGAATCATACAATGTCCAAGTTATGTAAGGAGAGACCTCATTCATTGAAGCGTTGTAGTTTCCCAGCGACATACACATGGAGCTTTTCAAAAGTATTGTACACGACTTCCCATAACACATGGACGTAAGTCGGGTAAAGTAGGTGAAACCTGGAAATAGACATACATGCACTAGGTTGCACACACAATAATTCTTCTTTTTCAATAAACATAATATAACCACGTCCAACTTAAAGGGGTATTACCGTGATAATTTACAATTTTTGAGTTGTCTTATATAATAAATATAGACCCATAATAGAAAATACAATATTTTTCCCGACTGGATAAGCAGATATCAAATTTTCTTAGATATGTAAATGAGGGGTTGTGATGTCACCTGGACTAGGTGCTACTGCTAATGCAATGACAGCTGAGTGAAACTCTGACAAAAACATGGAAACCTGACCAAGTACACATATTCCACTTTTGCTATGGATGAAGCAGTGTGTATAGATATAATCAAATTTACTAAACTGAGATATTTACTCATTTAACGAGGATTAATCAGGGAAAAAATGCAGAAATCAATACACACAAGCACACAGCTCCTGTGATTGTGCATTCAATTTCTGAAGCAGGTGTCAACTAATATACCACATTGAGAAGATCAAAGAGGTTGATTAGCAGAGTAGACAAGTCATTATAATAAGCTTGCTTATGTCGTGTATCTCAGCTTGGTGCCCCCTCAAGGTTTGTGTATTGTTTATGGAGGGAAGCCCAGGTGGCATCACACATCCGAATACCCAATGTCCTGGAAATATAAAATAGCTCTAACTAAATAACTGTTTGAGAAAAAATGTTAAAAATTTGTCAAATAAACACATAAAATGACCAATAATGACAAAAAAAGTAAAAACTATCACCGCTGTTCCCCTTTAAGACCGTTGGAAAATACTGGATATTTCAAATGCGGTTTCTTTCCCTACACGTAAAATGTAACACCATATGTGCGTTTTCGTTGTTTGCATGAACAAAGCTTAGTAGCCACAAAAGTTGTTTTTAGTGCACTTACTTAGAACCCAATAAAAGTATAAGATCAAGTGATTTTCCATTTGCTAGGCTCTCTAAGCTCCACAGTGATAAAACTTTGAACTTCTTTCGGCAGTTAGAGTAGCCAGGGAAAATTAGGGAAACACGAAATGTTGCCATTTTCAGCAATATTAGGTGAAATCGTAACATTCCTAATTCTGCTAAGCCTACATGTATCTGTGACGGTTTAGATTGCTCATACTACCAATCTAGTGTCACAATAGCATCACTGAAAATAACAGTATTGTTTGAGAAATGATTGGAAACCACAGAAAATCTATTTTTTTTTCGAAAAAAATCGAATATACATTATTTTTCATGATGTGAGTACTCATTATTTTTATTTCTTACTTGAAGCCTTTTTGACATGATATATTTTCTGAATAAGTATCTTTTACTGGCTTAGTACTTATGTTCTACATGTATATATATAGGTGTCCCCATGTGGGGGAAACAGAATATCCGTGTATCACTAGAGCCATCAAACACCTCGCAGTGAGACGTCTCATGAGAATGACGTATTTTGTTTTTTTATTTTACGTATTAACTTGAATTTAACGACTGCTATGTCAAAGTTTACTTAATTGCCTTATAATTTCCAGATATTATGACTTTCTGGCATCGGCAATTGTTTTTTTCATAATCGAGGGTGAAAACTGCGTTCGAATACCACTGTTGTCAATGCACATTAGTTAAACATATTCTCGTAAGATGTCAGCGTCGAAGCCTGGCCCTATGTATACCATTTCCCTTCCTCTACCAAAAAACAATTTGTAATGTGACTGACCTGTTTCGTTTTAAACAAACTCCTCAATCAGCAGTGTGGATGCCACCTGTCCGTAGTTTGACCTACACCTGTACCTGTCAGCAGTCCCCCAATGGAACCATATATACTTAATTTCAATGCGTCCACTAGCATTTCATTTTGTACTCCAAACACACAAAGCTTGCATGTGCGGCTGTCCACAGACCACGGTTTGCTATCGGTGACTCCTTTAGAACAAAATGATTTCGCTACATGCGGCCGTGATTTGTTATAAGAGATTGCTAAGTTGAATGTCGCTGTATTTTTTAAAGTTTACACTTCATAAATTTGAATTTGTTGTGCCAGTATATATATATATATATATATATATATATATATATATATATATATATAACACACACACATATATATACATATATATGTGTGTGTGTATTATATATATATATATATATATATATATATATATATATATATATATATATATATATATATATATATATATATATATATATATATATATATATATGACTTGCCACAAACTTTCGACCATACTTGTGACCCAGCTTAATCACATATACACAATGTAGCATACTATTAGTAAAACTCTCTGTTTAATAATGTTCGTTGTTTCATTGCCTGGAGCTGGAACTGTACCCATTTATGTATGCCGTTTATGTCAATAAAATTCATTCATGATACAAATATTAATTGTTTCTTGCATGCGGCTGACCCGGTTTTGATGTCAGAAACTGCATCAGGACTATACAGTGTAGGTTAGATAAGCTCTTTGAATATTGTCAGCGCTGGAAACTGTCTGTTAACCTCTCGAAGACTGGTGAATCCATTAATGGTGGCGGTAAAATTGTACCCCCCAAGGGAGAATATTGAATAAACACGAAATTATAGTTATCTTCGAATTGAACTTTGCGCATCTGGCACCTTCAAAACAGCAATTACACGGCTCAGAGATCAAACCAACAAAGCCTTTTAAAATTATCACAGTTTCCCCTAAACTGAGACCCAAAGCCGACCCCATGAAGGTGCCAGATGAAACCCCGCCAGCAGAACACCATCCACCTCTCCCACCACACAGAAGAACAAGGCTGTAGACCCTGTGGACGAATAGATCGATCCCCACAGCAATAGAAGCACTTGATGATGATGACAGCAGTGATGACGAAAGAGAGGAGACAATCCCAGCTTATCAACGTACTACACAGGACGTCATATTTTTTAGTTGGCCCAAAGACAGTGTCTGAATATCATGGAGAGATATACTTTTGAATTTGGATGCGAGCTTAGGGGCCAAGTCGGCAGCCTCGTTCTCAGTTGCATAGCTAAGCAGTGCTTATGTAAACAGAAAAGCAAACGTAGATCGTAGGTTATGCTATATGGGAGTGTTGAGGTGTAATTATCTCAAAATGCATACATATTTACCCAAACATATCATTTTTAGGTATTTCTCTGTCGTTACAACATTGAATAACAGTTTCAGATGTGCTTGCCACTGAAATTACAGATAAACAGTCATAAAATAGGGCCTAATTTTATTTCCTATGATCCTGCCCAATCCTGGTTTCATGAGTTTTGTATAAATTTAAATTGTATTATATGCTGATCCATCATTCTGTGTACAATACTGCAAAACTGGGTAAAATACTGGCTCAGCTTCCGGCAAAGGTGAATGCTTGGTTCTTGTTACCATGGGAATGGTAGCCATCTTGAGTGAACAGCCCACTACAGAGTTCTTGTGCCCATGTCACCATGCAAAATGACCAGCTCTGTGTTTATTCAACTTTCACCTTCTGATCAAATGAAATGGGTGTGATGAGTGATTTATCACTTATTTAACAGTCGGTACCTTTAATGGGTCCAAATTACAAGCTTCCTGTCACCCAACACCCCACTGAAGATGCAAGAAATGGCTGTTTGGAACACCCACCGATCAGATGCTGCTGTGGCATTTAAATTCAAAACAGATCCATGACCCATTCGCGTTGTAACTTGACCAACAAGCGTTCATGCTTTCAAAAGGGTGTAAATTTGAACTGTGTTGGGTTAAATTTTCAAGATACAAGTGGTCGAATTTGAATAACGGAACAGTCTATATTATCAGAAGTAATGGGGGTTTAGAACAACTGATAAAATAAAACATTTTCTGTAATAACATAGATTATGCCAAGTTTCATACTTATTGGTATTTTAGGTTGTGAAAAAATATTTTTGAGTATTCTAGGGCAAATTATGCAGTTTTGATCAAAATTAAAAGGGCCCTACCTACTAAATATGAAATTTTGGGGTTCCTTCCTTTTTGGCTTGAAAGTGGACACAAGGTTGGTACTATCCCACTACCCCCATTGGATTATGGTTCTGTATGCTTTGGCAGTGCATTCTGGATGCAAATTGCCGGCATTGGACCCCATGTTACAAAAGAGGAGCTTTGTAGACAACGTGATATATTGTGGAAGATGGCGGATTTTAGTTGTTGAAATTCAAAGTCAGGTCACAAGATTATTCCTTTCTAATTTGGACCTACATCTTACTGCTTGCATCAAGAAAGTATTCTTGCAGTAGATGGCAAAATATTTTGTCATCACATTGCTTGTACAAAATTTAGTCAAATGATATGTACATGACTTATGGATATTTGGGTTAGCAATGGCTGACAGGTCAGAAATGAAATGGACATATTGGATTAACATGGCCCTATTATTAGACCTGAATAATACCATAATGTGGATTTATATCAGTGGAAAGAGGAGACATAAAGGCAAGAGATCATAACACATCTTTTGTACAATTTGTTTTTTTCAATATCTTATTTGTATGTGATACCAGTTAATAACATTAATTTTGTCTATCGTTGTGACATCACAGCCTAAGGTTTAGCTTGGAAACAAGGCTTGCTGGTAGTCAATCAATCTCATTCCTGTCTCAGCATTTCTACTGACTGTCCATGGAACTGTTTAACTCCCTCATCTTGCCCATACTCCTATATGGCACTAAGGCATGGGGATTGCTTCTTTTAAAAGGTCTTGACACAACTAATTTTGTGGACCACCATGATAAACCAGTCTTCGAAAACACTTGCACTGTAGTTATATAAAATTGTGTAAATTTGTTCTCGGTGTCCACAGCAAAGCATCAAACATTCCCGCAAGAGCTATACTTGGCAGCTATTGAAATCATATATAAATATGTTAAGTACTGAACACAATTAGATAAAGTTAACCAAAACTCACTTATATTTATAAAAAGCTTAATGAAAAATTACATACAATTCTCCTCAGGCAATTAATGTTGGATAAGATATATTCATGACATTCTACAGCCTGCATGCTTATCATGCTGAAATGCCAGAAACATGGAATTACCTAGGTGGAATTTAAATTGCCCCCATAATACTAGGACACTCATGATACTGTCTTCAAACTGAGACAAATACACTATTCCCTATGCAGAACCAAAACAACAGAAGGATAGAATGTCTTCATGGATCCAGCAGAAATGACAAATACAATTAAGTTGTGCTCTTATTGTACAGGTATTGTAAGTTTTAAGGCAACTTTGATGTGGGGTAATATATTAACAGAAATGTAACTATTAAGCAGTGACACTTCATAAAGCTAGGAATCAGTGCCAATACTTCATACTCTAGCTGTTGAATCCTGCTGTTGCATAAACACCCAAAACACCGGTTGAGTTGAGAGATATTGTTTATTGTGTGGAGTTTTTTTTTTGGGGGGGGGGGGGTTATCCTGTTATGGTAAACTGCAGTTAATACAATCACGCTGGAGCGAGATGACTTGTGTCCCAAATTAGTGGGTATAGTTAGGGATTTCGGAGGTTAAATGACCAAGAAAAGCTTTTATATATCATCATATTATGAAAAGGACAATATACATGATGCGTGCCATGCAGTATACTCCAAAATATGAATTTTATATTTCAGATAAGGAACCAACAACTTGGATATTGATATGGCTGCCTCACCAGACAGATCTATAATCAAATCAAAGTTGCTGTGCACATGTGACCATGCCAGGTAATTTGGTCTATGTCAATAATATATATATATATATATATATATATATATATACATATTATTTTAAACCTTTTAATAAGGCACCTTAAAGACAATTAATGAACATTGCACAACCTGTACATTTGTTCTTTTACATATATTTTAAGGATTTTACGAGAACTGTCAAATAGAAAAAAATTAATCAAGTTGAGAGCCTAAAAATTCAGCCTTATCTGTCGGTCACATTCTTTAAATACATTGCCCGGAGCTGAGACTGTGCCCATTTATCTACGTGGTTTATATATATAGGCGTGTCTGGTTGCCAAAGGGGCAAATTTTTATTTGCAGCTAATTAGTGTTACTTTACTGAGACATAATTTTTCAATTCTGAGACCTTAAACACATGTAAATTGTAGTACCTTTGGGGCTTTCCTGGGTTTAATAGACAGTCTTACTTCAAAAACAATAACCTCGAAGGTTACTGTACCGAATATGCTGAAGGTGCTCGTCTCAGTGCAAAGACTGGACTGACTATTTGCATATGAGACTTGAAAGCGTAGTTTTACCATCAAATAGCACCTTTTTTCATGTTACCATGCACATGATGTATACAATTAGAAGATACTGTCATTAGTACTTGTAGCAATTCTTGATATTATTAATAAGTGACTAGACAATGTGAATTAAAACACACACGCACGCATACACACCATGCACACATCCTTTGCGTTTTAAGCAATCAATACAAGATCTTCCGACAGCGCTCTTTCATGATTCCCTTATAGCTTTCTAACAAGTTAAGCATGTTAAGTCAATGCCTATATAACTGCAATAG
>OZ026617.1:56589494-56619928 GCA_964020975.1 Hermodice carunculata
AGCGTTGTAGTTTCCCAGCGACATACACATGGAGCTTTTCAAAAGTATTGTACACGACTTCCCATAACACATGGACGTAAGTCGGGTAAAGTAGGTGAAACCTGGAAATAGACATACATGCACTAGGTTGCACACACAATAATTCTTTCAATAAACATTAATATAACCACTTCCAACTTAAAGGGGTATTGCCGTGATAATTTACAATTTTTGAGTTGTCTTATATAATAAATATAGACCCATAACAGAAAACACAATATTTTTCCCGACTGGATAAGCAGATATCAAATTTTCTTAGATATGTAAATGAGGGGTTGTGATGTCACCTGGACTAGGTGCTACTGCTAATGCAATGACAGCTGAGTGAAACTCTGACAAAAACATGGAAATCTGTCCAAGTACATATATTCCACTTTTGCTATGGATGAAGCAGTGTGTATAGATATAATCAAATTTACTAAACTGAGATATTTACTCATTTAATGAGGATTAATCAGGGAAAAAAATGCAGAAATCAATACACACATTGATTAATTCCGCTAAGCCTACATGTATCTGTGACTGTTTAGATTGCTCATTACTACCAATCTAGTGTCACAATAGCATCACTGAAAATAACAGTATTGTTTGAGAAATGATTGGAAACCACAGAAAATCTATTTTTTTCCGAGAAATATCGAATATACATTATTTTTCATGATGTGAGTACTCATTATTTTTATTTCTTACTTGGAGCCTTTTTGATATGATATATTTTCTGAATAAATATCTTTTACTGGCATAGTACTTATGTTCTACATGTATATATATATAGGTTGTCCCCATGTGGGGGAACAGAATATCCGTGTATCACTAGAGCCATCAAACACCTCACAGTGAGACGTCTCATGAGAATGATGTATTTTGTTTTTTTATTTTACGTATTAACTTGAATTTAACGACTGCTATGTCAAAGTTTACTTAATTGCCTTATAATTTCCAGATATTATGACTTTCTGGCATCGGCAATTGTTTTTTTCATAATCAAGGGGTGAAAACTGCGTTCGAATACCACTGTTGTCAATGCACATTAGTTAAACATATTCTCGTAAGATGTCAGCGTCGAAGCCTGGCCCTATGTATACCATTTCCCTTCCTCTACCAAAAAACAATTTGTAATGTGACTGACCTGTTTCGTTTTAAAACAAACTCCTCAATCAGCAGTGTGGATGCCACCTGTCCGTAGTTTGACCTACACCTGTACCTGTCAGCAGTCCCCCAATGGAACCATATATACTTAATTTCAATGCGTCCACTAGCATTTCATTTTTTACTCCAAACACACAAAGCTTGCATGTGCGGCTGTCCACAGACCACGGTTTGCTATCGGTGACTCCTTTAGAACAAAATGATTTCGCTACATGCGGCCGTGATTTGTTATAAGAGATTGCTAAGTTGAATGTGGCTGTATTTTTTAAAGTTTACACTTCACAAATTTGAATTTGTTGTGCCAGTAACTCCGCCAAAGCTGCCTGTCTAAACGTGATAATCCGCCTTGTCGGTGGGTATATCCCAGGGCCAGTTTCCATGACGAAAATAGATTGGAGTAGACGGTTTGTGTTATATTGATTTGCAAACCACGTCAACAACATATATATATATATTATATATATATATACATATATAAACACACATATATATACATATATATATGTGTGTGTATTATATATGTTTTTATATATATATATATATATAGTATATATATATTATACATATATATATATATACATATATATATATATATATATATATATATTTATATATATATATATATATATATATATATATTATATATATATATTATTGACTTGCCACAAACTTGCGACCATAGTTGTGACCCAGCTTAATCACATATACACAATGTAGCATACTATTAGTAAAACTCTCTGTTTTATAATGTTCGTTGTTTCTTTGCCTGGAGCTGGAACTGTACCCATTTATGTATGCCGTTTATGTCAATAAAATTCATTCATGATACAAATATTAATTGTTTTTTGCATGCGGATGACCTGGGTTTTGATGTCAGAAACTGCATCAGGAATATACAGTGTAAATTAGATAAGCTCTTTGAATATTGTCAGCGCTGGAAACTGTCTGTTAACCTTTCGAAGACTGGTGAATCCATTAATGGTGGTCGGTAAAATTGTACCCCCCAAGGGAGAATATTGAATAAACACGAAATTATAGTTATCTTCGAATTGAACTTTGCGCATCTGGGACCTTCAAAACAGCAATTAAACGGCTCAGAGATCAAACCAACAAAGCCTTTTAAAATTATCACAGTTTCCCCTAAACTGAGACCCAAAGCCGACCCCATGAAGGTGCAGTTGAAACCCCGCCAGCAGAACACCATCCACCTATCCCACTACACAGAAGAACAAGGCTGTAGACACTGTGGACGAATAGATCGATCCCCACAGCAATAGAAGCACTTGATGATGATGACAGCAGTGATGACGAAAGAGAGGAGACAATCCCAGCTTATCAACGTACTACACAGGACGTCATATTTTCTAGTTGGCCCAAAGACAGTATCTGAATATCATGGAGAGAAATACATTTGAATTTGGGATGCCAGCTTAGGGGCCAAGTCAGCAGCCTCGTTCTCAGTTGCATAGCTAAGCAGTGCTTATGTAAACAGAAAAGCAAAGGTAGATCGTAGGTCATGCTATATGGGAGTGTTGAGGTGTAATTATCTCAAAATGCATATATATTTACCCAAACATATCATTTTTAGGTATTTCTCTGTAGTTACAACATTGAGTAACAGTTTCAGATGTGCTTGCCACTGAAATGACAGATAAACAGTCATAAAATAGGGCCTAATTTTATTTCCTATGATCCTGCCCAATCCTGGTTCATGAGTTTTGTATAAATTTAAATTGTTTTGTATGCTGATCCATCATTCTGTGTACAATACTGCAAAACTGGTAAAATACTGGCTCAGCTTCCGGCAAAGGTGAATGCTTGGTTCTTGTTACCATGGGAATGGTAGCCATCTTGAGTGAACAGCCCATTACAGAGTTCTTGTGCCCATGTCACCATGCAAAATGACCAGCTCTGTGTTTATTCAACTTTCACCTTCTGATCAAATGAAATGGGTGTGATGAGTGATTTATCACTTATTTAACAGTCGGTACCTTTAATGGGTCCAAATTACAAGCTTCCTGTCACCCAACACCCCACTGAAGATGCAAGAAATGGCTGTTTGGAACACCCACCGATCAGATGCTGCTGTGGCATTTAAATTGAAAACAGATCCATGACCCATTCACGTTGTAACTTGACCAACAAGCGTTCATGCTTTCAAGAGGGTGTAAATTTGAACCGTGTTGGGTTAAATTTTCAAGATACAAGTGGTCGAATTTGAATAACGGAACAGTCTATATTATCAGAAGTAATGGGGGTTTAGAACAACTGATAAAATAAAACATTTTCTGTAATAACATAGATTATGCCAAGTTTCATACTTATTGATATTTTAGGTTGTGAAAAAATATTTTTGAGTATTCTAGGGCAAATTATGCAGTTTTGATCAAAATTAAAAGGGCCCTACCTACTAAATATGAAATTTTGGGGTTCCTTCCTTTTTGGCTTGAAAGTGGAAGTTGTTACTATCCCACTACCCCCATTAAATTATGGTTCTGTATGCTTTGGCAGTGCATTCTGGATGCAAATTGCCGGGAATAGACCCCATGTTACAAAAGAGGAGCTTTGTAGACAACGTGATATATTGTGGAAGATGGCGGATTTTAGTTGTTGAAATTCAAAGTCAGGTCACAAGATTATTCCTTTCTAATTTTGACCTACATCTTACTGCTTGCATCAAGAAAGTATTCTTGCAGCAGATGGCAAAATATTTTGTCATCACATTGCTTGTACAAAATTTAGTCAAATGATATGTACATGACTTATGGATATTTGGGTCAGCAATGGCTGACAGGTCAGAAATAAAAATGGACATATTGGATTAACATGGCCCTATCATTAGACCTGAATAATTCCATAATGTGGATTTATATCAGTGGAAAGAGGAGACATAAAGGCAAGAGATCATAACACATCTTTTGTACAATTTGTTTTTTTCAATATCTTATTTGTATGTGATACCAGTTAATAACATTAATTTTGTCTATCGTTGTGACATCACAGCCTAAGGCTTAGCTTGGAAACAAGGCTTGCTGGTAGTCAATCAATCTCATTCCTGTCTCAGCATTTCTACTGACTGTCCATGGAACTGTTTAACTCCCTCATCTTGCCCATACTCCTATATGGCACTAAGGCATGGGGATTGCTTCTTTTAAAAGGTCTTGACACAACTAATTTTGTGGACCACCATGATAAACCAGTCTTCGAAAACACTTGCACTGTAGTTATATAAAATTGTGTAAATTTGTTCTCGGTGTCCACAGCAAAGCATCAAACATTCCCGCAAGAGCTATATTTGGCAGCTATTGAAATCATATATAAATATGTTAAGTACTGAACACAATTAGATAAAGTTAACCAAAACTCACTTATATTTATAAAAAGCTTAATGAAAAATTACATACAATTCTCCTCAGGCAATTAATGTTGGATAAGATATATTCATGACATTCTACAGCCTGCATGCTTATCATGCTGAAATGCCAGAAACATGGAATTAGCTAGGTGGAATTTAAATTGCCCCCATAATACTATGACACTCATGATACTGTCTTCAAACTGAGACAAATACACTATTCCATATGCAAAACCAAAACAACAGAAGGATAGAATGTCTTCATGGATCCAGCAGAAATGACAAGTACAATTAAGTTGTGCTCTTATTGTACAGGTATTGTAAGTTTTAAGGCAACTTTGATGTGGGGTAATATATTAACAGAAATGTAACTATTAAGCAGTGACACTTCATAAAGCTAGGAATCAGTGCCAATACTTCATACTCTAGCTGTTGAATCCTGCTGTTGCATAAACACCCAAAACACCGGTTGAGTTGAGAGATATTGTTTATTGTGTGGAGTTTTTTTTTTTGGGGGGGGGGGGTTATCCTGTTATGGTAAACTGCAGTTAATACAATCACGCTGGAGCGAGATGACTTGTGTCCCAAATTAGTGGGTATAGTTAGGGATTTCGGAGGTTAAATGACCAAGAAAAGCTTTTATATATCATCATATTATGAAAAGGACAATATACATGATGCGTGCCATGCAGTATACTCCAAAATATGAATTATATATTTCAGATAAGGAACCAACAACTTGGATATTGATATGGCTGCCTCACCAGACAGATCTATAATCAAATCAAAGTTGCTGTGCACATGTGACCATGCCAGGTAATTTGGTCTATGTCAATAATATATATATATATATATATATATATATATATATATATATATATATATATATATATATATATATATATATATATATATATATATATATATATATATATATATATATATATATATACATATTATTTTAAACCTTTTAATAAGGCACCTTAAAGACAATTAATGAACATTGCACAACCTGTACATTTGTTCTTTTACATATATTTTAAGGATTTTACGAGAACTGTCAAATAGAAAAAAATTAATCAAGTTGAGAGCCTAAAAATTCAGCCTTATCTGTCGGTCACATTCTTTAAATACATTGCCCGGAGCTGAGACTGTGCCCATTTATCTACGTGGTTTATATATATATATACATATATATATATATATATATATATATATATATATATATATATATATATATATATATATATATATATATATATATGTACACATATATATATATATATATATATATATATATATATATATATATATATATATATATATATATATATATATATATATATAGGCGTGTCTGGTTGCCAAAGGGGCAAATTTTTATTTGCAGCTAATTAGTGTTACTTTACTGAGACATAATTTGTCAATTCTGACACCTTAAATACATGTAAATTGTAGTACCTTTGGGGCTTTCCTGGGTTTAATAGACAGTCTTCTTTCAAAAACAATAACCTCGAAGGTTACTGTACCGAACATGCTGAAGGTGCTCGTCTCAGTGCAAAAGACTGGACTGACTATTTGCATATGAGACTTGAAAGCGTAGTTTTACCATCAAATAGCACCTTTTTTCATGTTACCATGCACATGATGTATACAATTAGAAGATACTGTCATTAGTACTTGTAGCAATTCTTGATATTATTAATAAGTGACTAGACAATGTGAATTAAAACACACACGCACGCATACACACCATGCACACATCCTTTGCGTTTTAAGCAATCAATACAAGATCTTCCGACAGCGCTCTTTCATGATTCCCTTATAGCTTTCTAACAAGTTAAGCATGTTAAGTCAATGCCTATATAACTGCAATAGTTTGAAAAGATGATTATTAAATTTAAAAGAATAAGAGGTACATATCGTTTTTATACTATATATCTTAGTACCGACTGGAGTATTGCCATATTACATCATCAAGACCGTTCCGTTTTATGCTTTGTTATTTTAAATTAGACATGTTTTTGTGTTGTTGTCTTTTGTTTTGTTTTGTTATTGATTTGTTTTCTTTTTGTTTTCTTTTTTTTTTTTGTGTGTCCCTGATAATTTTATAATTTCCCGTGCACTCATTCAATGTCATCGTCTAAGCTATACGGAACATGAATAGGATGAATGATCATTTATACAGGCAGAAAAAAATAGACATTGCGTGTTTTAAAAATAAGATTGCTATTTCCAGTCATGTTATTTTGACATTAACATTAGGTTGCTATTATGAGCAATCTAAGCTGTCACAAATACATGCCAGCTTAGTGAAACTAGCAATGTTACCATTTCACCTCACATTGCTGATTGGGAAGAGATTATAACTTTTTCTGTATCTTGTATCCTGCTTCCATATTACATCATCAAGACCGGTCCGTTTATGTTTTGTTATTTTCAATAAGATATGATTTTTCCCCTGATAATTGTACATTTTCCTAAATCTATCCTGTAATATTACATTTTTTTTCAATATTCAGCACATGTTATATTATGTCCTAATTGCCTTTTTCCGTACTGTTGTTTGATTTGGCAATCTTGTCCATACCAATTATGTTTCTGGGCCGAAGAAAATTTGAAATGCAGATACGGTGTATACAGATATTGTACCGTAGACATGATCATGGTGATAAACAAAGTTAACTGCCATTTTTATCAATTACCTAATACGATTAATGGAGCTAAGCTTGGGGACCATTTTAGCAAAAAGCGTTTACCATGTTCTAAGCAAAAATCTGATGAATCAATGTGAACACCCGGGTGTGAACACCGATAAAGGACAGATGCTTTTTAAAATGAATATTTGAATAAACAGTGTGTACGCCGTTTATGCCTCTCACCATTGGTATAGTCCGGGTAATAAAGAAAACAATCTTGTTCATCATAGTACAGCTTAGCCATTTGGCCCATTTAAAGGTGAAGGAATTTTCTTGAATTTTAATGCAGGAAACAACCCGTAACCTGCAACAAACATGGTTCGGTTGAGACGTTTCTATGTAAACCTTCAAAATTATGATTAAATGAAATATGACTCATAAACCTTATAATCTTGAGGTAAATGCCTGGAAAGTTTTTGCACTTATAAGATATAATCAATTGCATAATGTACCATTGTAAGAAATCGTTGAATTTCCTTATTAACATATTCATGTATATTCATAGAGTGCATCTCAGGCCATATTATTCCTAAGTGCAATTGAACAAGTTTGTGTATCTTTGAACAAACAGAAAGCAATAAATGAAATACACGTCTTTCATATATCAAACATAATCATTGATCGTATATTTGTTTAAACATAAAGAGGTGATAAATTAAAGAAAATATGTTTCCATGGAAACACGTATAATAACATATACAATTACACAAAAGCGTTCACTTACATTTTGAAGCAATTAGTGCTTTGCAACTGACACAAATGAATTGTAAAATAAAACTAAGTGTCAATATGAGATTGTAGCTAATGTGATTATGGAAATCACTCTATTTGCATATTAATTGATTTTAGAAATAATACTATTTTGAAGGATAATTGTCCCAGAAATTGGGGCTGCTATTTGCACAACCACCTCCACATGTGCACAGCTCTGTACATTTCATTTTTTTTAGCTCAGTTATTTGCAAAACTGCCTTTACATGTGCATAGTTCTTTACATGTCAAGTTTTTTGGCAACATTTGCATACTCCTCTGCAACGCACCTCGCACCCACAACGAATAAGCTCTCAGCATGCAGCAGATGCTTGAGGGAGAGTTGTCCACACAGATGACCAATTGCATGTTTCATCAGACATCCAACCCCAGTTTGCTGGATCTGGCATATCTGGACATGGAACCAAAGCCAATCCCCAGAAGTAACCTGCCTGTAAGATGGATCTTTGAGCATGTTTGTACGAAGAATCACTTGTGGGCGGTATGTTCTGCATAACTCTTCCAGCAGTGAAGAGATATCGTCTTGCCTCATCACAACTCGTCATGCTACAAGTTTTGCAGTGCATTACTACTACAAAGCACTCAATTTTGTTTAATGCAATTGTCAGGAATACTGTCAGGCTTAAATGACAACGTGACAAACGTGTCTGTCATGGCAGCGTATACAAGCCATGCCTCCCATGCAGTCTTTTTGCCTATGCCAGCAAAGCTAGAGGTGGTTTCACATCCTGTTATGGTATGGAATACAGGCAAGGCTTTGCAACGTAAAGGGCCAAGACTTTTGATAATCTCATAGACTGGTATATATTGGAAATGCTTGGCAGATCCAAATGCCACAAATAGGTGTTGAAGGTTGTCAATGCATCTGAAAAATGCTTTAGCCAATACTACAGCATTTGTGTCAACAGTTCGAACAATGATCTTATGATTGCCCTTGACACAATTGGCAATATGCAGAATGATTCTACTATCTGCTTCCTCGTGGGAATATTGCACTATTGAAATATCTTTGGCTATGGTAGGGGATGCTAGGATAGTTTCACAATGTGTAAAGATTAGCAGTTTATTTTCATGTGCACAAAAAGACATTACATTTTTCGCCAGGAGTTCATTCAGTTCAGGTTTGATTTTTGTCATCACAAACAAAGAGTGGCCAGTTGGATGGAATGGGAGTATTGTATGTAACCTTCCTGCCAACACCAAGGCCCCTTTTGCTCGAGTCTCTGTCTTAAGACTATGTTCTTTATAAACATCCCACACAATGTACAGTCTTTGGCAACTCTTCAGGTGGGTGGTTCTCTACATGGGGGGTGAATTTATCCTTGATGTAAATGTCAAATGTCTTACAACCTATTCGTAATATCAAAAGGAATAATGCAGATCCATCAATGATTTTGGTATCAACAGATCGTGTTTCATTGCATTTTTCTGGCAGTGGTCCATGAGACATTTAACAAGATCAGATTTTGTACCCTGGCGAAGCTTTCCGTTTTGCGACAGGGACGGGGGGGGGGGGGGCATGAAGCATTTTCATGTTTGAAAAAATCTGCCATGTCACCATCCCTACTACATGTATATGCGGAAATATACATTTCAGCAAACAGTTTTGCATCTGACTTCAGATTGTTAATGACATTCTCTCTTCCTGAAGACGCTTTTGGCTAGGGACTACAAAATGTGGGAAGGTTGTTTCTGGAAATGGTATCTGTTATTGGTTTGTTTGACTGGGTGGAAATTCGCTCAAATATAAATTCCAATAACTAAGGTTTGCCCACTGCTCTGGCATCAAGCAATGCTTCCTTTACATTTTCATTCATTACAGCCTTGGTATCAAGAGCAAAGCGGGTGCCAGATTCTTCTACAAATGGGTTTCCCATTTTGTATATTTGAGAAACCAAAGACTTGACATCATGTTTGAAGTTAGATTGGAAAGTTGGACCCTGCTCCTGATGACCGGTGCACGTTTTGGTGTGTGCAGATTTGGAGACAATTTTAATTTCTTGAACTAATTGACTCAGCTCTGGATCACCCACAATCCATCTATGTAAAGCCTTTCCATCTTGAAAAAACCCTGATGCCCCACCATCACCCTTCACTTTGGCGTGTTCTTGTTCATAAGTATGATTAAGGGAGATGTTAGAGAATTTGTGCATGCTTTTAGGCCTTATATAAGTCATAAGCACGGTGCTGTAGTACCCCAAGTGATGACGCTGTTACTTCATGAAAATAACGTGATCTTGTTACATGCCCCCCTTTCACAGCATCATCAGCTTTGCCACAGGTAGGGATGCCTGGTTCAACAAGTGCCGTGCTCCAACCAGAACCATCTAACCAATGCCCAAACAATTTCATTAAATTCATTTCTGTGTGAAGACCTCCAGTGAGAACAAAATATTTATCTTCACCAACATCATCAGCCCACTGCCATTGGCACTGTTTGAGTATGGCATACAATGGCTGATCAGCAGTGATGAAAGGCGTTTGTCCTGGGTTGAGGTACTCAATGAGACTTCGTACCACATGCATTGCATGCAACATCATTGCTGGGGATTAAGCGTTTTCTGGGAATAGTCACTGTCCCACATATTCAGTGTACCAATTCGAAAACAATGACTGCAGCATGTTATGTGTCCACACTGCCCTGATTGGATGACTTACTCATTTCGTTCAAAGTCAAAATGATCAACGGCTATGAACCATTCTCAATATATTCTCCAAAATTAGGTTGCCTTCAAATAGGCCATTGTACACACATTTTGAATCAAAATATAGGATATTTTCTGGTTTTATTTCAACATGATATCAAACACTATCATACAGCCGATAACAATACCAATATTATATTTTTACAATTTTTTAACAAAAAATGTAGGTGTAAATTGGTAAATTTAAAAAAAAATCATTTTTATTGATAAATTGCAGTTTTATGATTAAAATTTATAATGAATTTAAATAAATCATAAAGTCCATTTATTTACCTTTAATTAGACACCTCATTTGTATTTCTACCATAAAATGCACGAATGTTGTGATAGCTTTTAAAATATATTTCAACATTCGATTTTCATGATGTTACCATTGAAACCTGTAATTTTAGGCATGCTTGTCACAAGATACCGGGTGTTTCTTTGACTAAAATGAAAGATAATATACTTGTCTACAGTTGTGCCCATCGGGATACCTGTATGACAATTTGCATTGCAAGTAACAATATTGGTATAAATCAAGAAATTTTCCAAATAAAATGCATTTTTATCAAAATATTGCATTGTACATTATTGAATTATAAAAATATTTATAATAAATCAGAAAGTCCATTTTATCAGCTTTAATTTAATAGCTCATGTGTCTTTGTACCATAAAATACAACAAAGTTACGGCATGTTTTTCATTTTTACTTCAACATTATAAATTCACGACGTCACCATTAACATGTCATTTTAGGCATGTTTGTCAACAGGTACAGGTTGTTTCCTTCACTGAAATTGAAGATAATACTATTGTCTCTAATTGTACCAATCGGCCTAGCTGTACTCTGAAGCGCATGATTTGGTCAAAATATGGGCTATATGAGCTGGACTATAAAGAGCATTCGCTCGTGCAAACCACTAATTTTTGCAGGTAGTTTTCAACCCACTCATGATGTGTTGTACATCAATGTGACTATCTCGGTTATGCCAGATTCTTGCATACCCACGATGTTTAAAATTTGGCTCATATATTAAGCCCAACAACTAATGCTATCAGTATTAAGTTTGATATTATCCAGCAGACAGTTATACACCATTGAATTTGGTTAGCAATTTTGCTGACGTACCCAGTATATAGTAGAAATACAGAGATTCCTGATGAGCCCAGAGTAGCTCCCAAGTTCTGCTCTAACTGCGGCATATTGCTGGCCTTTTTATGTACGCCAAGAACATATTTGCAAAATTACACAAAGGTAGTATCAATATATTTGTTTTTTTCCACATAAATGATGGTAATTATTTGCGTTGAGGCCAGATAGCTGAAATGGAACACAAACTTCACTGCCATTTAGGACAAAATGGGGAATATGAGCATGTTGAATAATTCTTTTAATCATAACTTAACATTATTATTTATTGGGTATTGCCAAACTTTAAATAGAGCTTTGTTAGCTTGTTGTTGTTGTTGTTTTTTTGTTTTTGTTTTTTGTTTGTTGCTGTTGTTATTGACGTTGATTATTAATGGCTTCAGTGAATAGGCCAGAGGAGTAAAATCCAATGCCTAAACAGCAGTATTTTTGGTGACTTCTACTATGTCATGATCAAGTGCCACTAAGGACTTATACTTGAGTTAAATGTCGCAACCCCCCTTATATATATATATATATATATATATATATATATATATATATATATATATATATATATGTGTGTGTGTGTGTGTGTGTGTGTGTGTGTGTGTGTTCATTTGTCTTTCTGTCTGTATAAGTTTGTATATTTGTTGTTTCCCTGTGTATCAAATAAATACATGCCAACCGAATAGTTGTAATTAATCGCATGCAACGGATATTGTGTGTACGATCGAAATTTGACAGACCACTTGCAGCCCACTCTTATAGTGATGTGCAACCGCAATTTATTTGAGAACCGCACCAGGATGACCGGATGACAAATTGATCACGAACGAAGTTGCCATACTAAACACAAATAGGCTCTCCTCCAAGCCCCCACCATTGACAACTTGGTGGGAACTCTTATCTCACATCTTAAGTGGTGTAACGTAACATTTTAGCTCATTTCATTATTAAGAAACAGCGAAATTGTTATAATTCCTTTGTGCCATCCAGTATCATATTTGTAAACATTGACCTGCCCTCCCACTCAGCATGACGTTTTCAAGTGACATGCTCTGTGTTTCAGATCAAAGGCCAGGTATACCGGTCAAAAGATAGCCTTCATTTGAGCCTCATGTGGTCTTCATAGCACGTATCACGGACAGAGTGGTACCTGGTATCTCCGGAGAAAGATTCATATGCTGAGGTCCCAGCAGCGCCACACGGGTGGAGTGCACCCCTAGGCATGTGATGGCACATCACTGTCACAAGCTCAGGTTAGCACTGGCAGCGCAGCGCCGCTAAGTGCCCAGCCATACAGCCATTATATATAATACATATAAGATAAACATCCGATATACAAATAGCATGGCTCTAAATGATATATGTGCGCCAACACAGACATATTTTTCCTGAGTATTTTCCCTTCGTCGGACATTTCATTTGAAAATACTTAAAACTCCAACCTGGCATGATTATACATCCATGCATGAAATAATGAGCTTCAAAGATGTTGAAAATTAAGCAAATAAGGGCTATTTGGAATATAAAATGTGAAAATCTCCAAAACTGTTATAGTTAGAGGTAATTATACAATACTATTTTACTTTACAGGTTTTTAACACTGCACATGTTTTGTCATTTACATTTGACCTCAAAAGGTTAAAGGTCAAAGTCAGTTTTCAATTTGAAATGGTCAATTGGCCATAACTGTGTCAATTTTGTGCAATTTTGATTATGATGGGCTCAAATTTTAGATATAGTAACAATGCACATTTTTGTAGTTTCCATATAAACGGTATAGGTCAAAGGTCAAAGGTCAAAGTCATTTGGGTCTTTGAAATTTTCATCTATCTGTGTACAACTTTTGAGGGCACACAGACAGATATCCTTGAAGCAAATTTTCTTTTCTAGTTGACCAGTATGAGAGCATGGGACGGTACTTTGTATGTCATGCCCTGGTGGGCATCCGAGCCACGCAAAACATGCTATGCCTAAAAAGCTCTGGAATTCGCAGTAACATCTTCTGCCGTCCAAGCTTTATTCATATTCTCACGAAGAGTTAAAAATCTCGAGGAATCAACCATGCTGTCGTCTTGTGGTGCTCCATCATTAATACTCCGAGTCATAAAGCTAGGCTGCTTCGGCTGGGGAGCACCCAACTTGAACGTCTCTGTCAATAATACTCCCAAGAATTGAGTCCCTGAGGACGATATCTTACACGCAAAGTACAACACAGGGGACCTGATATAAATCAGAGTTTTAAAAATATCATTATAAAAATGTAAGGTCTTATGACGTTTGACTGATTTCACAGGCTGAACATTTTGAATTTGTTAAGTCTGCAATAATTTGGTAGGGTGCGAAATGATGACAAAATGTTTCATTGTAATGGCATCAACACTGTCAAGACCTGTCACTTTCCTTGCCAAACACTGAAATGGGAATTTTGGAAACCTGATTGCGAGTATCACAAGGAATAAAATCTCAAAAAACCTTGTATTAGTGTCGCTTAAGGTCCCAATTGTGCCAATATGTGTGCCCCCTCCCCCCTGCTTTCGGAAGCACCCACCCCCTCCCCCAGGACATACTTTTCACGTGAAGCCTCCATCTACAGAAATTTTCATTTTCATACCCCTCTTGTGATTAATATTGATTAAAATGTACAAATATTAATAACATTGTTCATTATGTAGATTTGTAAATTTACTGGCAAAGATTCACACAGTTGGTAATGTGTTGAAATAGGCCTATTTTATAAAGCTTTGTTTGATGCATCAATATAGGCATAAAGTAGAAATATTAAATATACGTGTTTCTTTTTTAGGCTTTTGTAAGGTCAACTTCAACATAGAAAGCAGTGTAACTGTTTATCTGAAACAAACTTCACAAACTTGCACAAGCTACATAGAAATAATCTGCTGTGTTCTGTGCTTGTTGACTACACTTTTCTTTCCCTTTCAGGCCAACATCAATGGCAGAAATAGATCTGTTATTAGTGGGCCTATTAACAGTACAGATTAAACCTCTGGTCTGGTCTTTGAGGTACGTGGGGCACAAACAGGACACAAAAACTCAGCATCATCTGCAACAACCTGTACATCAGTACAGAATCCTAAATGTACCCAGCCAGTGCAATTATTACATTGTGCCCATGAAATAATTTGCACATTTTTTGAACCGCGACCGGGTGCAGCCCACTTGCCACAAACACAAAAAATTTCATTTTCATCTTCACTGAAAGAACAATCATATCCAGCTACAAAGTTACCACTAGGCCTAGTAGGTACTATGCCTGATGTACGTTGCACAGCGGTATCAACAATTGTTCCAACTACAGGTGCAACACAAGCATCTGCATCTGGCAAGGAGGCCTCAAAAACATTGGCTGTCTGGCTGAGTGGGGGTTCTGGTGTATTGTCACATGAGTTGGGAATTGCAATCAATCCGACTGGTACCTTTGCTGCTGATGACTTCTTTGGACATTGTTGCCTTGATTGTGGTAATTTACTTGACAGATACTGCTGAACCTGGAAATGAGAGATACTGGGCTGGACACTTCCTACAGTTGGATCCTGGGTACATGGGCCGACATGTACAGCTTCACTTGGCATCGTTTCATCTTTGCTAATTTTAGTGGGATCAAAAGGATATATCCCTGTGCAAGTGAAGCCAGCAATCAAATTCTGTGGGGAAATTGCCTTGTGATATATCTTGGAAATCAGCTCACCAATGTTGTGCTTTTTAACAACCTGACCTGGGTGTTGCCGCAAATGGGACCTGACTTCCTTGTAAAACAGCTTCTTCAGTGCGCCAAAACATCCCAGGTCAAGAGGCTGGGTCAGGTGACTTGTGTGTGGAGGTAGTACAAACAACAGAATATTGTGTTCCATTGCCCACTCCTTCACAGGGTGACTAATATGGGACTTGTGTCCATCATAAAGTAGCAAACATGGTTCATCACTAGTAGGGGTGCATGGAATGTGCTTCAAGAAAGGTGTTTGCAGGAAGTCAATGAAAGTGGCACCATTTGACCAACCACTGTCAGTCACCCTTACTTGGATTCCAGGCAAAGGGTTTTCATTCCATTCATTGTTTACACGTTTTCCCTTGTATACAAAGTCGGGTGGTAAAGCATGACATGTGGCACTACCACAGGCAATAATGGTCATGTGATCAATTCTTGGGGATGCTACACTATTTACTTTAGATCCCCTCTCTGCAACAAGTAGAGGTGCCTTATGTTCTGCATTGATGCCACTCTCATCAGCATTGTATATGCGTTGTGGTCTGTTTTGCAAATTGTATTGTTCTAAGACTTCTTGCAGCGATAGGAAGTATTCTTGGATATTTTCAAATGTACACCCCTTTGCACGAGACATAGACAGTATCTGTGCACGTATAGTAGCCAGTGCAGGCCAGCGTTTCATGAATAGTCTAAACCATTTCTTTCCCACTGACACAAAATTACCATTGTCTTGTTTAGACCCATTGCATATCTGTATAATATCATTTGCCAATTCAATAATGTCTATCCTGGAATATCCAAAGCCAAGTTTTGACATTTTAATGACATGTCCCACTAATTTCCCCTCATTTTCTCGACTTAAACATGTTTCTGGCCCAGGGCGATTTGTGCGGCCTTTGATGTGATCATGAAGTGTAGATTTTGGTATTCCACATAATATTGCAGCTCTCCGTGATGTTACTTTCTTCTCTTTTATCAGTTTCAATGTTGTGTTCACTGATGTTTCATTGTAGGTCTTTGACTGGACCTTTCTCTGAGGCTGTATCTAAAAAAGGGGGATGTGTGTTTCAATATTTAAAATAAAATGAACAACCACTTTACTATGGGGTTATTATTTTGTTTCTTTTCATCATTGCGTTATAAGGACTTTAATCGAGACCTATTTTTCTGTTATTAAAACACAGCATAATCATTAACATGCAAAAGTTGTGTGAGACAGTAAATATCAAAAGTTGTGTGAGACAGTAAATATCAAAACCTTGTGCCATTCACATTCTTTATGCCATGTAATATGTATAGGCCTCCGTACACATTTTATTAGCTTTATCGCGAGATCACGCTCTCAATAGTGAGAGTTTGCCGCCATTGTGTCAGCGTCTGCTTTCCGAAGAGGCCTCTCAGATGGGGAAAAAACAACCCTTCACGCCCTTTTAGTTCTTGTAGGGCTAGGTTGCAACCACGGATAAACATATGTGATACTAAAGATATGCAAGAATGCTTTGGGAAGTCCAACGTGCATTTTCTGAGCATATCGAGCGGATTTTATAGGAGACGAAAGGTCCCGGTGAGGGTCAGAGAGTGACCATGACCTCATTAGTATGCGGTTACTTTTGCTCTTTCAAGCAGACGCAGACAAAAATGACTTTGTTAAACTACATATGCAGATATCATTTAAATTTTCATGTTTTTAGGAATTCTTATAAAATTATTGTTATTTTTATATACAAATTGTTAAGATTTTTTACCTGTTTATGCCTACTTGCGTGGAATAAATCAGGAGCAAGTCAACGTGAACGCTTCTTGGATATACAATGCGACACCTGGTGTGAAAATAGGCAATTAAACTTTATGTCCGACAATTGGGCACGTCCGACAATTGGGCACGCCACTATATCTCAAATGCTTTTTGACATGTGTGCGACACAAATCTGACAATTTTAGTATTTGCCGGACGGACAAGGGCAAATTTGCATGCCCCGTCATCCAAACATAGGACTGCATCTTTACTGAATTGAGACTGAACAAATAAAAATACAACTTTGGAGGGTTTTTGTTTTGTTTTGTTTTTTCTCTTTGGTCAATAGTTCCTTAATGGAGGACTGTGTCAATCTGAGCACAGCTGACGTGCAAATGAAATGCAGGGGCCACAGGGGCTCATGGAGAGAGCCAATTATAGATCTTAGTCACAATTGTGCAATTTCAACTTGGCCGCTGTATAGAATCATCATGGAAGAGCCAGTGTCTGCTCGAACAATTCTGGAGATATCTCATTAAAACAGAGTCCCAAAAACGGATCCCATGATCTCATGGATTACACCGGTGTTCTCCAAAAGCAATTTTAATGTAGTTCTAGCAGCAGACTATCATCAGGACCAATACCACAGCATTGATCATGAGCTTGTGACGTTATCCGTGAAAATCATGAATTGAAATAATGCTGGTTTTATTGAAGATTAGGTCAAAATCATCCATTTGAGCAAACTAAGAACAACGACTTCCCATGGGGTGCACGGTTGGCGGAGCTGCAACACGCCTGCCTTTCACCTCTGCGGCCCGATTTCGATTCATGGCCGAGTAAGCATGTGGAAAGAGTTCCTACCACTCTGACTGTGCACAATGGTTTACTCCGAGTTCTTCAGTTTTCTCCACCAAACATGTAGGTAGGAAAGTATACGCCACCGCTATGGGGAATGATTAATATAGGCTCGGCCTGTTTCTCGATCCATGTAAAAGATATGAGTCTATAGCGATTTTCCAGATTTGGTACAGTATGTTCGAGAAGCAGTTTGCCCAGTTATATCAGATAATGTACTTTTGTAGATTTTCAAAATAAATCACAACAATTGAAAAATCATAGTGAGATAAAATGTTCCGGAAAGTGATCGACACAGTACTGCGATACATTCCCGGAAACATGATTTGGTGTAGACATTAACCAGGGTGATCAATTGTAAAACTTTGTCAAGTAAGCTTACCTACTGTAAGCTTACCCACTGCTTCCGATGCTGCATACAAGAAATTCCGCCGGGCAACTGGGCTCCAAAATTGTGTCACATCCACTCCATAAATTCTACCATCCTTGAACGGATCACTGAATTTTTACTGTCTACCCTGTGCAACATGATGCATCTCCCTGATGTAAGAGATGCTGGTTGAGAATGGCCCTAGACGAAAAGCCCATCTTCGCACAAATAATATCTGCCACGGCATTTCACACCTTCGCCTGACCATAGGAGTGTGTGGCATACTGTTGAATGAAGGACGAAATTACGGCAATGCCATGCCGTACGGACATAGCCAAATGTGGTCCGACCCTGAATATAACCTTATATTCGCAATGATCGTTTTAACTTAGTGTCTCATGAAAGGGGGGGGAGGGCTTTTTGAATGCGTGGCCAAAACTGACCATGACATTCAAACCATGATAAGTCTCATTCTAGTCTAGGGTACCCGGAAGTATTCCAGTGCCTTTTCGATTGGTCATACGTTCTTAGAGTAAGAGATTAATGATTTTGCTTAAAAAATAGAGACAAAATTCATAAAATGCAAGCTGACCAAAATGGGTGCCCTGGCATTTTGCATTTTGTAAAACCAAAAGCACAGATGTGTTTGTGATCTGGCTTCTCATGATCCCAGCTCTAGAAAAGTGCAACGTTACCTTTAAAAACCCTCTTTGTTGCCAAAATGCTGTTATTGGTAAAAAAAAAAAATCAGAATAAAAGATACCGGTTGCCATGGCAACCAAATATTACACCAATCATTATCATGATAATATTTATGTAACCCAAGACAACTAGGTCCACGGAAGATGTTGATATACACATTGATTGTTTTCTTTAGGAGTAGTAATGTTTTGGATAGAAAGTAATTTGGGTAAAACATTCTGAACTTTTACCAAAAAAGACTACAAACAGTACATAATCCCAGCAAATATCCCAGACGTGAAAGTGATAAATAGGCCTGAATAATCATGAGCAGTATTGTTTGTGTACTTCTGCATGTGTTAGATATGCCATTTTTTAAAAATTGAACTAAAATCAAAATTATGGACCTGCCATACTTGTTAAATATCAAAGTTAGTTATTATAACCATTCATGAAGATGCGTAGTATGTATAATATTTTAATTCATCCTAAACTTTCTGTAATGCCAATGCATTACTTGTTCACTCCTCTTTATAATCTGGGATAAAAATTAGCCATTGTATACATTTTTCATGAAATAACGGATATATTTACAGGATTTTTCCCAATGTGAATACTATTGCTTGGTTTTTCTCCATAGTATTTTTTTCCAAGCTGATGAATTGAAACTGCAAAATTGCAAAAATGTGCTTGGCACTGGTTTTATCACTTATGTGTCATGACCAACCTCACCGGAGGCATATACAGTAATTTGCTCATTACTGTTATGATGTTATGGGTGTTAAGTTCGCGCTATTGGAAGAGAAGGTAACACCAGGCATTCAACAGAGGAAGATCAAATTAATTATTGTAGCTGAAATACCTGGCTATTGAAAGCGAAGGTAACACCATACGGTTACAGGGTAAAGAGTTCGGACTGCGGGACAGGGTAATGACTTCTAGGAGGTATATCTGGACATGAAGACACAAATACAACAGGGACAGGAGATAGTCCATTGTGCGGACCGGGGTTCAATTGGCGATGCTCAACTGCATGCAGTTAATGTTAACATTTTCATATACATTCATGAACTGTAACTGTCAGCTTCAAATCCTGCTACCATGGTGTCGTCTTACACATTGTGCACACCAACATTATGCATTACTTAGGACTGAAAATATACACCAAAGATGTGATGACCTTTGCAATGAAACAAAAAAGAACAAAAAAAAAAAAAAAAAAACAAACAAACAAACAAACAAACAAAAAAAGGAAAGAGAAGAAAAGGGAGAAAGAATGAAAGTTTGAGGAGGCAAGTGAGAATGCAATGTATCGATTGAAACTCAATAGAAGCACCCTTAGATGAGAAGCACTTACTTTCCCGGTTTTTTCGCTCCTTTCTACGGCACACAGCAGGTCATCGTAGCTGTAAATTCCAGACATGATTTTTTCATACAGTTATAAAAGGCACTTACCATGTGAACAATTTAGTATCTTGAGGTGAAATATAATCCCAACTGAAATTTGTCAAACAGCCCAACGCAAATACAAATAAAAAACAAAAGTTTCATAAAATTCGAGCGATTTAATACAAGGAAACAAGAATTGCACAAAAACTACAAAACTAAATACAACTTATTCCAACAGAAAAGGTTTAGACAAAAACATATTGTTACAAACAATACACACATATTTCTGATGTCATGCACTCACAACCGAAGCTTAAATTAAAATAATTATGTAACTACATACCAGAGAATAAAGGAAAGTTGCACAAAAGCAAACAAACAAACCTAACCGTCACCCGAATTTCAAAAGAGCAGACTTACAACCAATTGGGAACAAACTAAAAAAAATTTACAAACCATTTAAATTTTTTTATCAAGCTAAAGTACAATATAAAGTAGTGAACATTGTATAAAGTGCATCGTCTATACACCAACGATTCATTTACAAGTTAATCATTTTGTCTATTTCCAAATGGTATGCATTGTTTACAGTTTCAGTATAAAGCATTTTGGATTTGAATAATAATTTCTGTCAATGATGCTAAAATGAGAAGGTTCAATGTGAATTAAATATATAGAAATAAAGGTTCGCGTTGTTTGCTATAATGTACTATATTCACTTATGCAGTGAGAAAGTTATATTTTCAGCAAGTAGAGAAAAAAAATCCTTGATACCTTCCAGATAACATCGATATCAATGTAGCTTCATGATATGGTGATGGTGTTGTTCTGCTTCAGTAATCCTAATCAGCAAAGTGAAATATCTGTTGCCTTCATATATTTTCTATTTTTCTTCAAGGGCGATGCGTGGCTGATGACGTCATCACATTTAAGAGAAACAAGAGCTAATACGAGGCATACAAAATAAATTCCCCCCACAACTGCATAGCTTGTTGTCTTAGTAACCATTACATAATGTCCCTTGGCGAGATACGGACGGCGGCTTTACTTAACTTTTTATAGTTCTTGTACGGACGAAAAAAATACATGTCAAGAGACATGGAAGTCAGCTGCACCGCTTTATGGATTTTCATCAATGGCAGACAATCAGATAATGAAAGAGTTATATTTTCTCATTATTTAAGTTGCTGCTGTAAAGCTCATCATAATTTTCGCTTTGATAATACACAAAGGAATCATTTTCAGTCATTGTGCCTTTTTCTGATGAAATGCTTTTAGTTGCTTTTTAAAAGCAATAGCGCTGTTTAGGCCTGGGCTCGTATCTCACTTCTCTTCGGCGGAATATTTGACATTCTTCTCTTTATAAAAAAACAGGTAATATGCCTATGTTAGAATTAGAACGGAGCTTGGGTGAGGAGCTTTGGTGCTGAATAGTTGCTGCGGCCAGTGTTCTGCTGGCAATTATTCAGCAACAAAGCTCCTCACCTAGGCTTTATTTTTTCTAAGTGCAGAAAAAAATTGTCAAAGTTCCACTGGCACTTCAAATATGTCCGGTGTATATGCTTTAAATATGTCTGTCCTGGGCGGTCATATTGAATATATACTTCCGACTACGCGAGCTCTGTGAAAATAAAGGTCTCCAGCCGAAACAAAACGACTTGGGACGGAGAAGAATAGGCACCATGTATGGGAAAAAACCAAAATATAAATTTAGACTTACGCCGCGAAAGGTGTTCAATATGTATTTATGAACCTTCTCAGAGATGGGACACCAAATGACCCTGAGTACGTAAAGAAGTACAGAACGGCTCTCTTGAACTTGAACTTGCACAGTGATGTGACAAATCAACATGACGCTGTGTATGCGCTGAAAAAAGGAACCAATTAAACTGTATTCTTAAATTGGTAGTTTTACTTAAATTGAAACCTTAGGTTGTTCCAAAGATGTCACAGTCGTAGATTAAACACATAAAATACTCTGCCTGCTGCAAATGCATTTAGACATTGATAAAATGACGTAGAGGATTTTTTCTATAACAAAAGGAGCATGATGATCCTGTGCTCAGCTGACATGCATCTGCTTATTTTTAAAAATTACACAAAAATTTATGCAAAAATCAATGCATTGTGACTATTTGAATAAAATATGTAGAGACCTATCAAAAGTACATTTCTACAAAGTGTGACATAAATATGGCGAAAATTATTTTAGTTGTTTCCATTACAAGAAATCTCCATATTCAGGTTTTGTAAACATATTTTTTTATTTTGTACTTTTTCAAAAAATGAATGAAAAAATGAACTGAGTCAAGCTTTTGAAGAACTTTGTTTGACCCTTAAACAAGGAACAAATCCACCAAGTTTCAGCTTCATTCGAGTGAAGGTTCTGAAAAGGAGTCGAAAATAAGTAAAACACACACAAAAATCACAAAAAATGGAGAAAAAAATTGCAGCACCACCTGGTGAACAAATTCTTAACTAAGAGTTCCCAGGAGTGTCCCTGTGAGATATCAAAGCAACTGGGTGAGGGGTTTCTGAGAAGATATTTTATGATTTGCCCCAAAAAAGAACAAAACCAATTCATAAAAAATCCAAAAATCACTGGAGCATGTCCATTTGAACAAACTTTGTGGAGATTCGTATAGGGTACATCCCCACCAAGTTTGAAGTAAATCTGGCTTAAGGTTTTTCAGAAGAAGTCGAAAATGTAAATTGTGGACGATGACAGACGGACAGATGATGGACCCTAAAAAAAGCTAGCTCACTCACTAGTCAGACGAGCTAAAAAATGTGAATTAGCATTAGAATGTTTCATTGACTTGCATAGTAATCAATAGAAAAGCTGCATTGACCGAGAAGTACCTGAATTGAAAAAAATCATTAAGAATCAGGAATCCACAGCAGTGCCACCTAGTGAACAACTCTGTTTGACCCTTCTACAAGGAACATATCCACTATGTTTCAGCTTGATCTGAGTGACAACACAAGAGAAAATGTTTTAAATAGCAAAAACACAAAAAAATCATAAAAAATTAGAAAAAGAATCGCAGCGCCACCTGGTGAACATATTAAAAACTAGAAGTCCCTTGCAGTGTCCCTGTGGGATATCAAAGCAATTGGGTGGGCGGTTTTGGAGAAAAAGATTTTTTAAGATTTGCCCCCAAAAAGAACAAAAAAAATCATAAAAAGATCCAAAAATCACTGGACCGTGACCATTTGAACAAACTTGGTAGAGACCCACCCAAGGCACACCTTCACCAAGTTTGAAATGGATCTGGCCAACGGTTTTTGAGGAGAAGTCGAAAATGTGAATTGTAGACAGACGGACGATGGACGACGGATGACGGACGGACGGACTACGGACCCTCACAAAAGATGAGCTGACTGACAAGTCAGCTGAGCTTAAAATTAGAAAAAAAAATGCAGCATCACCTGGTGGATAAATTTAGAACAAGGAGTCCCAGGGAGTGTTCCTGTGTGATATCAAAGCAATTGGGTGAGCAGTTTCGGAGAAGAAGATTTTTTAAGATTTGCCCCCAAAAAGAACAAAAAAAATTCATTAAAAATCCAAAAATCACTGGACCGTGACCCTTTGAATAAACTTGGTAGAAACCCACCCAAGGCACATCCCCACCAAGTTTGATGTGGATCTGGCAGACGGTTTTTGAGATGCAGTCGAAAATGTGAATTGTGGACGGACGGACAACGGACGGACGACGGACGGACAATGGATGGCCTACCCTCCTAAAAGCTCAGCTGACTTATGAGCTGAATTAAAAAATTGTGAGAAATTTGCAGCGCCACCTGGTGAACTTATTGAGAACAAGGAGTCCCTGGTGTCTTAATGTTTGATATGATCACCTCAGCTAAAAATCCAACAAGAGGCCTGTGTGAACAAGCCATGCCCAGCTGACTTAGCAAAGGTAGCAGATGGATGTACGGACAGACGAACGGACGCACAGACATGACGACGACAATACCCCGTCGGCCGCAAGGGCCGAGGGGGTAAAAATAAGACAAGGCTTATGTTTCAGAATTGCCCATAAAGCTTACAGGTATAAAATCTGGTGGCATGCAAGTTGATAGCAAATCATGCTGAGCAAAGAAAGAATAGACATTGTTTGTACATGTATTACTCCACAATTCCATATCATGATCTGGTTCACTGGACTGTCAAATACATGGACCTTGGTCTGTGTTACAGGCAAATCATGAACAAAAAAAATTCATAAAAAAATCTAAAAATCACTAACCGTGATCATTTGAACAAACTTGGTAGAAACCCACCCAACGCACATCCCCACCAAGTTTGAAGTGAATCTGGCTTGTGGTTTTAAAGAAGAAGTCGAAAATGTGAATTGTGGACGACGGACGACGGACGACAGACGGACGACGGATGCCTAACCATCACATAACCTCAGCTGACTGACAAGAATTCCCTCCCAGGAAGCAAGTGTACGAAAAATGTACTCCGAGCTAAAGCCAATTCTGCATCGTGTGCCGGTCCGTTATAGACGTGAATTCGACAAAGGACAAAACTTGAAAAGTTTACAAACAACCATTTGAGCTAAATGGGTATGGACATGCGCCGGCCACGTGTGAAGACTGGTTTTATTCCAGTGTCTGAGGTTAAATTTTTCGTATCTCTGTTTGTCAGAACTCAGTAGAAGGTTTCTTACTATGATATCAAAATGATGATTCAAAGTTATAATCTGTTACGGTTACTGTATTTTTGGACATTATCTGTATTTTACACAGATACATCTACCAATAAAAATGCAAGCATCTTATATATATATATATATATATATATATATATATATATATATATATATATATATATATGTATATATACATGTTCGTAAAGCATAATTGCACTTATTGAATGCACACATATTTGCCAAGATACCACTATTCATATCAGGCTTCTTGTTTTTAGCTTTCTCTGTTCTCTCCATAGCAGCTGATGAGTACAAATTTAGCCTTTTGTGTAAAACGATATTATCTCATCGCAAGGAAATGGAGTGGAATACACCAGCTGGTTATGGTTGTCAGCGCAATTATATTAAATAACAAGTTTGTGAAGCTCAAAGTGAACTGTAAGGAAACCATATTTTTACCAGAGCCTCGTTTGTTCTAAACCAGAGATACACAAACGCTTTTACTGCTGTGAGAGCTAACTAAACCCCTAGGCCCCATAGTTTATCTTTAATTGGATGCTGCCATTCTGACCAAGAGCCAAACCAAAATGCAACAGTGGTGACCAAAGCTTGCCCCATAAGAAAAAAAACCCCGTTACTGAACTTTGTGACACGTAAAAGTCATTTACGTATATTTAGTTAAAAATATATCCACGGTAAAATAAAAATGGTATTTTTAATTCTTACTAAATCATATTAAGAAATATTGCTTTTCAGAATTCCTAAGCTTTATTTTAGACGTGTCTGTGTCATCGAAACTGCATTCTGGGATATAATTTCGCAAGATGGCGGCTCTCCTTTCATATATTATTTACCTCAAGGAAACTATGTTTATTGGCTGGAACATTCAAAGTTACATTTTATTGCTTGATTGGATATAAAATGAACACGAGACGTATCGCTCTTCTTTGCGTCATTGAATTTATGACTACATTATCAACATTGAATACACCTCTGTCATTGGTTCCGTATACGTTTCATATTCTCCCTCACAAATCGTTCCCCGCTGATTTTATCGTTCCAAGAAAAAAAAATATCCCATACAGTTACATGACGTCAATCTGCAGGGTTATACATCAATCTGCATCCAAACTGTCTATATTTGTCTGTCATGTGTATAAAGTTAAGTCACAGCACATACTTGCAGAACTTGACCCATTGTAAGAGCAACATGTTACTTGCATTATATTGTTGACAAAATATGTCCGTGATGAAAGAGATGGTAAAAGTGTCACTTGAAAAAACCGAATGTGGCTCTCTCTCTCTCTCTCTCTGTCTGTCTGTCTGTCTCTCTCTCTCTCTCTCTCTCTCTCTCTCTCTCTCTCTCTCTCTCGTAGGCATCCTTGGTAATGTTTAGTAGGAATATAACGGATACCCAGGATTTGCATAAATGAAGAATAATATGCTACCTTTGACAAAAAATCATACACACAGTTTTCAAAAACGCATGGGCAGGTGCTCTGTTTTTGTAATTTTTTTTTTTTTTTTTTTTTTTTTTGAGAAAAGCTTTTCGCCAGTTCAGGATGTCATTGAAATTTCTTGAGTATTAAAGAAATCTGAAAGATCGCACCTTATTTAACACGGTTTTCCCTCTTTCTGTGCAACAATGACAAAGCTCGTACCATTATGTTAAACAGACCCTTGTTAAAATCAATGTGTGGATAAAATGCCAATGATTTAAAATGCTCACTCCAAAGTTTAGTCCAAAGAGAACGTATTTGAAGAAAATTGCATTAGCATTCTTAGGATATGGGCTTTCCGCAATACTTATACCTAAAACATGTAGGTTTTTCGTCATCATGAAACTGATGACCTCTGTAAAACGCACAGTATTAAAATAGCAGCGTTTCACTGTCCTGAGCGTTTCACTGAAACCCGCTTCACTTGTTATGTTTATCATAATGGAGCGTTTCACTGAAACCCGCTTCACTTGTTATGTTTATCATAATGCAATTTTTGGAAAGCAGTCCAAACCTTATGACAAATTTGAAGAAATAAACTTTGCATCCAGCAATGGAATTTAAAATTTGTCATTTTATCTTCAGTACTTTTCCTCTTAAATATGGCTTCATTTAATAGAGTGAAGAAAACACTAATTGCCTCTGACTTTGATGCCGCCGCGATCAAATAGCAGTGAAACACCTGCCAAAGCTAACTGAATCGCCGCTGGTAGTCACTGGTATGAGGTAATATTCAAATGATCTGGATGTGTCGCAAATAGCCGTATCGGAGGGCACCTTTTATTAAGGCTGAGACCACCACACCTTTTTTATTTATGACCTGAACGACAAGCCACGTACACGTGCCCGCTATCATACAGTAATTTTTTGTGTGAACACATCTTTCAGCAGAAGAACATGATATCAAGCCTGGTGATACCTGTGTCTGTGTTAGTTCTCGCATTGGAGACTGGCGTCACCCGTTGTCTCCAACCCGGTCCAGGTCAGTGATTAATGTTTCTATTTGATTGAAATGCCTTGTGTATTCCCTGTATATATTTTATCTTAAAATATTTAAAAATGTTTTACAACATTTTCAAAGGTAGATGAAAGGCTGCAAGTAATCGCCTTGCTGGGTAGCAGTTTTATTTATTAGATCTAGAGGCAACGGTCATAAAATGTTAAAATTCTGTGAGGAGAGACTTCATTCATGGAAGCGGTTAGTTTTTCAATAACATAAACATGGAGGTCTTAACCAATATCTTACACGAGTAGCCATAACACGTAGACTTAAGTCGGGTAAAGTTGGTAATACCTGAAACATACAATGCTATATACCAAGTTACATACACGATAATTTTTACCTTATAAACACAATATAAGCACCTTCAGCTTAAGACCGTCGGCATTGACTATTTCAAGTCCGTTTTTCTTTCCTTTGAAGTAACGTGCAACACCACATATTCTCTTTCTTGTCTGCGTGGGCAAAGTAAAGTAACCACACGAGTTATTTTAAGTGCACAAATTGTCGCTTAAAACGTTATAAAAGTGTAAAAAGTATGAACAAGTTCAGTCAAGTTCAATCCTGTAACTTATATTAAAATAGAATGAACAGGTCTTGGCACACTGAGCAACCTGACAAGGTTTCATGTAATATTAGACGGCGTATTTATGTGAGTCATATTGTTTCAAGCAGCCTATGACTAAAAACGACAATATGTTTCGGCATTAATATGCGATTCATTCGCCTCAAAAAAATTGAAATGTAATACCAACTTTTGTAGTAATGTTACATTTCAAGGCAAACTACTACAAGCCACCATTGGTCCAGTTTGAAATGCTACTATTGCGCTGATGAGTAACAGCTTAATAATGGGACAACAGGGGCGTCAGGAAAAGCGTAGAACTGGTTTCGCACAATGTCTGAAGTACCACTCAGAATAAACAGCCAAAAATGCATAGAGTGTTATCATATGGGCATACATCCATTTTCTGAAAAGAATCATTATTTATGCAGTAACAATTAAATATATAGCGCATACTTCCCATACTAAATTTTGGTAGCCTCTACCAAATTCATGTACCGGGATGCATTTGAAGGAAAGAAGCACGAAAAGAATGGAAAGCCACAATTGCTCAAAAGTGTTGATTGTTTATGGATGGTCTATCAAAATGCTAGGTCATAGATTTTGCTCATTACCTGAGCAGGCGACTTGGCACTGCCTTGCATGTGGATGCAGTCTTTTGCATAAAAAAGTAACACAGGAAGCCGTGTTTCTGCTTTTGCTCTTTAATCAACCGGTATTGACCCCTTCAAAGAATGTGTGTAATTTTTATATGGGCTATCAAGATTTAGTATGGGAGGTGCCGGATATATCTTTATTTGCTGGTGCATAGATTATGAAATTTTCAGAAAATGGAGGTACGCCAATATTATTTCTTCTGTCTATTTTGAGTGCACCTTCAGATCCAGTGCAATATACATACACCTGACTTAGGTGGACTATAGTTGGAGATGGCGACTTGTCCCTATAGGACACGTCGACGTTATCGGATAGAATATAAAAACCTCATCAAGCGATAAACAAATTGCCACAAAACAAACCTGATGAAACCTGATTTTCAATGTGTTTAGCCGATAATATGGTCATATATATATATATATATGTATATATATATATATATATATATATATATATATATATATATATATACATATACATATGTATACACAATCATGTAGGATCTCTACACAGCATTATATATATGTGTGTATATATATATATATGTATATATATATATATATATATATATATATATATATATATATATATATATATATATATATATATATATATATATATATATATATATTTAATACTGTGTAGATATCCTACATGATTGTGTTCCATCATTTTGGAGTTCCCAAGTTATTGTAAATTCTACAATTTAACTAAAGTTGTTTTGTTGCAATTCATTGTGATTATCAATCACCACACTTGTTATATTTCATGCTGTTCTGACAATGGTTTAAACTTTTTTACATATTGCATTGAAATGTAATTATTAACAAACTTCGTGGTCTTTCAATGTAAGTTGCGACAAACTATGTTACAGTTATCCGATTAACCGGCAGAGGCTCAATTGCGGTTGGGGATCCGATTTTTCTCATGTGCAGAGTAAAAGGGCTGCCGTCTACCTCCAGGGGTAGGATACAGTGGTTGAAGGATGGTTATCACATGAAAACGGATACAAGTATGGGTGTTCAAATCACGGACGTTCGTTCTGGGACAACTCAACTCAGCATTCTCCAAGTCAAAAGCAGTTACGTCGGTGACAGTGGGATGTATGTTTGTAAAGCACCAAACGGGAGGGTTTCTGCTAAACCGATTGTAGTGACAACGACCTGAAGGGTAGTTTCACTGGTTTTGGTTTTCCCCTGAAATAACAAAGAACGTGTTGGAGAGGGAGACATTGAGGCAAGCTTTTTCAGACAGTTCAAGATATGTATGATGATGAGACACCATACCCATTCCATTTAAACTGTTTCAAAGCAATGCTATTTGGAATTGTGTAAGATCCATGAAGTTTTACAACTATTAAATTTCTTTTGCTTGGACACAGCATTTTTGGCAGACATGTTTTGGCCAATGCTACTTGCAGAGAGGAACTTTCTTTTCATACATGTGGTAACTGGTACCC
>OZ026617.1:56620128-56695128 GCA_964020975.1 Hermodice carunculata
GTGCTGCTCATCAGGAAGGACCATCTCTTCAAACGTATGATAACTAATGTTCGGGCGGCTTATGAGGAAGAGCATTCTTTCCATACGGGTGGTAACTGATGTCCGTGCTAATTATGAGGCGGAGCCTTTTATTTCATACGAATGACAACTGATGTCCGTCTCTTTGAATTGCAGCACATATACCACATCACACCGTGGCTTAATTTGAGAACTCATCTTTCGTAGAAAGTCCGGATTTTGATCATTTATAATAGTAAGCACTTGTTACTACTTCTTTGATACATGTTCAATCGATATGAGTCGGCCCCCCCCCCCCCCAAGCCGGGCTTCGAATGATCAGTTGAACTCCCCATGTGCTTAACCTGGTCTAGCACCATAATAAGGTGGCCCTGTTTGTATGTCTTTTCTTTCATAGATGGATTAAGTTTGTTGCTTCGCTTTAACTTATTGTGGAGGTCCTGGGAAAGGGCCCCGACGTTTGTAACTTATATAACAAATGGGAAATAGCTGTAATAGTTTAGTTCAACGATGGTGGCATAGCATATTGAACCCATCACTCCTAAGAGCATGCATACATTTATACGCCATAGATAGAAAAGTTAAAGAAGGAAGATTCAGTTACACAAATAAACTGAAACAGTCACTTTGCATGAAAGAGACGACAAAAATGAAGTAATATAGTAACTGATTTCTAGATAATACTATATTGTCTTATGACCCCGCCAAGCTACGCATTTGTTACCAGATCTCAGCCCCAGTGCTGTATGAATATTTTTATGCAATATCCAAATCCGAAATGCCCAAACATGGTACAAAATGGGCAAGCTTTCTGTCGACGAATATCATGTTACAAATACTAAATTAATGGTCAAGCATATTGGGCCCATCAATTAAAATAGCATAACTGATTTATTAATTTTTCTACAGAGGCGATTTTTGCATCATCAAAAGGTCCATGCTGCTTGTCGCAAATGTGAACATTCTAACATCTTAACAATGAAAACATCAGTTAAGATTTTGCCATAACAAATCATTCGTTGGTCTGCTTTTTCTATCCTTGTGAATAATGCTCCTATTTATAGACTGCCTATAGTTTCCTGTGCATTATTACTTGTGCTTTTTTCCGACTTGATCAGTGTCAAAAGGAAAGAAATTAGATGGCCACTTTTACTGCCATCTGCAACTTGTGCAAACCAAAACATACATATTGGACATGGTCCTGTGCACCTGGTTTTTTTTGTGGTATTGTGTAGCATTTGTAAAGTCGTTTGGATTTGCGTCCAATTGGACCGGAACCCCACCAAGAATCTGCTAATATAAAAACAGATGCAAATGACAATGTAGCTATATCTGCTGTGCCTGTGAAACTTCCATTACCGGATTGTAATATAACTTGAAGATCCAAAGACGTTTATACCTGCACACATAACTGTTCGTACATTGGAAACACATTGAATGTTAATTGCCAAAGGTGATTGGAATAGGTAGAAGAGATTCTCGCATGTGTCTATACCTATGCACGTTAAACTTTCCATTTCCAGAGTTTAATCTGATAGTTTAACAAGTAGTTCTATTTGCAATTAACTCAAACCAAGTGTATGCACGCATATACATATCTACTGTTTTTTATTTTAATGTTCCAATCCATAAGCAATTATATAAGTTGGTTGGTTTTTCAATAAAATTGACAAGTGCAATATGTGGATTTTGCTCATGGATACCCTAACATGTTAAGCTTGCCCCAAATCGCATTAACTTCCGTGCCGCCAACTTAAAAGTTAAAGGTGCCGCTCAACTGCCAAACAGTTATTCGTGAGAATGTGTATTAATGGCGACGTTGTAAGGAGTATGCTGGTATATCTATGTTGTTGAACATAAATTGCATCCCGTATAATCTGACCCACATGTCCTGTGTTTCACTTTGTTCATGTTTATATACATAATACAAGACTGCGATGGTCCTACCTAAAGCCTACCTGGATAGGCCCATTAGAAAATAATTGATTTGTGGGCTGTTTTAGAAACCAACAGTTACGTACAAATACAGGACGTAACCTTATCGCATTAACTTCCGTGTTGCCAACTTCAAATTTGAATGTGCTTCTCAACTGCCAAATAGTTATACGCGAGAATGTGTATTTATGACGATGTTGTAGGGAAGTATGTTGGTATATGTATGTTGTTAAACATTAAATGTATGCATATAATCTGACCCACAGGTCTTGTGTTTCACTTTGTTCATGTAAATATATATATTTTACAGGGGAAGGTGTGCAAAATGGTCAATAGTACTTCTATGTATATAAGTTGGAAAGGGACAGGTTAGCTTATGGAGAGGAAAGAGTTCGGACTGCGTATTAGGGTAATGACTACTAGGAAGTGGTTTTGGACAAAAACACAAATACAATATAAATATATATATATTAATCTCCTATTAAGACCACTTCTCCAGAAAAAACTGTTGACCAGGACTATTATATTCCAATTAATTACAGGCATGCTGACACTTGGATGAAAGATCTTGCTACAGGGAACATGGATCGAGCACCCTTAATTTAGTTGTTTAGTTTAACTTCAGTCGCATTTGGCACTGAAAGAGTAAAACAACACTTTAAATACAATACTGCGATGGTCCTATATAAAGCCTACCTGGATAGGCCCAGGTGAAAATAATTGAATTGTGGGCTGTTTTACAAACCAACAGTTACGTTTATCTGTAATACAAATTGTGGACTGTCATTTTTATGGAAAAAAATCTTAAAGCAAACTTGGACTGCTGAATGTTGTGTATACGGACATACTATGGTGACCCGTTTTGACGTTGGAAGACCGATATTATGAACATTAGGACTATAAAATTTCCCAGATATTAAAAAGAATGATTGCCTCTGATGAAATCGATGGTGAAGTTTGAAAAAGAAATAAATGAGAAAGCAAATCAACGACAACACATATCATCAATTATAAGTTATAGTATTCAAAGAAGAAGAAGAAGTCATGGACAAAGAAAATCACGGAAAAAACAGGAAATGTAGAAACGTGGATACAAAAGGTCTTCTTGAAAATTTACTAGTAATTTAGGCTTTCTCCAGTGGCATTGATCAATTACATACAGCTCTACTGATTCAGAACACACATTTCCGCAAATGTTTTTTGTGAAATTGTGTATGCTTACACAACTATTTGAAATCCCTGATTCTAATAGACAAAAATTTGATCAAATGTTTTGCAGCATTCCTTTCAAACACAAAATCATTGCCTCACTAAACATTCAGTCCCTTTTCAAATTGAAAATTTGTTCGTTACATGATTCCCAAGGAGTGTAAAATAAAAGACCCTCCCATCATTTCCTACAAATATGGCTACAATATTGGACAAAGTATCATGAATTACAAAAAAAAAGTTCTGGCTTCAATTACTTTTGAGGATATCGCAGTAAATCAAAATTGTGACTGTATGTCTAATAGCAGATATTCTAATTTTGTTGATGCATACCACAAAATGTATTTACAGGTAATTTGGTATAATATTAAATTCAGCTTTCAAAGAAATGATGAAAAAAGGTACAAAATTTTGGATATGTCCCAAGTTGAACATTGGCAGTATTTTTCAGGATACATGTGATGCACTTTATTCCAGCTATATGAAATGGGCAAAGAAAGAAAAAAAATGGAATTTCAGAAATTTGAAGGATGGTTAAAAATTGAAAAGAGTCTTTAGAAAAAAAATATTGTTACAAATCCCACATTAAGAATTTCAATAAGGTTAATCTAACACAGCCTGAAGTTTCTAATGCAGTCAAAGAACTACAACAAAGATTTATAGTCACTAACATAGATAAGGCAGGTAACAATTTTGGGATCATCTGCAAAAAATATTATCTGGATGTTTTGAAAAAGGAGCTTGGTATAGACAATTCTTCAGATATAAGAGGAAATGACGTATATAAATTAAACAAACAATCCATTGACAATTTGATATATACACATAAAGATGAGATGAAAAGGAATTTTAACATCAAACATCGAAATTTCTGAAAAGGACACCTCTATTCCACTTTTGTTCTGCATACCCAAATTACATAAAAACCTTTTTAAATCTAGATTCGTAGCTGGTGCTTCAAAATGTACGACAGAACAATTATCAAAGAAAGTAACATTGCGTTTGACTGCAATTAGTAATCATTTTCGTAATACTGTAATGCTATTTCTAGAAACTGTGAAATAAATTGTTTTTGGAGTATTCACAATTCTTCCGAGTTTGTATCTAAAATCAAAGAAGTAAGCGCCAAAAAATATCAAGAATTTTGATTTTTCTACACTGTACACAAATATACCCATAGATAAAGTCAAAAGTTCACTTTCAGAATTAATAAGCAAAATGTATAAACATAATGGTAAAGCATACATACATATTAATTCATATACAAAGATAGCATATTGGTCACACAACAAATATCCAAAAAGTAACGTTAAATCTTACACTGTCGAAACGTTGATAGATGCTATAAAATTTCTTTTGGATAATGCTTTTGTTCAATGCGGACCATTGGTTTTTCAACAAATAAGAGGCCTTCCGATGGGTGGCAACTGTTCCCCTTTACTGGCAGATTTATATTTAACCTTGCTTGAATTTAAGTATACGGATAAATTGATGAAAAACGACTTTCAAATGGCCACAAAATTATCAAACAACGCAAGATATATTGTTGCCACCGCTTGCGTAAATGTACCAAATGTCAGGGAAATTGCTAAAGAAATTTACCCAAAAGATATCCCTTTGGAGGGTAACAATTCAGATAGCTTCAGCGCTTTGTTTTCGGACTTGGGCATTTAGGTCATTAATTACAGGTTTTGTATTAAAGTCTATAACAAAATAGATGAGTTTAACTTTGAAGTAGTTAATTATCATTTCCCGGACAGTAATATTTCGGAAACAATTGGATAAAATACGTTTCTGTCACAGATTTTGAGATTTGGTCGTATTTGTTCTAAATTTAAGGACTTTGCCTCAAGAACTAAATTTATTTACAATCACCTTGAGTCAAGAGGATTCAAAGACGTACTTTTGATCAAATATTTCTATAAATGTTGCTGTAAGTATCCCGGAATGGTCAAAAACTTTGGTTTAAAATTTTTTAGAGATTTAAGACTTGCCTGGTTTGCTACTTAATTTTATCTTTTAGCAGCACACTGTTTTAATGTTCACCTTTCAGACATTTTAGGCTAGCTTGTTTTCTTTTAGGTCAAACTCCCAGGGGCTATAGGTAGCTAGCATCTACTGACGACAGTTACAAGCTTGCCTAATTGTACTTGATATCTGGTTAGGAAATATTATATTTTCATCGGATCCTCCTGACTTAAATACAAATGGCTTTCACTTTTTTTGACTTGCCCTATAATTTTGCTGTTAACATCCGAAGATTATAAGAACGTTTGGCTACAATTATTTACAGTTTTTAGACTTGTCTGTTGTGCTACCACTTAACTTTATCTTTTGGCATCATTCTGTTTTAATGTTCACCTTTCAGACATTTTAGGCTAGCTTGTTTTCTATTAGCTCAACCCCAAGGGGCTATAGGTAGTAAGCAGCTAATGACGACAGTTACAAGTGTGCTTAATTGTACTTAAAATCCTGTTAAGAAAAATTGTTTTGATAACATGTAAGTAACGAGAGTAAAGAGTTCGAACTGCGGAATAGGATATTGACTACTAGGAAGTGGTTCTGGGCAAAAAGGCACAAATACAATGTTTTAAGCATAAATGCTGATGACTTTCATTCTTTTCTGACATGCCTAAATGCACATTTACTCATTTAAAAAAAATACTCAAAATTTACAGTATTTTCTCAAATGTCACAACCCTGACACATTACGTTGATACATTGACTCAGGGTTGGCAGTGAAATAGAGCTTAATTGTTTGAGGGTAGGTTTCATCATTGAGTTTGTTTTACATATCTGGTGGAGGATGTCCATTGTTGCAGTCCTTGTTAGGATTTCCCTTGGCTTGTACAGGTGGTCTAGCAACAACTGTTTATTTTACAATAACTGGGACTCAATATAATGCCCCAGCTTGTTTCCACTTCAGTTATACACTGGAGTGTGGTTTAACTATGATAAGCTTTCTAGCTAGAAAGGGTACATATTGGTTCAGGGATAAGTCAAATTGTTCTTATCTGAACCTCCACTATACAAATCTAGTTATTATAGTACGTCTGACAGGTATTCTTCTTTCATAATGAAGCTCTGCATTTATAAACAAAACTCCACGTATTTAGCTAATTCATCATTTGCCACGTTCATATTTATTTTTTATTATGTGGGTTGTCTTTGCTAAATATCTAGCGTGGACAAGAAGCCGCTACTCAGAGACGCATGTAAGGGTAAAAGGCTCTGAAAAACGTTGAGTAGTTACCCGCTGAAGACCCTTTAATTTATTTGAGCTAATACAGCGTATGTCAAATTTTTACAAAGGAACGTGTCCAATATGGACGATAGTAAATCCATATGTATATCGATTAAACAGGGACAGGTTAGCTTATGGAGAGTAAAAGGTTCGGACGGTGGAATACGGTAAAGACTACTAGGAAGGGGTTCTGGGCAAAACGACACATATACAATAGTCTTGCTTAATACTCCTTCTTAGTTAATTCGTGAATAAATACTACGAAAATAAATGATGGGACACTCGCTCCTCGCCGGTTCGCGGCCTGGCTCGTTCTAGCTCGACGCTATGACCGCCACATAATTTATTTTTATAATAGACATTGGCTATTTTTTGTGTTATATCGTTACATTACAGAGCATGTAAGTCCAAAATTTGCTTCTATATGGGTATTTGTTAAAATTGCGAAACTTGTTTTGAATAAACTGTGTTCTGTTTGCATACAATATGTTTGCTGTTGAATGAGTGCTCAGGCTTCTGAGAGTCCACATTTCCGGTTTCTTAATCAATTATAGGTATAAGTCAACATGTTTTTTTTATTTTATTTCATTTTATTAGGTTTAATTTTTGTATTATTCCCCCGAAAGCTACCCCTTTAAAACGGGCACATCGTGAACCGGGGTACGCCAATGACAGCATAAAATGAGAAATATATGCAAACCAATATATTATATAAATGCTCCAACACAGATACCAGCGGGATGCGGGAAATGGCCGTAGTTTACGTCCTGGTGGGGATTTCCCATAAAGCTGTTTATACAATTTTATTGTAGTTGCGGTGACATGTTGCCACAGCCCTTCGGAACTTTATGTCGGCTTACCATTATTAATATATTGGGGACAGTGTGTATAAACATATTTACTACAAAAGCCACGATTGTGGCTATACGTACTTCGCAAGGTAGCCACGATCAAAGGCGCTTGTAAAGTTCAGTCAGTCAAGCTTCCGTGCTAATAATATACGCGTGGGGGGTGGGGTGGGGGGGAGTGGGTAAAGAGGTTGGACCTGAAACATCTATGCGTCCAATGACCCATATAGGGCCATATCTGCAATAAAATATTGTGTATTCATCTGTGCAGTCAATTGTTTGTGCTAATAAGATGGTGGCGGATGGGCCTAAAACCACAACGTCGTCACATGGACCTCCTACCCAGAAAGGTTTGAAAAGAAAGCTCACATCTAGAAAACCATCCCGCTTCACGTTTGGCATGATTTCTCCGTTTCGGAACACACCAACAAGCTGTAACTCACCAGTTTATTCCAAAACTATTTTCCACAGTCCAATCCATTTGGGGCAAAAAGTCCGACATTCTAGCGCCAAATTCAAACGGGTATCTCATCCTGAATCGAGTTCGTTCCGTGACATTAGCCGTAAGACAACTGTTCTCAATGGTCAATCAGACCATATTCTTTGATCCACTCGCGTTTTTATCTTGTGCTCATTTCCACAAACCGTGCTTATTAGTAACTTAAAGATGGTGGCGGATGGGCCTAAGACTACAACGTCGTCAGATGGAGCTCCTACAAAGGAAGGCTTGCAATGAAGCCCACATCAGGACCACCATCCTGCTTCACGTTTGACATGATTCCTCCATTTCTGTACATACCAACAAGCTGCAATTCTCTAGTCTATTCCAAAACTGTTTTTTACAGGACTGAAACACAGCTAATCCATTGAAACCCACATATATCTATAGCAACATGCCTATAATTGTCGCAAATGTCACATAAAAAATCCCTTTCGGGTAGAAAGTCCGAAATTCCAGCGGCATATATATGAACGAGTATCCCATCCTGAATCAAGTTTAATCCATGACATTAGCCGTATGACAACTGTTCTTAACTTATCTGTTCTTAGGCCTGTGTGATCTTAACCATACTCTTTACTGTTGCTTATTACAATGTCAGGAGTTCCCAATACGTTGGTACGGAATATGAAATGCACTAGTACGCCAGCACTGTATTACAACCCATACCCCTCCCCTCAAGTTCAATCATATAAAAATGGGCGAGAAGTTAAAGAAAAAAAAATTGTGTAAACCTATATATTTAGGCGAAGATATATTTTAGGTGGGTGTATGGGCTACTTTAAACAAACTTTAAGTGATTAATGCTGTAGTTATTTACCCTACAGGTGGCAGCGTATGAAAATGTACTACTGATACATCCGTTTTTCTGTCGTTTTCCCCTTCAGAAACTTCAAATGGTACAAAGCTGAAGTGAAGAATGAAAATGTACAACGTGTTGACACAGACACGCACACACTCAGACACACACATAAGGCAGCGGTTTAAAATCCAGGTGAAGAATGACGGAACATTAGCCCGGTAGCTCTCGGAGAAACAAACAAATTGGTTTTTCACCAAATTTTAAACTGCCAGAGTGTAGCCTGTATTTGGAATAGAAACTGGATTGATAGTCAATGGAAACTTGTGTTGATCGACTGAAGCTTGTCCCCGATGGCAAGCGGGCCGCAGCCACAGCACTGCAGTGATCAATGAATGCAAATGCAATGGTGAGCTTACATGTACACATGTCTGCGTTTTGGGACTCCACATGGCCTGCAGACACAAGCTACAATTTGCGGAATTTCAAAATCACGATAAATAGGCATATCTAAGGCCTGAAAGTTATAAATTATACCTCAAGGAATATGCTGTCATGTGTAAACTATACAGTTTGGGATGGTATTGAAGATATCATGGGTCCGCACTTGGGGTCCATGATTTAGCACAGGCTCCACAGTCCACATCAGCACCAGCGTCCCTATTTTAGTAGGCCCTATGTACCCCCGTAACAAGTCAGCAAGCTGTGGATTGACCGCGCGACAGGAGACTGTCAGCATTATATTGCAGACTGGCCAATATTGAATGAAATTCTCAATTTTGGTTCTCCCTTTTGTCCATTTTTTTTATGTTTAGTCTATAATTTTTTTCTCCAATTAGGCTTATTATCTTAATTTTTTCCCTTTTTTTGGGGGGGGGGATGGTGCGCCAAACAGTCAAAATAAAATATAGACGCAATATTTGCAAGATTTGTTAGTTTCTGATAACGTCGTCAAAGGTGTTTGATGGTACGAAATTCTAAGCTGTTACACTTAGCACGCTAGAGTACAAACCGTCACATTTTAGCAATTTCATGGACAAAAAGATTAAGTTTTTTCAACTCTGTGTGTCTAAAATTTTGCAAACAAAACTCGTGTAGTTTTTGCGATTTTGTGTGCGACATCCAGAAACTTAAAGATTCTGTTGACAGATTTGTATTATCTTTGGATATCCGTGAACAAAACTCTTATACTCTTATAATTGTGTGCACGAAATCGAGTAGGCCTAAGCTATGGATAATGTCAAATGTTCTTCCAATTTCGTTTACAAAATTGGATAATGTAGGGCTTACGTGACATGTTTTTTTTTCGATTTTGAGCACGTTTGATTAAAAAAAAAAAGGATTTTGTGGAAAAATTTGCAAAAGCTTTTAAGATTTTGTGGTCGAAGTTCAAAACTTTACCCTATTCTGTGGACAAAATTGCTGAATCAAAGGATACTGTTTGCATAAATGATAAACTTCCCGATGCTGTAGACCAAATTGATATATTTAACAGTTTCGTAGATCCCAATTTTCAATTTCGTGGACAAAGTTGATGAGCTTATACTTTTGCACACGCAATTGATATTGGACGATTTTGTAGACAAAATTGATAAAGTGTTACAGTTATGTGCACATTATTCAACAAGCTTGTTGGATTTTGTGGAATACTTTCAGTTTGGTGAACTGATTGTTTCCAGTTTCGTCCACAAAATCATTAGGGTTGTTAAACATTGTGGGTGGACTTCAATTTTGTAATTTGTACTTCAGTTTTTTGTGAATGCTGAACTATGATTCCTTCCACGAAAAGGATAAGTATTACATTTTCGTGCACGAAATCAATGATGTAACACTTGGCATCCCATAGATGGTGGGCCTAAAACCACTTCGTCGTCAGACTGAGCTCCTACAGAGAAAGGTTTAAAATGAAGTTCGCATCTGGACCCATCCTGCTTCAGGCTAAAAGTCTGGTATTCGACCACTAAATTCAAGAGGGTATCCAATCCTAAATATTAACTTAATAAATTTCGTATAATTTATGCAACATTACCTCTTGACCACCATTGCCAACACACAGAAGGAAAGGAGCAGGGTATAAATTACTAGCAGACTGACCACCTATAAGACCACTGGGACCAACAGCCTGAAGTGGAACCTTTGGTCTGTGTGCCGAGGCGATGTCTGAAGGGAAACCTCAAAGGTATATGGACTTGAGGCCACCAAGAGCAGAATCCTAACCAAAACCTAGAACTCTCCTTACCGAACAGCATAGGACCAAACTGAAGCCCCTGGAAATTTCTGGCCAACATGGTAGCTGTCCGCCACATTTCTAGACACTGTCTGTTTCTACTCCTCCAGTCCTGTAGATCTAGCAAGACCTAGTCATGAAACTGTTGGGCACCAGGGGGGCGGTATGTGGTTTGGAAGGCAGCAATCAACTGTGGTCAGCTGGCTCTTTTTGAACTGGGAAAGCAGGGGTGACGGCCTAATACCAGTCTGATATGAGGTTCATTTTACTTTTGGAAGGCCCACTGAGAAGAACACCAACCTAGAGACTATACCGAGTCTAAACCACAAGGGAGCCAATTACTGAAACATGGTAGCTGCCCTACGGGGACTCAGAAAAACTCCACACAAGTATCAGGAACATAAGCAACAGTGTATGTTAGGCCCACAAAGGTGTACATGCCCTCCAACAGGAATTCTTGCAATTAGTGCTGAATGAAAGTGGTAGAAGATTGCCAGTGGTAGGCTGGCAGGATGTCCACATCACGGATATTTGTTAAATGTGCCAGAAGGCATGGAAGTCTTTTATCTCATGAGCTCTGGATGGCACAAGCTCCAAGGCAACAAGTCTCAGCAGAGTGGTCTCATACGCCTTAGGGGTTGTCTGCTTGATCCACAAAGAGATGGTGTATGTGCTGACGTGCTGCTTACAAGGGTCACCAATGGGATAAAAGGGTGGTCATCAGATCCCTGAAACTGTCTGTGCATGAAAGGTCTAAACTAAGAGCTCTCTCTGGACACAAGGCTCTTTCTCATGTAGAAAGAGCCATATTCATGGCATGGAGGGTAAAACCCTTAATAGCCATAGTCAGATCCAAAACCACTTGGTTCTTTGCAAATAAGCCTGAGTGAGGCCTCAGTGTCACCTGCTAGTGGTCGGGTGACCATTGGATTTGGTCATGTGGTAGCGCATGAATCTCGCTCCTCTTAGTCTGTGGAGCAGGTGTTAAAAGAAAACAAGTTTTTCACATCTAGTGCTTGAGGGCCCCTATTGGGGGTCCTCTGGGCACTCAAAGGGCCACTTCTTTAACGTGATTAAAACCATCGGAAATTGCCACCATGCTGAGACCTGTCTGTCCGCTGGTATTTCATTAAAAAAGGATGCAGTGAGCGCTGGCAGGTAAGGATTGCTCCTAATATGAATATCTAGGGCCTTTTCAAGGGCTGAGAAGATGGCTGATCAAAATCTCCCAACAGTTTTTGAGCTCTTGCCAAGAACTTCTTACTGATAAAGCAGATTGTTAGCAATGCCCAAAATGCTCCAAAACCAAGGACGTATTTTCCCACCAGCACACCAGTCTGAAAAGACCTTCCAACAAGCCAAGATAACAGTCAGATAAGGTCAAAGCACAACTCTGGCAATTATATCCGAGACTGATTCTGAGAAACCTCAGTTGCAGATGTGCTGTGCAAGTTTCAGGCATGCCAGTAAATGTAGCAGGGGCTGCATGCCTAATTGCAACAGGTCAATGAACCAACCTGTCCTTGGTCGCCAGGGGCAACTAGGATCAAGTTGTGGTCATGTGACTGAACCTTCTGCAGTATCCTTAGGAGGATCTGCAGAGGTGAAAAGGCATATGCCCAATGGTTGCCACAGTCCATGGCTGGAGCATCCACGCCTTGGGGGGTCCTGAATTGGTGAAACATAAACTGGTAGTATTGTTTTTTGCTTGTTGCAAACAGATCCATATGTGGAGTTCCCCATCTGGCCCACCCAGCCTGAATGACCTGTGGTAGCAGCGACCATTCTATGCCTACTGGCTGACCTCAAGAGTTGGTCTGCCAGGACATTTTGTTATCCTGGTACATGTCTCGCATTTGTGTGGACATCCTGTTTGGAGCACCATCAGTGATGCATGTGGCCAGCTCTGTCAGCCTGAAGGAACGTGATCCACCTTGCTGCTTGAGGTAGGCATTCGTGGACCTGTTGCTTCAAATTATGATGATGTGGCAAGGCCAAACATATGTGTTTGAACCTGGTATATTCAGCTTGAGAATGCAAACTAGAGATACTTCTGTGAAGTCTCCACAATTGACACGTGGAAGAACATGTCTCTCACATCCAGGGATGTCGTCCACTCCAGCGGCTGCTGCACTTCTGCCACTGACTAAGGAGTCTCCACCCTGAAGGACAGGACTACCATGAGGTGTTCAGCAACTACAGATCTACTATGGTCACCAGCCTGCGTCGTTCTGGGGGACAAGAAAGAGTTGGTTGTAGAAATTAGGAGAACAGGGTTTTTTGACCTGCTCTATGGAGTATTTGCTCACAAGCTTCTGCACCACCGCTGGGAATGCCAATGCTTTGGGTTTCTCTGTGGGCAGCTTGAACCAGATAATTTCACTGCTGACTGGAGGCTTGTCTTTACTGAAGGGCAGTGAATGTGTGTGTCTCAGGATATTAAATATGAAAGAATAATCGATAATAGACTCCCATTCCAGGTGAAAGAAAGGCAACCACTGACCAGGCACTCTGAGATGTCAGAAGCCATTGTGGAGGAAGACCTGAGACGATGCAGTCCCGAATACAAAAGTCAGCTGCCCTGAGGCTTACCCAGCTTAATATTTTTTTTTGCTGAAGTTCTTGCCCCTCTCTGATCACCGCCTGATCTACCTACAATGTCTTGTCACTGATATTGGTGTGCGAGTTGAAGGATAAATGGATGCAGTATGAGTGCCACGCTTCAGGGCTGAGGCAGCCAGGGATTAAGGTGACCAAACAGTGTTGGTCAACACATTGGTTCCTGTCTGATAGGCCGGGCGGGCCAAAAGGAAATGCATTCACTGAACGACTTCTGACATCTATCCTTCAAACAAGGTTCTGGATAAAAGGGGCCCCATTCTAGCTCTGCAGAATATAGGGTCAGGCAACAGCTGACCCTGGTGATAGCAGTCTTTCCACAATAAAATAAGGTTCACATCAAATGTGCAGGTGGTTCAAACCTGGTAGTCAAGTGCTCTCAACAAGGAAGCTGCATGTAGTGACGCCTTGTTGAGCAAGTCCTGCACAGCCTCTGCAATTTACACACAGCCCTTAAGGTTTGTAGGCCTTGGCATAAGCAATAATGAAGGTTGGCTGCTGAGCATCAACATCTTCTCAATCTAAATCCACTAGAAGTGGATGGTTTGGAAAGATCTGCTGAGCCATAAGTACCATCATTCCTGGATGTCTGGCTTGGGGAAGAGTTGCCCTTGCTGAAGGTAGCTAGAGGTCAATAGCTCCACCGGGACCTGTGTGCCGTGTGTTTTAGGTGTGAGCTGGTTGTAAACTTTAGCTACAAAGGACAAAAAAGGGGACAGGGACACTACGATGCATATCCGACGAGGACAAACCTGGCAGGATATTGTGACCCTGACCTCTACTCCTCAGATGGGATGGGACTTCTGCTTGGTCTCCCACCAGGCTGTGAGTAAGGGCCTTGAGGTGTTTAAAACCCAGCAGCATAGCTGGAATGGTATACATGCATGTTTCACATGCCCCAGAAGTACTACAGGGCTCAGTGGCTCAGAGCAAAAGGATCCTCGACAAGTCAACGAAGGCTGGGGCCTTCTGATGGACTTGTCTGACTGCAGGAGTTAAATCTTCCTCCCCAGTGTCGAGGTCTAAAGTCTCAAGGCTTGCAAGGGAAGTGGTGAGACCCAAAGCCACCCTGAACAATGCATCATTTGCAGCAACAGATCTGTCGCCACACCAAGCAAAGGGGTCACAACAACTTCAGCAGAAGTTGTCACAACCTCCAATGCTGCCTCTCTCTGTTCACCCCATGTGGGACTGAAGATGGGGGCTTCCAGAAGATTAGTTGCAGGCTGCACAGCTGCCATTGACTCACGAGTCTGCTGGCAGGAGGAGTCCTCTAGGAGTTCCAGTAACTTCAGAGCTTGGAGCCAAGTGACAGCTGACCCAAGGCAGAGGCAGCAGGCTGCTTGCCTAACCAGTCTGCTCACATGCAGCAAAAGTACTGGGAGGAGTCAATGAAGACAAGGTCTCAGACCACAGCCACTCTGTTTCTTGCAGATCCCAATTTCCCTTTTCCAAGTAGGGAGACAAGGCTTTGGGAATGGAGGTGGGATTCAGCGAGATTGCCAGCTGCTCCTTCCAGGGTGGAGGGGCATGATGTAAAGCTGGCACTAAAGACTGAGTCTTGAAAGGTGGCACTTGGGTGATGGAGGTGGGCCACCATCACAGAAGCCTAGGGCTGACTAAGAGTGGAAGGCACCACCACAGACTTGGGTGCCTTCCTACTGGCTCCAGCATGCCTGGAGGTATGAGCCAAGCTCTCGGAGCCAGGAGTTTGAGAAGTCTGTCCTGGCTTCAGTGGTTTGAAATGCTCAGACTTATGAGCCCAGTGCTTGGACAAGGATGAGGGCAAAGTGGTCACTGGTTAAACAACTATGGCTTTTGGCAGCCATTGCCTGGTTGGCACTGTCTTCTGGCTCTCTGTGATCTGAAGGCCAGGATGCCATGTTGAAGACTTAGGTTTCAAGCCAAATGACGAGCACTACCCATGGCTATTTCAGAGGTATCACCAGATCAGATATCAGCTATCTTAGTCTGCAAAGAGTCCAGGATTGCTAAGAAAGGATTTTCCACGGAAGGGAGTGCGCCTTAACCACTAGAACTGTGATGGTGAGCAAAGGTTTACCAAGCTTCAACTCTAATGAGCAAGCCAAAAATGGTGCCCCATAGAGGAAAGACTATCCAGGGGCATGCACACCAGTAGTCACCACCGGATCCACAGTAACCAAGAGATGGTGTCAGGGGACCATGGGATTTTGGAAACAATTAAGTGAGTAGAGAAATCTCAATTTGATTGTCTTGGGCATTACGTGGTGAGGCAGGGGCCTTGCAATGATGGTCGAGGGGTAATGCTACATAACTAGGACAGCTTTTAGTAAAACAAAAGGTGAATACTTCCCCATGAAGCGAAGAAATAATTAAATTACAAGTGACCTCAGAAAAAGCAAAGCAGTTTGATCTTTATTAGCAAAACAATGCTCACTTGAAAATGGTGCTCCTGTACCTCCAAATTTGAGACATAGGCTACAGTCTTTATTGAAAAATATTCGTATTTAGAATGACCAAATCTCAGCTGCTTTTAATTACTGAAAGTTTCCAAAGCCATTGGCCAGGGCAGCCTTGGTCCTAGGTTACTAAAGCTTGTTCAATATCTGTGGGCAAGCCATTATATCATTGCAGAGAAACAAAAGTTATTTTCAAAACACAAATATGCTTAAAACCTGACCATTCTTCCATCTGACAACTTCAAGAATTGCAGAATATAGTTCTCAAAGCCAAGGATTGTGGCAAATCTGTGACCGTTGTCTTTTTGGCTGTATCTGCAGCATTTGTTTACGTATGACTTAAAGACTATATAGAAAAGTTGCATGCAATAGGAGTTAAAGGACATTTATTACACTGACACAGGCAAGACTCAGATCTCCAATGTGTTGTTCGAAATGGTCAGGCATCGTCATGAAGATACACTACTGCTGGCATACTACAAGGTTGCATTCGTGAACTTACATTATTTCTTATTCTCATCAAAGACACTTGTTCTTGGACTTATATTATTTCTTATTCTCATTAACGACACTTGGTGGCCAGTCTGCCATATCTGTTTGAGTTAACAAGTGGTCAATAAAATATTCATGAAAGAAAACTGTTTCCATAGTTTGCACTCGTAGACAAGATACAGAAAAGAATCCCTTTGTTTCTAAATGGCACCAGCATTACCATTTCTATTTACCACAAAAATCTCGAAATTACTTTAGCGTCATATTGTTTTTTAATCACTCACCTGGAGAATGTCAATATCAGAGCTATTAAAAGGGTTCGAATTTCTGCATGTTTTAAAATTCATGTCAGACAGGAGACAACTTGAAAAGTTATATTTTGTATTCATTTGCCCCTCATTGCAATATGGTGTCATGGTAAAATTGTTCCCTAAGGTGCTCTGCTTAGCACAAAAAGGTACAACTAGCTGTTGCTGGGATCACGATCGGCACTACTCAGATCATAAACACTCTTTTCCTTTTTCCCAAGAAACCAAATGGGAAAAACATGTAATCCAAAGGGAAAACACAAGCTGATTTATTATAACCAAATTTGCAATGAGTCCACATCAAAGCAGTTGGGGCAAAGAGTTCCAGATATGATACATACTGGACATAATACCAGTAAACGCAGAAACATACCTCTTTTATTTTGTAAATCTGAGCAAAGAAGCACATGCTTTTCCCAACACAATTAATGCTCCATGAAATTAAGATGAACACTCAAGAAATTGTACATCCCTTTTAATGTTTAAAAGAAGCCAGAACAGTGATGGTGAAATAGTTTCAGAATCCTGCAATGGTGGTAACAAACTAGTCCAATTACATGACTGCCAGATGAATCTGAAACACAGTCCACTGAATTATTGTCCTTTTTCAATGTAACAACAGAAAATCCCAGTGGTCCTGTGATGCACCTACAGTAATGATTTCCAGTTTCTTTCAGAATGTCCAAGGTATAATGTGCTAGCTTGAATATATTTGGAAATTTATCAGGTCAGACTGGTACTGTCATTATTACATGGTGATCCAAGCAAATAGGGCGACCGAGTACCTTAGAGAGTTAGAGTAAGAGTACTTGAATAGTTTGTTAAAACTAAGCATTTTAAGGAGCAAAATATTGTAACATTAATGTTTTTGAATACACCGTATAGCCTTTAACGATATATTGTCTAGTATATAATATTTTATACAAGAATGTTCAATTCAATTTATGTGATATATCGGGCACAATCACAAGCACATCAAACAGGTGCCTTTCCAAGTGCGCCCCATGCCAACCCATTACTCTGTCCTCCTACCACCCTCACCACCACCTGCAGCACGTGCCAATGAGGAGGCTTTTGTCTTACAAGAAAGCGTGAAAAGTTTAATGCGGCTGTCACACACTGATTTGTAATGTACAAAAGAGATGTACATTAGGGTGGACTTGATTGGGATAACTCTGAAATTTGGGATGTGAACCGAGCACTTTATTGCTGACAACTCCAACTCAGTGGCTGAGTGGGTAGAGTGCACCAACGGAGCCGCCATCAGGACGGGGGCTGTGTAGAACTAGACCGGGTGACTCTGACCAAATGCTTGATGGCTCCCTGAAGCGGAGTCATGGGAGTGTTTAGTACAACTGTTCTAAGAATATGAGGCCTAACTTGATTGGGTAGCTTTGATATTTGGGATGTGAACTAAGCACTTGTTTGCTGACAGCTCCAACTCTGGGGCAGGGTGGGGACACTGCACTCACAGAACCACCACCAAGGCCAGAGCTGTGCAAGTATTCAGAAGTGGTGACCCTGAACCAAGCGCTTGACTGTTCCCTGATGCTGCAGTGATGGGAGTGTTCAGTACAAGTGTTTTACTAGGAACCATCATGCTACAATAGACGAATTAGTAGGGTCACTAATGCATGGTATGTCACGTGACTCATACCATTAAACCAGGCAGCCCCGACCACAAGCCCTAGAACTGGGACTCACAGCATTCATGTCTGATCTTAGATTTATACACAAGTGGCCAAAGGCCATTCCTGTATAAATCCAATGTTATAAGAGTAGCCACTTAAATTACCTATATATCCCGTGTATTCTACAAGTCTGGCACCCTATCAATAGGGACAAAAACAGTTTCAAGATTGTTTGCTTCCCCTCAACTTTTAACTATTTGGTACTTTCAACAAAATACATGGGGGCACTGATTGACCTTCATGCCTTATTGTCTAGTGAATAAGTGAACCATAGAAACTCAGCAAATAGCATTTAGCTGCACCAGTTGATTCCCAAAATGCTTATTCCCCATATATACTGAAGAACACTTGCCCGCACATGAATTACTTTGCATCAACAGTAAGCCATGGAGGCTAGGTTTGATTGTGATTTGACTTGATATCCACTGTATTTATCAGAAGCTGAGTTGCTGAATGAACCAACACAAAATTTGTATTTAAAAACAGGGGAAGTAAAGATACTTTCTTTACACATTAAATTTTATGTCTTTTACCAGGTGGAGGAAAAAAAGGAAATTGTTACAAATTTAAATATGTAATTTGTTGAAGTTGTCAGTTTGCCATTCAGAAAGTTTAGTTTTCAATGATGGCAAAGAAAAACAAGAACAATACACTCGCGAGGAGTGGCTTATGGGATTTATACCACTGGGTCTATGAATGGATAGGTTAATGCATAGCATGTCACTTGACTCCTATCACGCAACCAGACAGTCCCAAACAAAAGCCCTGGAACCGGGTTTGGGGGCATTCAAGTGTGATTTTGAACTTTCAACAACAATAAACCTGTGTTTTATTCTGTCATTCCGTTAGAGTTTATGTGGGTTCAAATGAAATGTAATTTGCATTCGCCAATAAAGCATTAAGACTACTTTTGTTGCTGTGCTTGTGGCAAACACCCCATTGATACGTATAGGTTATAGTGTTTTATTGGTCTGCACGGTATTCAGAGTGGTCGCAGTGGAGCAGAGCCAAACAAACCTGAACGCAGTTCACTCTGAATCCCACACAGACCAATAAAATATTTTGTAAGATGGGTGGTAGGAACTGACCAATAGGGAGCCGGAAAAAGTGTTCATTATATCATATAACCCATTCTTTATGTGAAAAGTGCGGATAATGGTTTTCCTTCGCTATTAAATAACAAGGGAAGTAAATGCATTATGACCACTTTTCACACAATAGCACTGCTAGTGTTGTGCAGTGTTTGTATGACCTGTACATGCAGTGTGTAGTATATACAGTTGTTACACCTTCCCCTCAACAGCCCAAAGTAAGGTATTGTTCTAGCAGTTCTGTGCAGATGACCACATAACTTGGAATAGTACAGACGTGTTTTCCAGAATTTTCCAAGTCGTCTGTCATATCTAGCATGATATAACTGTCAGCATAATGGAAGTTGATGCACATGATTCAACTTAGAACACTTATCTGTGTCTGTGACAAACATGCACCCTAAAAAAAAAGAAAGTGAATTAAATTCCAACAGTTTATTGCTTTTTTACCTGCAATAGCTTTTCTTGTAGCGTGTACTCTCTTCATCATAACATGTAGGCCTACTCCTCTGAAATAATAAGTGTTGGAAATCGTTAAAAGACCACGTGAAGAAAGTTGTGATTGCACAAACAAAAACATCAGCATATCTTTAGAATGACACAAAAGAAATTATATTCGATGTAATGAAGCCCTGACTGTTTAAATGGTCGGACCTGGCAGATAGGCATATGTTTGCAAAGGCGTGCTGTCTGTATTGTGTGCTGATGTGTTCTTCACAATTTTGTCCCCAAATTTTAATTTTGCACAAATATGGAAGAGCAACGAAATAGTTAGTTGCTTCATACATTCATGTTAGAAGAAATTCCCTAGATTCCAGACGATTTGCTCAGTATTTCCACCTAAGACCTGGCGAGAGCAAGCTCAGTGGCCAGTATGGGCTGCACAAGTGATATGAATAAGTCCATTGCCTTTAATATCACAGGATCTCAAAACCAAAATGAACGGTTTCAAGATGTTGTAACACCCGCTGAATTGCCGGAAAAAAATCGGAAAGCAATGCCAAAGAAAGCACATCAGAAACATACAGGGTTCTAGGGGGACCCTATGGAGGCAAAATAAAAGCAAGTGTTACAAACTTCAAAAAGGCGAAGTTTTTCTTTGCCCTCTGCGTAAAATAATATAACACCAAGTCAAGTGTACCCACATGTGTACATGGACCCATGAAGTCACATTTCTTTCCTCGTACTTGCAAAACTCTTGTAAGAAACGTTGTCTGCGTCCTATAATTAAAAAAAAAATGTGCTATAAACCATTGTCATGGTATGGAAAGTGTTATTAAACGAATTCCACGTGTAGCAGTTGCTGTTGATTTCATTCAATTCCATTTAGGTTTTATTGCTGCACTGTTCTGCAACTAGACTCCCCCGTAGTTCCACATGGCTAAAGGCACTGCAACCGCTGGGTCTGTTCAGGCTTCTTCTAAATAGTGTGTCACGTCAATCATATACGCTGTGTAGAGAGCAGCCTGAAAAAATCTGTGATTGGTCATTTCAGCTTGTAATCACCTTCCTCTGGTCTACAATTGCCTCTACATTCACTCCGGTGTTTTGTTGAATGCTGAAATTTATCCTTTGCTGTCACACCTGGGAGCACCTCATGCCTAGGGAGCTGCCGTGTGTCCCACACACAAAATATATTGCGCAGGACATAATTCAAACAATATGTATCCGTCAGAATCATTAGAACTCATACATGTATAACCTATATAGACTACATGATAAATTTTGAAGTGTATTTGACAGAAGTGATTTAACATATTTTGATTGGAAGCCTGATAAAGATACGATATAGGAGTATATACGTTCCAAAACATTTATTGACTTGGTTGTTTTGTAATACCACGAAATATTTTCTTTGCATGTAGAAAAACCCCTTAACATGTTTAGCTGGCCTGCGCAAGTGGAAACATAAACCTAAGAAAAATGTCGTAATTGCCAATAAAAATAGACACTCATGATTATAAGGAGCGGTGCATAATTGTACACAATTTCACAAATTTACAAAAAACAGACACTCATCCATAAGAGTATGCACTGTATAAAATCAACATTTTAGCTTGTTCGATTTGAAAGCCCGAAGGTTTAACTGTGGTGAGAGGTATCTTGTGCAACAGATAGCATTTTATTCTGGTAATAACATAGCATTGACGGGACAGTTTTATTGCATAAAAGGGAAGGGAAGTATGATGTGCGAGCATGAGCCAAGAGAAAGTTTTGTTGAAGACACTGATTACTTTATTTCCACTGTCATTAGCCACAACGCCTGTATAACATTTGATCTGTTCACCAAATTACCGTTTCTCTATATGTGTTATTATATTGTAATTATTTGTAACGTAAGCAATTTAAATTTCAACTACAAAAACTAGCACTGTTTTACTTTTTGTACTTTCTTTAATGTTTGTTTTCCGTTTTTTTAATAAAATGTGTTTATACTCTCTCTCTCTCTCTTTCTCTCTCTCTCTCTCTCTCTCTCTCTCTCTCTCTCTCTCTCTCTCTCTCTCTCTCCCCCCCCCCGAAGTATTTTGTCTTCTCAAATATATCTCACAGGGAAAGCTAGAATGAAAATACCAGAGGAAAACAGTAACATTTTTTCACCAGATGAAAAGTGTACACCTTGGTATACAACTCCCCTTCCCTCAGTGTATGTTGTGTACACTAGTGACAACGTCTACATTTCTGGGCGTCCCCTTTAAAACTTACAATATGTGCATGTGGCCCTTTTCATTCCTTTCTTACATATCTTCTTGTAGTAACCTTTCTTTTCTTCCTTCTTTGTTTCTCTCTTATTCTTTCCTTTTTTTTACAAATCCCTTTCATGTCGTGTACACTTCAGCTGAAGATCCGCTACTAAAAGCCATCATGTAGGGTGGTTCTCACCCCCTTTTTCTCCTTGCAAGTCTTAGCTGCAAGGGTAAGGCTTGACATGGACTTCAAACAACACATAGTAACACAACCTAACTGCTATTATGTAATCAATGAGATACCACTTCAGGCAATACAATAGGGCCTTCAGTTATCTTCATCCAGTAACGTTTCTTTTCAAATTTAAACAGAAATGTGGTAATCATGTTAATTTTCAGAAAATGCTATTTTGAATTAACACATTGATCATAAAAGAGGGCTGACAGAAGAGGAACTTGTACATATATTTTTTACCATGAAGCAAAGGAAACTGGGCAAGCGGAAGCTGTTCTAGTAATTAAGATATCAAGAGAAAGTGACAAACAAGCTTGATGACAGTGTGTGCACAGTGATCATTGCCTGGCTTCGAAGAGTGTTAAACTCGAGTAGGGAAAAGAGAAATGGGGGTAAAAAACCTATTTGTTAAGTAGGGGAGGTGTACAAATCATGTTTCAAACTTCCCCTTTCCCGTCCCTTGCTTGTTTTTTCTTCAACTACCGTCCATGTTTTATCGGTTCTGTGAAAATACATTGTGCCTGTCATGTCTTTTCTTAGTTACAGGTTTTTTTTGTTTCCCAGTGGTTCCTAAGCAGAGGTTTGACTGTTATTTTTTATTTTATTTTGCTGTTGTTGGTGTTAAGTTTATGGTTTTTTTTTCTTTCAGGGCAAAACCACGGGAAATATACGACCGACATTTCGTTTCATAAAAGCCCTATTTTTTGGTCCTGTATCCCTTTTAGTTTTATGAAGAACATAAACACTTATGTTTTTAGATTGCTAAGGGTACAATGTCATTGTAACGGGTCTACCAGGAACAGGAAAGACTATACTGGCAATAAATATTGCAAAAGAACAGAATTAAATCGCGGAAAAACGTCAGTGCTGTATGTTCCTCAGCAAAAGCAGCAACATTGTACCCAAGATACATAGAATCTACGATCATGAAAAGTTGTGCAGGGATATTAGATAGCAGACATTCTAATTTGAAGTTGCTGGAATTATCAACAAAAAAAAAAAAAAAAAAAAAAAAAAAAAATCAAGCATTTTCAGGGGCAAGACACAGTATTACAGTTATTATTATTAGACAGTGTCATTTCCATATCCAAACCGTAGTCCTAACAAAACACGTTTTAATTGTTGATGAGACATCAATGATCAGTGCAAAGATCCTTAATTGTGTACATAATATATGTGGAAATCTGCACAACTACTGCACTTGGAGGGATTTAAATGCTCCTTGTATGAGAATTTTACCAACTTGGACCAGTTCCAAATATAACCCATTGTGATGACGGATATAACTGTTTTACCTCAATCTGTATACAACTTTCACCACATCAACCACTAAAGAGATTCTGAGGCAAAATGATGCATTATTTATTGAAGTTGCACGGAAGCTGGCTATAGTCATTGTATCAGAAAAAGCAGATACCTTGGTGCACAGACTGAGTTGTCCTTCACATGCTACACGCGACTTTACCTATTTATATGGTACACATCTTAAAGTAGACGTTCACAACTGTGAAGGCTTGCAAAACTGGAAAATAGAGCAACTGATGTATACGTGGCTACTGACACAGGGCATGATTCTAAAAGATATCTTAATCACGTCTCAATTCCCGTAAAATTGGCATTGAAAAGGGATTGTCCAGTCAGGTTACTTCATAATTTGTCTGCAAATCTCACGAATGGCCTCCTAGGACACAGACACACACACGCACACAGACACAGACACACACACACATACAAACATACATACAAATATATATATATATATATATATATATATATATATATATATATATATATATATATATATATATATATACTCATCCACAGAACCAATTTTTCGTATTACCATATTAAGACACCGATAGCCCTGGCACAACGCTTCCAGCTACCTATATGGCTGGCTTTTGCCGTTACTATTCATAAATCACAAGGTAAAAACTAACCAACTACATTTTATATTTAACATTTGTCCTTATACGTAAAAAGGGAATGAACATGCATTTATTCATAAAACATGGCCCTCAAGTGTGAATAAAAAGGTTTTGCATCTGCATCACAATGTTGTCAAGAACAACCCTTTTTCCTTTCAGAATCTGATTCTTCGCACATTAAGAAGGAAATAATGCATGCATCAGTCATATTCTAACATAAAATATAATATCATAAATAGAAATAAAACGGTTCATCTGTAACAAAAATCAGAAACATCTTGATTTTTGTGTTAGACATAAAGTTATGCTGAAAAAAAACCTTTATGCAATGAAACTTTCGGTACTAATAACAAATTAAGCAAATTGTGACATTAGCATTGAAAATGAACAATTTAACATATTTTTATTTAAACATCTTTTGAGTAGTGCCATTCCATTTGTATCTATCAGCATGTTTGGCCCATACATCATGATAGTTCACTTTTTCCTGCTGAAAACCTTTAAACAGTCTACTGACTTCCTTCGATACTTGGCAGGCAACAACGTAGAAGCAAGAAAAGCAATATCAGGTTGAGACTATATGTGCATAAAACAGAATTTAAAATGCAATGAATTATTTGTTGAGGTTGAACCTTTGGAGTCATGGCGGGTGGATGCCCATACAATATTCAAACCAGGGCAGCTTGGCGTAGCTGTACCATGTGTTCGAGATATAGATAGACTATGTGTGATCAATTGTAGGCTTAGTGATCGTCAAAAATACCCAGAATCAATTTGTAACTTTAGTGCCGAACATGGCCACAAGTATTTGAAAATCTGTCATGTTGTCGGTATCATACTAGCAAATGTATTGAAAATATAACAGAACCCATGCCACCTGAGTTCTTTCTACATACAGGCAAGGAGGCTACACAATTTGTGTGTGTGTGTGTTTTTGTTGTTATTATTTTTTTTTTTTGCAGCTAATTTTCTCCCTAACTGGGATGTGATAAACACGAAAACTGAAAAATTGTTGGCTTTTTAGAAGCATTACACATGTACGGTGCACACTCTCTGCCCGTGAATGTCACTACATAGCTGAATGCTCTGTGGGTCCCTGTCCCAGTCACCACGTATGCCTCCTATGTTGTGTATCGAAAAAGATGATCAGGTTCGCTGCTTATCAGATCCCAGTAATTAGCCCACGGTAATGAGGCAGCACAAAGAAAATAACTGGGTTTCATTTGAAGACTGACACCTTCCTTTTGTTTGAAGTCAGACTGGCCTCTCCTTTCATGTAGCCTCCTTTATATAGAGGCCGAAACAGACACAGATGACTACATTCGTGGTATATTATTTGTCACTTTTACATGTGGACTAGTTATAGGTAATACGTAGGTTAACTGTTTCCTCATTCAAACATCTGTTCAAATTAATAACTTGTAAAGGTAGTTTTGTGAGTGTAACTTGCCACTCCTAACATAGAATCTTTTGACAAACATTTCACCGTATGTATTGCAACAATTTCCAAAAAGTCCCCTACTGCTCTATTATGGGCTTTTTCATCTGTTTTACCATTGTAAAGGGTGTAGTTGTTCATAAACTAGTAATATAAGACCTTATAATTCATTCAACATTCTTACATTTGAAATTACTCTGACTAAAATTACTCCCAAAATACAACTTTGTCTCTTCACTTATTCAATACTGATAAATTTCAAGATTTTCCCCTGAATTGTAATGGACAAAGCTTCATGTTTGCAAATGAAATGACACACTGGACACTTACAACTTGTTTTTACCATGTGCTTTCTTCTTGATGCAGAATGCTGTCCTCAGTTAGACCTATGGTGTGGAGCCACAGGAAAAGACACCTTATGGAACTGTTGTACTTGCACTGGTCCTGCCTTTTCTCTTCTTTCAAGGATGCCGTTCAAGGTTGGAACGCGTATCATATGGCATAGGCAGTCTGTTGTCAACCATCACGTCAATATGTCCTGTTCGGTCAAGCTCTAGTCATTTATCCATTCACCAGAACGTTACCTAACACTAAGACTTTGCCATCATTACAACTGCCCCCCCCCCTTTTTTTTGAATAATACTTCATCCCGAAGCATGACTTTGGAAAAATATGAGCACTCAATCATTCTAAAATTTAGGAGGAACATTCTTCATTCTGGAAAAGTTTCTCATAAATGTAATTAAAATTAATCATTAAAACTGCTCTAATATGAATTATCTCAAGCTCCTTAATGAAAATTCACTATAAAACTAAGCTAACTAGTAACAAAGCAATTGATATGTACCATACATACATTGATATTCATTCAATCTCAATGATCGGATTCTCACAAATTCTTCTTTGGATGAAATGTGGTGGTCACAAGTGCACACATTCACATGCACTAAAAATAAGCAAATCAAGTTGTACGCGATAGTTGATAATGCAATATATGGCCTGGTTATGTGGGTCAAAAAGAAATGTATGAAGGGTGGGAATGATATAAATTCATTACCTTAATCCCTTAAGCCAGGTAACCACAGAGGCACCATGCATCTGAAACAAAAATAGCAATATGGATTTGCAGTTTCAAATATTCAACATGCATTCCAGATACTTCATCAGGATGACAATATATACAATGGTAATTATACTTAAAATTTTATTACTCCATCCAGATGTAATTTATGTACTGCCCAAAGTCAACATGAATTGAACACTTGAAAGTAGGGAGCAGTGTAAACATTATTTATCATTATAAAATTATTATGTCATTGTTCCTGAGTAACCAGACGTTTAGTTGAGAGAACAGTATGCGTTTTGATTCTATATAGGAGTTATTGATCCCTTAGCCAGGGTGAGGGAAAGTATATCCCTCCTCTGGTACATTTGAAAAAAAATGGGCAGATTTGCTTTGAACCTTTGCTTGCTGTGCTCAGTAACCGCAAAATCACCCGCCAGTGACAAAGATCACTTAAATATCTGTCCTGAGCAAGGTTGTAGGGTGCCTTGTCAGGCTCAAATTGGATTGTTGACAGGAGGTTGGGAGATTGGCGATCATAGCAATCCAAGATGCGGGAATGCCTCCTGGCATACGAGGGAATTCTGGCCACAGGGATGGTCAAGTCTTCAGTTAGAAAGTAAAACCAAATGTTCATGTAACTCTTGTACCTCTCAGGTTCTAGATGTCCTAATTCCCGTGGATGGTTGGATGCCACATGGTCGTCTCTCCTAGTATGCCTGTTTAGCAGAGCACAACATGTAGAACATATGCTTTCAAAGTCAACATACCAACCCAAATGCCTGGCATTAGTATGTGCCCTGAGATGTGTGACTTTGTTGTTACAAATTGGGCAGATCTGTTCACTGTCCTTAGCACACTCAGGATAATGGGATGCCTTGGCTACTGAAGGGATTGAACCATACTTTAGCTTGGTGAACCCCTGATTTTTAGTCAGCAAATGTGGGAGATTGTGAATAACTGGCCGAGTTTCATCCAAATCCTGGTTCCTTTTCTATAACTGGGCGTCACTGAGATTAAGCTGTGAACTTGAGGTAGGGAGGAAGAAAAAGCTTGCTACCTTGGCCATTCAATGGTTTGAAAAAGATTTGACTTCTTATCCTGTACCTTCAACCTTGATTTACCAACCCATGAATTTGATCTTGTGCAGTACTTTGCTTTGGCTTCCGTCTGGCTTGATGCAGACACAAAAATACTATTTGCTTGGACAGTTTCCCTGTTCCTGTGGTCTGTTGGTCCCAGTTTCTTTGGGGTTTCGGAAATTGTTGTCTGGATACCACCTTGATTAGATATGGTGAAAGAGGGATAAAGCATGGGGAAGTGGGCCAGGGGAATTCCGTCATCCTGAAACAGTTCATTGATTGATTTCACATATTGTGACAGTCCCTTCGGCATACAGGAAAGAACTTTAGAATATTGCACAAAATTAGCCAGATGAAAATCAGGGTCATCTGCCATTCTCTTTACATTTGGGAGTTTTAATTACCTTCCCACTACGGGTACTTCTGCAAGACACTGCAGTAGTGAATGCATTCCTTTCACCATATCGCCTCTTAGAAGTCTTTTTTTAACCTTACTTATCCTCAAAGGTTTTCTGACATGAGAAGGACTACATTTATCTTGGCAGGCTTACCCTATAAGCACATGTGGAACAGTCCCCATTGCAATTGCTTACCTCCATATCAGAAGTGGAAAAGTCTGTCTCAGTTATTCATACAGAATTAAATATCTGGCAATGTACATGAGATACCCAACCCGGAATGGCATCACCTGTATATGGCTATAATGATCTCGATGTTGAACATGCTAGGAATTCTTAGTTCTTATCTTATACAGGACATGAGTCAATTTTTTGGTTATTACATACGGACCTAGCCAAACAGGAAGTAGTTTCTTGCATTTGCCTATGGAGCAACGTGGATTCCTTAAATAAACCAGATCTCCAGGATTAAATTATTATCCTGAGGTCTGCAAGTTATAATGTCACTTCCAGTGTTCCTGGCTTCAGTTTAGATGCCCTCTACAAATATCATGGATAGATTCCATTTTTTGCTGTAGCTGTAAAGCCTACTTACCAGGGGATGAGGTTTCACTGTTTTTGCAAGCAATAAACTTTAAAGTATCAGGCCAGAAGACTTCCCTTCCAAACATCAAGCAATTAGGAGAAAAACCAATGCAACTATGTGGGGTACTATGTAGGCAGCTGTCAGTAGGGAAAGTTATTTGTCCCAATTCTTTTGATTATGGTCCACATAACAATGCACCATTTGAGAAGTGTACAACTAATTCAGCCTCTCCATTACTACCTAAACAGGGGGTAATCTGGGTTTTTGTGATTCGGAAAAGTTCATGCACTTGTTGCACGGGATCTCCACGAAAGATTGCACTCTTGGTCTGTAATAGGCTCCTAGCTGAGTCATGAACTCATGTACCCATTTCTTGGCAATAGACTCAGCTCTCTGATCAGGTAGAGCATAGCATTCCACCCACCTTGTGGATTGGTCAATGATCACCAAGGTACGTTAACTTCCAGATCCTGATTCAGGGAACAAACCTTCTATGTCCATATGAACTCTATCAAAAGGAGTCCCAGCTTGATAGTTCTGGGAAGGAGCTTTATGGAAACGGGTAGATTTATAGCCTTTCCACATTGCTCACATGCCTGAACATAGTATCTAGCACCCTTGGTCATCCAAAACAATAAAAATGGTGCTTCACATGACACAGTGTTTTAAAAATACCCTGATGTCCAGATGTGGAAATATCATGATTCCATTGAAAGATTTCAGATTTGCAATATCTGGGAACACAACCAACAATAATTGAACCACTCTAATGAGATCTTCCCATTCATATACATTGTCCTTCAATTGAAACTGGTCAAAACATAGCCAGTATTTTATGAAGGTAGGACTTGGTGGTTGTCCGTTTATAAGGTTCTCACAGATCAACATCCTGCATTTGTCTGGCATGCCGTTCAGTGGAATTAAACCTTTGGAACTAGATATTGGTAATGTCTGTGGTAGATTGCTAGAAGAAGTGAATGTATATCTTCATTTTTTTGTAAATATTCATCACTCTCTAAGGTCAACACTGTAATTGCCAAGGGTACCACATAATCAACAAATCTAGTCCATGTTTGCATGAACAGGACTGTAATAGGAGCATGTGTGACATGGTAGATTTTCCACCCTTTTGCCAGCAACACACCAGTTGCACACTGTAGAATCCATTTTTTTTGGTACTCATGCCATCTTCTTTTCAGTGTTTTCCCCCTGCCATATGTTCGATTGTGAGATCATATTGACTTACCTCCTCCAGCGACCAAGCCAACTGACCTTCTGGGGAAAGAAAGAAGAAATAGCCAGGCTAGGCTTATATGGTTAGTTCAGAGTAGAAAATCACAACCTAGAAGGTAATGGTGAAACTGTCTTGTAAATCCAACTAAGGCAAGCAGCTCTTGCCTAGTGAAACAGTACCCTTGTTCTACTGGTTTTAAACTTACACTTGTACAAGCAATTACTTTCTCTTTGTCATTCTGGACTTGGAAAAGTACAGCTCGAATGGAAGTGGAGGATGCATCAGTGCCCAGAACAAAGAAATCATGAGAATTTGGGTACTTCAGAATCATAGCTTTTGTCAAACATTCTTTCACTTTCTTGAAAGAGCAATCTTGATCTGGGCGCTAAGTAAAAGGAATGTTTTTAGGTATTAAATCCAGTAGTGGTCCAGCCACTTTAGTATATATCATGATGTGAAGCTGCAGTAACAACCAATTATACCAAGGAAAGCTTGGACCTCCTGTAAAGTGATGGGTATTTTCTCCATTCAACTACATCTTTTACGAACAAATGGGATTAGTTTCAATGCCATCATTTCCTGACAACATGTCTGAGAAAGACTTCATGATCTTTCAAAAACTGGTTCTTTCATGGATTAAAATTAAAATGATGTTTATGCAAGTGTGGGGACACTTGGCATGAATGTATGGAATGAACTGGGAATGAAGAAGAGGCTAAAATTACATCATCAATGGACGCCATTACAGCATACAATTGCAGGCCTCTGAACACTAATTCAATAACACATTGGAACTGGGATGGTGCACTGCAAAGGCCAAAGGAAAGACTGTTACCCAGGTACAAACCACAATTGGTTGTGAATGCTGTCTTGTCCTTATCACTTTCATCCAAATGAAATTTGTGGTAACTGCTATTCAGGTCCAACACTGACATAAATGATTTTTGTAGAGAGTAACCAAGCATTCATCAATTTTGGGTAAAGGATAACTATCTTTGGCTGTAACACTGTTCAATTTCCTGTAATCCATGTACCACCTGTCACTTGAATAATTCTTCCACACTAAAATAACAGGTGATACCCATTTAGTCTCGGAAGGTTCCACTATACTAGATTGCAAAATCTTATTTAATTGAGCCTCTCATTCACCTTGAAAACCATATGGAGTTCTATGTGCTGGTTGTCAAATTGGCTGCGCTTCCCCTCTATTGATTTTCATGTTGATATCCATAAAACATCTAAGATCCCAATCCTATTTGGAAAACACATCTTGGAATTCCAAAAATAAAGTGGCTAATTCTCTCAGTTGGAGATCATCCCAGCCATCAGTTGCATCTACAAACGTTTACAACATAAGAGGTGGTAATTCAGATGGTTCAATTCCAGTTTGACACTAAACACTTGTTATAGAAATGTTGGGAATGCTTACATCAGTTGCATCTTTATTCTCAACCTCCACCAATTGTCCAATACATGTCTCCTTTTTTAGAAGCATTTCTTCAGTTGAAAAGTGAAAAAAACCTTGGAAATTCACAGTCCATGTTCACTGACACTACACCAGCCACTGCATCTTTATGAATTTAAGAGGCTCCAGCACCACTGGGACTCCAGGACGAAGAGACTCTACACCAGCAAGAAGCATTTTGTTGGATTCGGGAGGAAGGGAGATGGTGTAATGTAAAATTACACGGCTCAACTTGTAGGATTTTTTTTACAAGGATGAGTGGGAACAATTTTGTTTTCAATCTGTAATCCACCACCTGCATAAATTATATCATCAGCTGCTAGCATACAATTTAACACTGACAAGATTTCATCATGTAAAGGAGCAAGATACACAGGCCAAGTTACACATTTATTACCAATGGTAACATTAACATATAAATCCTTCCACCCGCTAATATATTTTCACAAGAAGGCAAAATGTTAACCTGGTAGCACTAGTTTTTTGTACAAAAGTCTCAGACTCAGATTTTTGTTGTTGAATATCTGCATTAACCAGCCCTGGATAATTCTGATCTTGACATTGATCACAATTTTTCCAAACAATATCTACAGACCTTGCACAATTTGGGTTCTTCACTTGAGCTTGGGCAAGTCCAGGACACTAAACTCAACCCTTGATAGTTTACTGCTGTCTCTGCTGGGGACGGTAAAATTTACATGCCTGGAGACATAGCAAATGGTTTTGCCAGGTGATGGACTATGAGCAGATGACCTGGAACCTGCATTGTGTGAAATTTAACAAGAAGTTGATCTACCCCTGTCCTCCTTGGATTTGTCAGATACACCAAGTGGCTGTCTTACTGCTTTCCATAGGTCCATGGAAGATTCTATAGTCTCCTTCTCCAGCATACTTCCAAAGCATTTTATAGTCACTTCTTGCTGGTGGATGCTGTCACTGCATTATTTCGCAACTTCATCTTATAACTTGAAGGTTTCTTCATGCTATTGCAACATGGCGTTGTGTTATTGGAAACCATTCATCCATATTTAGCAGTTCATCAACAGGAGCAACAAAAGTTTTGCTAGATTTGGTAAAATCTCTGTTCCATTTAATGGAACAAAGATGTGGTTTATCATATCCTAATCACTGTTTGCATGGGAATGGAAGTTTATTGCTTGTGTCAAAATGTTTAGCAATGCAAAATCTTTCATCATTAAAAGTATTTGAGTTTTGAAAGCTTCAAAACCCTTTTCTAAATCATTTAAGCGAGACATGAGTAATTTTCCATCACTCACTGCACCCTGATCTACATTCATCCCTCTTCATCACCTCTATTAGGGGATGAAACATTATCAGTTGTAGCTTCCATGTTTTTTCTTCTTTTTTTTCCTCATGTTTAAATACAAATTTCAATGCACTGTGAAAACTATAGATGATATAGTTTTGAATTGCCGCCGATATTTTTTCAAACAAAATTCTGAGACCGGTTGTAGCTTATTTACGTGATCAACAACTACGTGTTGTATTATATGTTGACGAGTGGCCTTGTTGAGGGATCAAGCACATAGCACTGATCACAAAGACTTGTTGATCCATACACTGCAAGAATTTAGCTTGCATATTAATTGGGAAAACAGTGACTTGCAGGCTTCAACATGTAAAGAATTTGTGGGATTTATTGTGAACTCCGAAGGTGTTGATGGTGTACCTTGGATTAAAATACCACGCAAAAAATCCGGAACTAAGTCAAAACTATTAAGAACACTTTGAAACATAGCATAGTTCAAGCAAGACAATTGGCACACAGAAAGCAGTGGCAACAATGCTAGCACTGGATTGGAAGGGTCAACCATGGCTCAATTCCATTCGAGGGATGTCTTTACAGCCACCGATAAAAATACAACTGAACAACAGATCAATTATTACACTAAACAACAGGATTCAAGAACCTCTAAAAAATCCACATTCAAAAGTTTTTGCTTATCACATTTGTGGCGCAATCGATTGATTGCAAAATGTTTGTCTCTAAGAGCAGCGAATCAGTTTCGATTTGCCTGGGCGGATTCAACCTTGAGTCAAAATGATAAAACGTTTGAAAAATTTCAATACTTTTTGCAGTACACAAGGCTTGGAGTTTCCAAATAACAACTCTAGTGTAGTAGCCGACTTTATGTGTGTGTTATGTGACAGTTCACCGTGACCAAAAGCACAAATTTTGTCAGCTATAGTTACATTGTCATGTTTGTATGACGCAATGGATGTGTGAAATGTATGTTGTGATCATGATATGGTTAAGTTTTCACAATATCTAGTTAAAAGGGGCACATTGCCGAGAAAACCTACTGCAATTATGCCAGTTGACACCTTCTAGAAATTATTTCAGTCCTGGCCAGACATCCACAATTTACGCTTGAAAACTTACTTTATTTGCTCTGGTCTCCATGCTGAGACCATCAGATATAGCCCCACGTGGCATGTTATTTCAAAATGATATATTGGAATTTACCTCTTTTGTGTTTATGAAAGATATGGTTCATTTCAATGGTGATGGTTAAATGGACATAACTTTGCATTGTATAAAAATAATATTGACGGCGATCGATTTACATTTAACATACCTTGTGCTTCAGATCTCAAGTTAGATCCAGTGTGTGCACTAAAGACTTTCCAGGACTGACCACTACAGGCCTAATGCAACGAGTCCTGTATTTTTAACACTGCGACGTTCAGACAAACATTTAGAAGCAACATCAGTTGCTCGTGTTTAAACATTTAGAAGCAACATCAGTTGCTCGTGTTCTTCAAGAGGCAATATTGCGACTGGTCTGAATAACAGTGATTACACTGCACGTTCTTTCCGTCCGATTGGAGCAACGATGACAGTGAGCTCAGGTGTTGATCCTGACACTATTCGTTCCGTTGGTCGATGGAAATCCTAGACTGTGTTTGAGGAACACGATGGGCATAATATACCACCTACTACGTTTACGGATACAATGTTAAACGGTTGATATCAACTAATTGTGTAATTTTTATTCAGACATTGCTTTCTGAATAGAATACATGACATTGTGCTTTCATTTATGTTTATGACACCATTGATTTCATTAATATACATTTTATTTTGTTTCAAAAACTTTGACAATTTCGTCACGTTTTTTCAGCTTTTGTCTACATAGGGCATAAAGTTATTATAAAATAAATATATATTTATCCTTATTTTGTGTTCTCAATGACGGAATTTTGCCTTAAACTGTAGTTATAAGAACACTAGAGGACAGTTTTCATGACACATAGGTGTCATTGTGGACCATTGATATTCTTGCGACACTTTGTGTCACATGAATAACTAGCTTTCTGGATGACTGGACTGGACTTGATTGGATTGACTTGGCATGGATTCGGATTTGCATTATTGTTCTATTATAAATTATTGCTGAGGTCATTGTATCAGATGGTATGGCATAAATTTATCATAAAACAAAAATATATGAAACATTATATCCTCTTACGCCAGGGGTCAATCATTTTTTAACATTTTCACATTGGTACCCAGACTACATGGAAGGAGTTTTTTATATACGTTTTTACATAATTGTGAAAATGTTGAACTGTATCTATATATTGAGTAACCAGCAACATGTTTACAGTTATGATGGAGGGGTGGTGGTGCAAAAAACTACTCTATGTCCACTTTTTCAAACTGTTGACACTATTTGTGGACCCCTTACCCCGAGGGCAAATACTAATTCTGACAAGTAACAACTTATTCCAGTGCTATGCATATTTGAATTTATGAGACGAACGTGTGTATGTGTCAGTAAGGTTCAAAACGATTGAAGTTTCTTTCTTTCTTTTTTTTTTCTTTTTTTTTTTTTTTTTGAGAAATAATGTAATGTATATTGCAAGGCATCCATTAAAATTCTGTGAAAGTGTATAAAGCATTTGAGCTAAAAGCCATCAGTGAACACTCTATTAAGCAATCACTTGTGTGCCCTTTCTGGATAGGTTCAACTGTATAGTTATCTATCAGTATTCAACTTTTACCTACAAAAACACGATTAAGAGCTTGTCATATTTTTCTCCTACGCTCATAAAGTCACCAATTCACAGTACTCTTTTCATTGATATAGTGACCAAGGCAAAAGGGCTGATTACAGTTGACAGAGCAACACAAAATCTTCAGGAAGTTGCTTGAATCCCACACAGATTAGACCAATTTGGCTGTCCAAACATTTCTACTACCAGATCCATGCTGTCATCTACGAAAGACAAGAAAATGGCAATAGACTAAACCGGCAGAATTTTATTATATTATGCCACAAATGCATCGGCCGTGTGGAATACCAGCGCATATATAATGATCTATATTCCAAGATCTCATCCAGTTTGAACGACAGTGTTATGTTCCGTGCAGTTTATTACGGTATTGCTGCTATGTTGGCATATTTGATCCACATAGAAGCTACACAAGAAGAGGCTCAAAAAAATAAAGAAAAAAACGGCGCCAAGTTCTGTTAGACATTGCAAAAATATAACAGAAAGTGCATCTGATGGAGTCAAGGGGATGCTGTGCTATAAAAGTGTTTATTGCATAGTCAAAGTGAAAGCTCTTACGGTAAAAACTTTGCATCAGCCCACGGATGACAATAATTAAGCTCGTCCGTACAAAACAAAAGAGACTTTTCCTGTTAGATAGTCTACAGGAATATCAAGTCAACCTACAATCACAAAGCAAATATGCTTCTAGCTTGAATGAAACTTATCGACGCCAAATTGTCCTCCAATCTCTCCTTAACTTATCAGAGGAAGCATTTGAATATTTTGTGTTTTGGAGACTAAAAGGGGCAGCATATACAAAACGTGGAAGCAGTTCATCAGCACAGAGGAAATGTCATTTCTGTAGTAGAAAACAAGCTAAAAAGGATGAACCTCTCCTGGGAAAGTGGTAACAAAGGAGATGCAAACAGAGAAAAGCCAAATATTCAAGCACTTTGTGATATCATCTTTGTGTCTGCTATACGAAAAGACTAAACAGCTTCTAGGGATTGGTCCCAGGTGAACCTGAAAACGTGTACTTCAATAGACAAAAATATATCAATAATCAAATGTACAGAATAGGAAAATCTTATTTCATTATGCAGGGCATAAAATGTTTCCTTCATTGAATGCGACAAAAAGCAAACTTTCAACTGTTACTTTACGAAAAAAGTTTGCCTTGCACAGTAAATGGAGGATGCAACAGATTTTGATGATTAGACTATTCAGCTTCCCAGTCATGATTCTGAACACACCTGTTATTGTATACTCATGAATATATAAGATAGGCTGTGGTTTAGTGAAGCTGTATGGAAGTGCCGATGGCAAGTCTGAATTGGATTTGTTGGTACCAGATAGGCAAGTCAAATTGATATTCTTTACACTATTTGAGTACGCTTGGTAGGCTGGATTGGAATTTGCGCGATGCTGGTCGAAAAGTTTTAAACAAAATCGCTATTGATTCTTAATTGAACAAATAAGTGGCTGTTACATAGATGCATTTTGCATATTTCAACGATTCCTTCATTGGTGTATTGTACGTTTTCTCTGGTTTCACAGGACATGATCATGATGATCTTTAAGATGATGCATTTAATAGGTCAACAATTCATGAATGTCCTAACTCAACGGTTTGACAAGGATCGTCAATTATTTCGACTAATGTGTTTGTTTCCCTGAGGAATTCTACAGTGTCGGACAAAGTGTCTGGATTTGAGAGGGTTGACTGGCACTGAACCAAAAGGTTCGATATCTTTGTTCAAACATTGTTCAGCAAGGTGGTTCCTGATATTTTACGCATTGTTAAGCTAAATGCCATTTGTTTTGTGTTTATGATATACCCTTAATGTTTCAGGGTTGGATGTTGTTTTCCACTGAAATGCATCCTCAAAGTGACTTCACGTGATGCTGTTGCCTATCTGGGTAAACATCTTCTGTACTTTCATGTTTGTCTCCACAGGATTTCGATTAGGATACATCATTTTCATGAACCCACTGTTAGCAGCTGAGCCATCAATAATAGCAACATCTACGTGAAACCCACATTGCTGTTGGTCATACCCCCATAAAACCCTTGTTCAGGTATTCCTACATATTTTGCAGTATTGAGCATCCATCTGAAAATGTCGGGATTCAGACCTGAACTATGTGTCACCCAATTTTTGTACACAAATAACAGACGGATAGAGGGTAAGATTTAATACTGAGTTGTTACCAGAATGTTGCAAGCTTTGGTGCTTTCTGTCTAAAGACTGAGAGCCATACTGATTATGTTTTAATGGCATCTTCTGTCTTGCCTATCATCAATCATGCTTATTTATATTTGACTAAAAAACAGTGTTTTCATATTTTCAGTGGTCTGTGACAAGATTTGTTCATTGATTTCGGTGAGATGTTCACTATCCGAATAAATCATGGTCACAGGCTCCGATGTATGCATGGCGTGGTGTGTTTCCTAAAGTGAGAAGGAAAGATATGATTTTGTAGTATCAGTACAAGTGCACTCACAGGCGCGCGCGCACACACACACACACACACACACACACACACACACACACACCTATGGGTTTATTCGCACATGTGTGTGATTTGTTAGAAAGTTGCAATTTATGTAATGTCAATAGGAAATATTTAATAGATATGCTGTAAAATTGTTATTTTAGCAGCCATTCCAATGATGGAGTTAAAAAGGACAACCAAATAAAACAAAACAAGGTAAACGAAAAAAAAAACAGAAGTAAGTTTAATACGCGTAAAATAAACTTATTTCGATTGAATTTGAAATATGGAAAGAAGAGAAAGGAGTCAAAATGAAACGAGGAAATGATCAAGGCATGGAAAAAAAGAAATTCTATAAGAAATAAAAACACAAAGGAAAGAAAAAAGCAAGTAAAGGACAAAAGGAAACAAGATAAGAGTAAGAAAGGGATGGAGAAAAGAGAAAGAAAGGAGGGTGAAGAACGAAAGAAAATGACAAGGAATAAAAAGAGCGACGTGCACAGATTTTGATAAATTTCAAAGTTTATTCACTTGGCAATTGCGAGTCGTTTCGCAGGTTTTTTTTTCTTTTGGCCAGACTAGATAAACATGTTTGGGGTTTGTTTCTACATGCAATTAAAATATTTCTTGGAATCACAAAACAAGCAAATCAATAAATGTCTTGGAACATACACTGTCCGCATCCATATACATGTTTAAGTTCTGATAATTATGACGAATGGGTATTGTTTGAATACAAAACATGCCTATTAATTTCCCGCCACAACACACGGGCACACGCCGGTCAATCACTAAGGAAACTAGATAGGACTAGATACACCTATCTCCCAAACTTAATGTCTTTTAGTAAATTTAAGCTTACAAATACCAAAGTCATATTCATTAAGTGTTTCCTAAATTGTACCAACAATAAATTTCCGTCTGTCTGTACTAAATATACTTTATTTCCCAAATGTATGTAATATACCGTTTCCCCACACAGATAGCACCCGTATCGCGCCTGACGAGATTTTGTCTACTAAGACAACCATGTATACCGATCTGGTGGCAAATTACCATGCATGCACTGCATATGTCCTGCACATATTGTAACTTACTCACCAATAGGCGCACGCCACCATTATGAAAAAAAATGCACTCTATTTGTTGTTAAGTACACATGCAAAAATATATTTTTTGTGTCGGAATCACGGCAGCTCCCTGGGCGCGAGGTGACTCCAGACGTGAGAACAAAGGGATCGACCAATTCGATTTAACAAAACCCAGGATTGAATATAGAGGCGGTAGTATGAACGAAGTGTTTGCTATGAGCACCGCAACAAAACTAAATTTAACGCTTTATTTGCAAGTACAAAGTGGATTTCTTCCGAACCCACTTAACTTTAATAAAATGCCAGAAAAAAAACCCACAGGTTTATTTTCGTTGAAAAAAATGCCTGTGTCCACCATGTCTGGGATGTGCATTCCCTGTATCGCTTCAAAAAAGGATGCACTGAATACATGTTTAACAAAAATTGCACAAATTTGACTCGTTTCATTGTGTTGATGAGGATAATTTTAATTCCAACCATGATGTTTTCTGCTCAATATCCTGTGCCGCCCTGGTATGACTCTCCGGCCGGGAACCCTTCTTCTTTCTGAGGGGCCTGGGTAGGGAGCAGTACCATGGTGACTCCTGGATGCATGCTTGGAATGGTAGTCTAAAATGTAATGATACCATTTCTTTTTGCGATTTTACTGTAATGTATTTTATCGATTTCTGTTAGTAATTTTTTTCTTTGTCTCGGTGTATTTATTATCTATGTTTTATTGTTATTGGCATCCATGCCTCAACAGTTTTATACTGAATGTGGATTGCAAATAAACTTTCAAACTTGTCTGGCTTTGCATATTTTCTTATATAAGAGACAATTGCCTCCTCATTGACACGAAGTGCAAGTAATGAATCGTGGAAGGTATGTGTTTCATGAGGCTCTGGGGGAGAATGTAGCCTCCCCAAAAAATCGTATTGTATTTCGACCCGCGATTGTCCACAAAGGCCCAAGGCTTGCTGACGCATATTGCTGTACAACCGCAACAGCAGCACTGTCCGTGTGGTCTTTACATCAATAAATTGTTTGATGCACCATGTGAAATAATTGCACATGCAGGGTACTAAATATAATTGCTGGTCTTTATAGGGAAATTTCATAGTACATTTACAAATATACACAAATCAAATTCATGTGAAACACTGTTTTCAAGATCAAGAAATTAAATCTTGTTTTGAACTCATCAACTTTTTTTGTTCAGCCGTCTTTAGACAGTTAATGGCAGGACCCTAATTCACAACACTTGATTTGCTGCAAGCACTATTTTTGATTCTTTGGAACTCATCCCAGACGTCTCTTGACATATAACGTATGCAGTTTTTGCACGATTATTAGTCCTACACATTTTCTCTTTTCTTTTTTTTTTGTTATATATGAAGGGCATAGTGGTATTTGAACTGCGTGACATTCTGTATGTTTATGACAGTACCAACTCTGGGCACGTCCTTGATCTTGTCTGTGTCCTAATATTAGTTTCATCCAGGAATAGTTTCGTTCTTTTTATTGGATGAATATGGGATTAAGATTCTACCTGCATCAAGGCATGTAAATGAATAGTCCGGCTTATATGGAAAAAAATCTTGCACATCATAGTACAGCTTAGACATTGGCACATTTATAGGTGAAGACATTTTCTTGAATTATAATGCAGGAAACAACCCGTAACCTGCAACAAACATGGATAAATTGAGACGTTTCTATGGAAACCCCATCAAAATTATGATAAAATGAAAAATCACTCATAAACCTTTTAATCTTGGGGTAAATGCCTGAAATATTTTGTACTTGTAAGATATAATCAATTGCATAATGTAATAATGTAAGAAATCGTTGAATTTCCTTATTAACATATTCGCTAGTATTCATAAAGTGCATCCCAGGCCATTTCATTTTTAAGTGCAATTGGACAAGTGTGTGTATCTTTGAACAAACAGAAACTAATAAAATAAATACACCGTGTTTCATTTATCAAACATAATCATTTACCATATATTTGTTTAAACATAGGGGTGATAAATTAGAGATAATGTGTTTCCATGAAAACACGTATAATAATATATAAAATTACGCAAAATAGGTCACTCACATTTTGAAGCAATTAGTGCTTTGCAACTGACGACAATGAATTGTAAAATAAAATTTAGTGTCAATATGAGATTGTAGTTAATCTTAATATTCAATTCACCCTATTTGCATATCAATTGATTTTAGAAATAATACTATTTTGAAGGATAATTGTCCCAGAAATTGGTGCTTTTTTGCACAACCGCCTTCATATGTGCACAGTCCTGTACATTTTATTTCATTTAGCTCAGTTATTTGCACAACGACCTCCACATATGCATAGTTCTGTACATTTCAAGTTTTTTTTTCTTAATATTTTTTTTTGGGGGGGGGGGCAACATTTGCATGCTACTCTGCACCGCACTTTGCACACAAAACGAATAAGCTCTCTGCATGCAGTAGATGCTTGAGGGAGAGTTGTCCACACGGGTGACCGATTGCCTATTTCACCAGACATCCAACCCCAGTTTGCTGGATCCGGTATATCTGGACATGTAATCAAAGCAAATCCCCAGAAGTTACCGGCCTGTAAGATGGATCTTTGAGCATGTTTGTACAAAGAATCACTTGTGGGAGTTATATTCTGCATAACTCTTCCAGCAGTGAAGATATCTCGTCTTGTCTCATCACAACTAGTTATGCTACAAGTTTGGCAGTACATTACTACAAAGCGCTCAATTTGTTTCATGCAATTGTCAGGAATACTGTCAGGCTTGTATGACAACGTGACAAACGTGTTTGTGATGGTAGGGTATGCAAGCCATGCCCCCCCCCCCCCCGTGCAGTCTTTTTGCCTATGCCAGCAAAGCTAGAGGTGGTATCACATCCCGTTATGCCATGGAATACAGGCAAGGCTTTGCAACGTAAAGGGCCAAGACTATTGGCAATCTCATGGACTGGTATATATTGGAAATGCTTGCCAGATCCACATGCGACAAATAGGTGTTGAAGGTTGTCAATGCGTGGGGAAAATGCTACAGCCAATAAAACAACATCTGTGTCAACAGTTCGAACCATGATTTTACGATTGCCCTGTTTGACACAATTGGCAATGTGCAGAATCATTCTACTATCTGCTTCCTCGTGGGAACATTGCACTATTGAAATATCTTTGCCTCTGATAGGGGATGCTAGGACAGCTTCACCATGTGTACAGATTAGCTGTTTATTTTGATTTGCACAGAAAGACACTACATTTTTTGCCAGGAGTTCATTCAGTTCAGTTTTGTTTTTGTCATCACAAAGAAACAGTGGCCACTTTGATGGAATGGGAGTATTGTCTGTAACCTTCCTGCGAACACCAAGGCCCCTTTTTGCTTGAGTCTTTGCCTGAAGACTATATTTTTATAGACATCCCACATAATGTGAAGTTTTTGGCAACCTCTCTTTAACAAGATCAGATTTTTTACCCTGGCGAAGCTTTACGCCTTATATAAGTTATGAGCACGGTGCTGTGGTACCCCAAGGGGATGCCACTGTTACTTCATGGCAGAAACGTGATTTTCTTACATGCCCGCCCCCCCCCCCCCCCTTTCATAGCATCATCAACTTTGCCAAAGCTTGTGATGCCTGCTTCAACAAGTGCCGTGCTCCAACCAGAACCATCTATCCAATGCCCAAACATTTTCATTAAATTCATTTCTATGTGAAGACCTCCCATGAGAACAAAATATTTATCTTCACCAACATCATTAGGCCAAAGCCATTGCAACTGTTTGAGTATGGCATACAATGGTTGATCAGCAGTGATGAAAGGCGTTTTTTCTGGGTTGAGGTAATCAATGACACTTCGTACCACATGCATTGCATGCAACATCATTGCTGGGGATTAAGAGTTTTCTGGGAATAGTCACTGTCCTACATATTCAGTGTACTAATTCGAAAACAATGACTGCAGGATGCAATGTGTCCACACTGTTCCTATCGAATGACTCACTCATTTCGTTCAAAGTCAAAATAATCAACGGCTATGTACCATTCTCAATATATGTTATACTCCAAGATTAGATTGCCTTGCAAATATGTCATTTTACACATTTTAAATCAAAATACACGATATGTTCTGGGCTTATTTCAATATGATATCAAAGCGAATCATACAGCCGATGACAATACCAATATGATATTGTTTCAATTTTTTAAACAAAAACTGTAAGTGTAAAGTGGTAAATAAAAAAAAATCACTTTTATTGATAAATTGCAGTTTTATGATACAAAATTTACAATTAATTTTAATAAATCATAAATTCTATTTATTTACCCTTAATTTGATACCTCATTTGTATTTCTACCATAAAATGCGGGGGAGTTGTGACAGCTTGTAAAATATACTTTAACATTAGATTTTCATGATGTTACCATGGAAACCTGTAATTTTAGGCATGCTTGTTACAAGATACCGGTTGTTTTTTGGCCTAAAATGAAAGATAATATACTTGTCTATCATTGTGCCATTCGGGATACCTGTATGACAATTTTTATTGTTTTTAGAGCTAACAATATAGGTGTAAATCCAGAAATTTTCCAAAAAAGTTCATTTTTATTAAAATAGTGCATTTTACTTTATTGAATTATAAAAATATTTTAATTAAATCATAAATTCCATATACTCAGCTTTAATTTGATACCTCATGTGTCTTTCTACCATAAATTGCAACAAAGTTACGGCAAGTTTTTAATTTTTACTTCAACTTTATAATTTCACGACGTCACTATGGAAACATGTAATTTAGGCATGTTTGTCGCCAGGTACAGGTTGTTTCCTTCGCTGAAATTGAAGACAATGTTCTTGTCTTTAATTGTACCAATCGGCTTAGCTGTACTCTGAAGTGCATGATCCTCCCCCCCCCCCAAAAAAAAAAAAAACAAGTATGGTCTATAATTTCTGTCATGAACCGTTTAATCTCATCGCAAAACTTTTTAGAAGGCTTGGTTTTTGCAATGTAGAGCACACCACGGTACAAATACTTTTCAACAAGCACGTGTGTATTTTATTCAGGTCAGTTTCTGTTGTTTCATGCTAGAGCTGTTTGTCAAGTTTAACCTGTGAACTGCTCTTTTCATTAATAATGCTTATATCGTTATCAATGACTAGGTTAGAAATAAATAACTGTCTTGGGCGTTTTATGGACACCTATACACTTCGCACAAAAATATACAATGGAATACGTCCTAGAAGCCGTTTGTGGGTCATGCCTATTGTCTGCAGGTCAATTGTAATCCTCAACCCGGACCATGTACAGAATATACTAAGTAAAGCTTACCGCAGTTTCTGGGTATGATAGCTTACCATAACATCTAGGCAGATTTGCCAATTTGTACATTTCTGAAAACCTCTCTACAGCGTTTTGAATTGAAGGCAAACATTTTTGATGGGCATTTTTCAACTGCCCATAAACCAAACACCTGCTGCCCACCAGACGGTCTGAGGTTTACAATTCTGTCCATAAACGACCTAAGACATACCACTCTAATATATATATATATATATATATATATATATATATATATATATATATATATATATATATATATATATATATATATATATATTGTGTGTGTGTGTATTTGGTTCAACGAATTGTGTTGCGTCACCATTGGTCGTTTAAACAAACATCTTTTACCTTTGGCAGTGTGGCTCTGACGTGTACTTCATTTTTTGCTTTCATGGATTTCAAAGGCATGACTGTGATAGTCCCTCACCGCTTTGCAACTTTACGCATCCTTGTCTTGATATAGAAGAATATGACAATGCGAAATTGTCAACATTCTACGAGGATCTACAAACAGGTTATTTATTTTGGGTTTTCCAGTGTATTATGCTGTCTGCATTGGTTGGAAGGCCTAATCACATGTAATATGCGCGAAATTAGCGTCTTTCATAATATTCGAGACCTGCGTCACTCTTAGCCATCTAGGGCGATTAACACTCATTCCGAAGAGACTACAGGACTCCTACGTTGAAAGAAGATCTTTACATTCCGTAGACCAATAGGTGTAAATCGGAATGAGTCCGAGTCCTGATTTAAAAATAGATTTCAAATCACCACGTCGCTTCCAATTCAGACTGAAATGTTTGGATTATGGTGGTTTGTCTATGACAATGTAAAAATTCCTAGCATTTTAACAACACAAACGAACACGTTATTTCCACCAAAACATCACACACTTTTCATGGACACAAAAGTAGGAAAGGTAATAATAAAAGCACACATAGTCCGACTTCTGAGATAGTTTGGCGTGGCATACCGGGATTAGTCTGTTAGTGATAGTAGAACTAACTGCTAGACAACTAGCCATTAAAGCTATTGATGTTTATATGTGTGTTTGTAAATATTTTGAGCATAGAATTTATATGTTCGTCCTCAAATTGCAGTTGTTGTCAATAATGATTGCTCACACTCGACTTTGTCAGCGCTATTGCTTTAGCGCGGCTTAGGTTCCAAACTCTAATGGAGGAATAAAAATTGCAACATAGGGGGTGAGAACAGCTTTAAGATTCGCTACTTGTGGATTATAACTGAAACATGACACACGTGACTATATTATTTACACTCAATTTTGAGCTTAAATTATTGTGGACATCATTATTTTGCTTGCTTTGCATGTATGTAAAAGTAATAGAGTGGATTGTTTCAATTTTTTTTATTCTTAATGTTATTAGCGTTTCAAGAATTGAAAACTTTGTACTCCATCGAAAATAAATGTAAACTTTTATACAGAAGTATTTTGAGAAGGAAAACATGTAAATGAAACAAATCAATTTAACTTTTTTTAACCATTTCAAGAACATATGCTGTGTACATTTCAGCTGACGCAAGGAGGGTAGAGCTACCCTGCTTGGCGAAAGATACCTGGCTGAAAACTATTTCGCAGGCTGGTTTAGATGTACATTATGCTTAGCTGACTGGCAGATGACTAACAATGGCACACTACATTTTTCGAATTCTAAATTGTTACCTTAATAAATGACTTATTAGATGACTTGTGGGATTTTATGAACATGTAATATTCCTCCTTTAAAAAATACTTATGGAAACCATAGTTGAAATTTGCCTGCTATGCTTACAATTTTTGGCTATTAAAATGCATGTTGAGGACTGTTCTTGCAATTTTTGACTGCTGTTTTGCGTTTTGAAACCTAATGGCGCTTGTTTCTAGCTGCTGTGTGACATTTGAACCAGTATACTTGCAAATTCTGATGCTGTATTAAATTTTGACCACTATTATATTTGCACATCCAAAAACTTTCCTTAGGTAACATTCTTAGTTTATCTCCTTTAAAAAACCCATACCATTTAGCTACATGTCTCAAACACATCAAATTGTATAATCATGCTGTTTGGATTCTTGTTGATGGTCACTTTAGGCCTAGGGGCTTTTTTGATGAATTGATGTTGATGTTAGTGCCACTTTGTGGACTTGTATGGATGATGATCATTGTTGAGACGGTGTTTGCAACTAGTATTATTTAAATGCTGAATTTTATAGATATTCTCGACAAATTTGGAACCTGTGCTTGCATATTCTCTACTGTGCTGCAGACTTTGGTCCCTTTTTATGAACTGTACGGGCCTATGTGCACATGAATGATGCACCTGCTCAAGCCAATTTACTGCAATAGGCCTATGATTTTAAAGAAAATGTGTGTATTCTTGTCATGTAAAAACTAGACATGGCTTTTTGACCTTATGGACCTTGGGATTTACATTTTATACTCTCTGGATACAGATGAACCATAAACTTATGCAATTAAGCTAAAGATACCAACGAATATTGCCTTTGGTCGGAATCGACCAGGATTTGTATCATAAGGACTACGGTTTCGATATGGTAATGACACATTCTAATTATATTGATCAATCTCAATTATTACTGTAGGAAATTCAATAAAACTGCCGAAAACAGTTTTGTGTATGGTTTAATTCAAAAATTGGTAAACACCATTGGCCAATCAAACACCCGGATGTAATGAACAAATCGTATTAACTGGTTGTTTAATCACTCCAGCCCAGGCGATACTTTCAGACACCCAGCCCTACATCTGATAATACCTTCACGAGTACGTAATTGTCTGTCAATTAAGCTGTATCTGACATAACCACTGATGACAGGCAGTTATGTACAAAAACAAACCATATGGTACTTCATTACAATCAAACATGGTAATCCAATCGCTGGTACAGTGCCAGTGAGTGCAGGCTGCTGGGCAATGGGAGGGAAGTCGAGCACACCATCAAGTCCATGACCCTGCACCGTTTTATTGACAACATAAACATAAATTTGAAAATGAAATGGATATGCAAAACTTGTTCCTCATCAGCAATATAATTAAAAGGTGCATCCTCTCCCATTACCTCCAGCTTTCACCAACATTTTGCTGTAACCAGGCAAGCTGACAGCCTTACACATATAATATGACGCATATCGTTCCTGCTTGCATATCTCATTTCAATTTCTAATAGTTTAGATTACCACTTTTATATCCAATATAGACCTACCTAAACAAGAATTATGGTATGATAATAATATAATGCCTCTTTTGTCTGTTGCATTTGGGAGATGGCCTTTCATAGGCCTGTTGTAAGAGGGAGACTAATATGTGTCCTTTGGGAATTGGTCATACAGTTGGTCAACGCTGGTAGCATTTGCACAGACCTGTAACCGCAGAGGGGCAGGCAATATAATCATTTCATGGGCTCCTGGATGTGTTGATTTGACTTTCACTCATGTAAGAATTGCAAAAAAAAAGTGTTATGACATTGGCGTGTAGGCACGTGTACGCGTGATAGTTTGCTGTTTTGGTAAAACGGCACTTTTCTTGTTGTACTTTTTATTTCAAATTTAAAGGCAGATGGGTTTTAATTACACGATTCCTTAATCATTTTCCATGCATGGTAAAGTTTGAGGAAAAGGAAAATTTAGGAAGTGAGTTTAGGGGCTGAGAACGAGCATTTCCTCCTTCCCTTTTCCCACACACAAAGATACCTAAACATGATTACTGTGCGGACGACCCATGCTGTGCTGATATAGAAAATCATCCTAACGGTGGCCCTTTGACTTTCGGATGGGGCCAAGGTCACCCAACATGTCCAACATCGGGTCCTACCTCGGTTAATTTTAAAGTATGATGTAAAAAAAAAAGTGATCCGATGGCTTTAGAAATGTGATCAAAGTCACCAATGCACCTCGAACTCTGATCTTTTAAGTACACAGGGTCCTATTTGGTGTAGATAGGTCAGTGACCTTTGAAATTCACTTGAGGTCACCTATATGCTGCCTAATTGTGGCCCACATCGAGGAAAACTAACATGTGCAATATCAATGTACCGACATTTTGTAGTAAAATTCATTTAAGTGACCATGTGAGGTTTGAAATCAGCCATGGTCTAAGTCTTGTCCTCCCAGTCCCCGTATGATTTTGAAACCCTTGGGGGAATGGTTTTGGAGATGTGATTTTTTTAAAGATTTGGTCCAAAAATGCAAAATATCATATGAAATTAAAAAGAAAAGGGAAGGAAATGCAGGGCTACCTCGTGGGAAATTAACCCTAGGGTGTCCTTAAGAGTATTACTTCAAAATAATAATTGGAGTTGGCTGTTTCGAAATAAAAAATCAGCTTTGATCCAAAACTAATTAAAAAAATTATGAAAAGTGTATTGGAGCGTAGCTATTTGCATAGAATCCATTGAGACCCTCCAGACGAACATTGCCACCAAGTATAATGTGAATGTGGCTCACTGTTGTACAGAAGTTGAAAGTATGGATTTGTATTGAGCGCCTATTGATTTACATAGCAAACGACATGGATATATGCACTTACCAACGAGTCCCCAAAATTAATAAAAAAAATTGTTAAAAAAATCAGGCTCCCATAGTAACACTACCTAGTGAATAAATCGGTTTAACTCCTGTGGAAGGAAAATTTTTGAAACTTTTCAGCAAAATCTGAGGTTGTGTTTTGGAGAAGTCTAAAATAGCCAAGACACACAAATTCGTAAGAAATGAAAAGAAAATGCAGTTCCATCTGGGAAACGAAGAAACAACTATGGATCGCCTGGAGTGGCCCTGTGTCGTTTCAAAGCAATTGGGTGGACCGTTTTAGAGAATATTTTATAGGCCTAAAAAAGCGTTTTTGAACGAAATTGGTGAAGACCGAATACAGGCAGATTGGCTCCAAGTGATTATGGCCTATAAGGGCAGTCCTACGGAGGACGGATGCGTATTCATAACATCAGCTCAGCTGTCTGTGATTTTTCAGGACACTTTCGTTCTTTGCGTGCAAGGGCCAACATGTCGAAACGTTATATGCATTCACACATGAGGTGAAAATCAAGCTTTTTCAAGTTCATTGTACTTCTTTGTGTACTTCACATATATGGGTTTGTTCCTCAAGTTAAAAAATCAAGGTTTCTTGTAATATTTTTTTTGCCTCGTTATGGGGTTTTTAAGACACTGCTCAGCTAGCGGTATGCTTGTAAATTACCATGTCCATTCATATCCAGAGCTGAACGGGCTCACAACTTATAACTTTTATTTGAGAATAGAATAGTGGGATTATCCTTCGATCAGAATTTGGTGTCCATTTTTTTTGCGATATTGAATGGGTGTCTGCGTCGATCATCACAGAGGTGGATGGAGGCGCTTCACAGCGTTTAAACGGGTGCTCGTAGTCGGCCTGCTTCCATCGGCAAACATTTTTTTTTTTTTTTGCTCATGAATTTTCTGTGGACTCAGAAATGATTTTATAGTTGACCGTAAATTGTAGTGGTGATACCTTGATCAGAATATCTGCGTGCATCTGATATTAAATGGGTGTTAGTTTCATGGCAGGTATTAATGGAGGGGCGTGAACATTTGTTCGGGTGTGGATGTAATGGGGCCGTTCTTAGTTCCCCTGCTTTTATCGGCATGATGTGGTGGAGCCCATGAGATGTGTGTGCACTGTCATTCATTTCATTCTATGCATTTTTACTTTTCTAATTTATGCATACATACATACATACATACATACATACATACATACATACATACATACATACATACATACATACATACATACATACATTTTAACTGTATGAATGTGATATTATTTGTAATCATCTTTAAGTCCGCTTTCAACATCAGGTTAATTACGGTACCTAGCTAGCAGTAATACTCTTGTATGATAGATTTATACCTCTCTTGTAAAACACAACATCTGCATACTTATAGCAGACATTGGGGTGTGATTATTTGCGCCATAAACATTATCTTAATTTTTGTCTGAGCAACTGAACCGCCATCATCTAATTTGTAGTTTATTCTCTTGTGATATTGATGATGAATATTATGAATGACCCCTAAGTCAACAGATTCCCTTAATGTAATCTGGATACACTAAGGGTGCATTGATATATATTTCAGCGGGATTGTATTTGCTTTTCCTTGTTGATCGATTGATTGATCGATTGATTGATTGATTGATAGATGTATAACCCGTTCAGTCATAGACTGTTCTTCCGCGGGGCCCTGCTACAGAACAAATATACAAGATACACAAGATTAAGATCAATATACGGTTCACTGGCTGAGATCAATATACAGTAAAGTGGCTAAGAAAATTATGAAATCAAATAAATAAAACAGTAGACAACTAGGATCATTAATATTACTAAGTTACATAGACTTATAACGACTTTTAAACTCGATCACATATGAAGATTGCTTTAAAATGTCTGGAAGGCTGTTGAAAACAACTACACCGTTGTACAGAAAAGATCTTTTGAATATCTCTTTGCGTGGAAAAGGCACATGAACACTAAAATTAGATAAATAACTCTTGTCATAATCATTTATATCTTGTAATAAATTAACTTGGTCACACAATTGCAAATAGTGTGGTGCCAGACCATTAATACATTTAAACATTAGCGTTGAGGTATGGAAAATTCGCCTGTCTTTTCTTGTTTGCCAGTTTAGTTGTCTGACCAGATCTTCACCTCTTACATTTATAAAGTCATTGTTACCAGTGATTATTCTTGCTGCTGCATTTGGAAGTCTTTGCACCATTTTATTACTTTTTTCGGTACATGTGCCCCATACAGTGTCTGCATAATCTATGCATGGTAGAATAGTTGTTTTTAAAGTCGTGTCCAACATACGTTTGGGCAAAAACTTACTGATGCGTCTTAAAACTGCCAGCTTGCCCATTACTTTTACATGTAATTGTTCAATATGTTTGTATTAGTTTGGCTTATCATCAACTGTTACACCCAAATACCTTACTTCGTCTACCTGATTTAACTCACGACCATCTAGAGTAACATTTAATATCTCGTTTATCTTCTTATTCCCATGTACCAACATTGTTTTACTTTTTCAGCATTTAGCACCAATCTGTTCTCTTTATACCAGAAACTCGCATTATCTAAGTTTGACTGTAATAAGTCTGTAACCTCTTGCACTGTTTCACCCGTTGCATAAATAACGGAGTCATCTGCAAATAAGTTACATGACCCATGTCTCACATATTGTGTTATATAATAAATATTAAGTATAAAGAGCATAGGTCCTAAGGTCGACCCTTGAGTGACAGACGTCAATTGTTGCCTTACATTTACATTCAGTTGATGCTTTCTCATTACACAATACCATTTGTTTTCTATTTGTCAAGTATGATGTCAACTAATTAAGTTCATTTTCCACCATACCACACATTTTTAGTTTAGCTGCCAATATTTAATTATCTATTGTATCAAAACATTTTTTGTATATCTGGTAAACATATTACTGTGATTGAATCATCGTTCAGATTTAAAAAACAGTAATCAACTACTTTATGTAGACAAGTCTGTAGTAAATGGTTACGCAGGTAGGTACTTCGGTGAACGCTGATGGAATCGTGCACGACTAAGTAGTCCAACCATTGTGTTTGAATACTTCCTTTTTCCATAATCTTACCCACGTGACAGCCAACAGAAATTGATCTGTAATTGTTTATGTCTAACGTTGACCCTTGTCCCTTGTATACTGGGGTGACCCGCGACAGTTTCCAGTCATCTATTACAACAGCTTGAGACATTGACAAATTAAGAATGTGCGTAAGCGAGGGTCCCAGTATTGCAGCACCTAGTCGAAGAAGTCGAGTATCAAAACCCAGAATATCATTATTACTTTCTTCAGCCAATTGTTTGAGTGAAAGAATAACATTTTGACACGTGAATCTTTCCAGCTTGAAGTTGTATATACTCGCTGAACCTTCCCATAGTATGTTTGATTTGGCAGATGCGCATTTACTCTGTGCCCGATCTCAGAAAAAATACCCACTCAAATCATCAGGGCTAAATTCACTTGGAATTTCATTTGTAGCCTTTTTGCTTGGTAACACCTTTCGTATACGTTCCCATAGGGAATGTGGATTTTTACTCTCAGAGAGTAATAAATTCTCAAATGTTTTTGTTTCTCATTATTGATAACATCGGTTATCATATTTCGCAATTTCTTAGAATTTTCCTTCACTTTTCCATCATGTCTATTGACAGCAACTTCATGTATCTTGTCTCTGTTACACCTCATTTTGATAATATGATTATTGTCCCAAGGCTTTTTAGGATCCTTCAATCGCATAACCTTAAATGGGGCATGGGTGTCACTTACTCTTAGCGTTTCTACTTTCCATAGCTGCCACGCTAAGTTTATATCATTTACAGACATAATTTTTCTCAAGACTTCGGAGTTTCTTAAACTTTCCGAGAAATCAGCATCCCTAAAATTCTTATAGCTTCTAAATTTGATCTCCCGATGTTTCTTGTTTGGCTTCTTAGCCTTTACTCTTGTGTACACCATATAGTGATGACTTAATGTGACTCTTCGGACACCAGATTTGATATGTTGTTCCAGCATACTGGTCAAAAGTAAGTCTATTGTACTTGATGAAGTTGGTGTTACCCTGGTTGGCTCCGTTATCAATTGTTTCATTTCAAATAGATCGTCTATATGAAGGATCGGATGTGTGCATAGGGTTTCATCTATCTTGTAATCTATGTTGAGGTCTCCTAGAATAATGATATTTTTATCTTCACCTCATACCATCGTGATATTATCAATAAAAGCATCATGGAACACTTCACGTGCAGACGGAGGTCTATATACAGCATATAGTAGTATTGGAGACATGTATAGTGGCTTAAGTTCAACACAGCAGATTTCAACACCCGTACTCTTTTCTGGAGCTAGATCACTTCTGTCCTTTCCTTTTAGTTGTCTTTTAACATACAATACCGTACCACCACCCCTACGATTTCGATCACTTTTGAAAATGCGGTAACCATCAATGCATATTTGGGCTTTTGAAACAGTCTCATCCAGCCAAGTTTCGTTTGCGGATAATATATCAGGACTTAAATCCTTTACCATTATCTGTATTCCTTCAAATATTGGCGGCAGACTTCGTACATTTAAATGGGATATAAAAAGCTGGTCTGACTTTTACCAGGCTTTACAGTTGAAGTGTTTGCCGTGCTATGGATATATACTCGTCCATCTGGTTTAATGCTTTCCTTTCTGTTTTTTATTATATGATTCCTATTCTGGACAAAAAGTGTTTGGTCAAACAAATCATCATGATATAAATCACATTTATAGTCTTCATTTTCCAGTAAGGCAAACCGATTTTTAGCTCAGCTGACTTGTCTGTCAGGTCAGCTTTTTTGAGGGTCCGTCGTCCGTCCGTTGAGGTTGAGAGGACCGGTTTAACACCACCAATTGCCTTTTGTGGGTGACTGCCTGTCTCAAGTCAGGGGTGAAATTTGTTTCTTCACATTGGTATAGGAAGATGAATGTTGATGCTTTGGTAACTGTGGAATCTCTTTGTTGTCATTGTTGGGTTTGATATTCATGAATATGGGTCATGTCTTTCTACATAAGTGTATCATAGTAGCAACGTCCGTCTGTAGAACTTCAATTGTTTAGTGAGGGACTTGCAGAAGTCTACTCCTTGCATTTGATACTCTATAACAGTGATTCAATCACTTAATTTATCAATTAGATAATATTCCAGATTCATAGATATCACAAAAGCGATATAGGCCTACTTTCTACTTTTGCTATAAACTCAGCTGACGAACTAGTCAAAAGAACCAAAATAGTGATAGGCCTACGAATTATCCTTGATCTTTTGCAGAAGTAATAAAATTTGGATTTTGAGTTGTTGGGCCTGTACATATTGGAAACACTATATAGTCTGTATTTAATGAAGACTATTTCAAAGGTTGAGAGGACCACTTTAAAACCACCAGTTGCCTTTTGTGGGTGACTGCCTGTCTCAAGTCAGGAGTGAAATTTGTTTCTTTACATTGGTATTGGAAGATGAATGCTGATGCTTTGGTAACTCTGGAATCTCTTTGCTGTCATTGTTGGGTTTGATATTTATGAATATGGGTAATGTTTTTCTACATAAGTGTATCATAGTAGAGACGTCCGTTGTCTTCTACAGTTTACTTTTTCGACTTCCCCTGAAAAACCGTCAGCCAGATTTACTTCAGACTTGGTCGGAATGTACCCTGGGTGAGTCTCTGCCATGTTTGTTCAAATGGTCATACTTCAGTGATTTTGGATTTTTTATTTATTTTTTTGTTGTTGTTTTTTTGGGGGGGGGGGGCAAATCTTAAAAAAAAACCTTTTCTCCAAAACCGCCCACCCAATTGCTTTGATATCCCACAGGGACACTTCTGGGGGCTCCTTGTTCTTAATTTGGTTCACCAAGTGGCGCTGCGATTAAAAAAAAGGTGTGTGTTTATGCTATTTTTGACTTCTTCTCCAGAAGCATCACTGAGATTAAGCTGAAACTTGGTGGGTACTTTCCTTGTAGAAGGGTCAAACAAAGTGTTCACTAGGTGGCACTGCTGTGGATTCCTGATTTTTAACGATTTGTTTTCAATTCAGGTACTTGTCGGTCAAGGCAGCTTTTCTATTGAATACTATGTATGTCAATGGATATTCTAATGCTCATTCACATTTTTAGCTCAGCTGACTTGTCAGTCAGCTGAGCTTTTTTGAGGGTCTGTTGTCCGTCCGTCCGTCTGTCCATCCATCGTCATCCCCAATTTACATTTTCGACTTCCTCTGAAAAACCATCAGCCAGATTTACTTCAAACTTGGTGGGGATGTACCCTGGGTAAGTCTCTACCAAGGGTTCGTTCAAACGGTCATGTCCCAATGATTTTTGAATTTTTTTTTGTATTTTAATTTTTGTTGTTTTTTGGGCATATCTTAAAAAAATCCTATTCTCTTAAACCACTGACCCAATTGCTTCTATATCACACAGGAACACTTCTAGGGACTTCTAGTTCTTAATTTGTTCAACAGGTGGCGCTGCAATTTTTTCCAATTTCTACTCATTAATTTTATTTTGATTATTATTATTATTATTATTATTATTATTATTATTATTATTATTATTATTATTATTATTATTATTATTATTATATTTTGTATTTGCTATTTCCGACACAGAACCGTCTTTCATAATGAACAGAAATTTGGTGGATATGTTCGTTATAGAAAGGTCAAACAAAGTTGTTCAGTAGGTGGGACTGCTGTGCATTCCAGATTTTTAACATTTTTTTTTTCAATTGGTGTACTTATCGGTAAATACAGCTTTCCTATTGATTACTATGCAAGTCAATGGGCATTCTAATGCTTCTTCATATTATTGACTTCATCTGTGAAACCATCAGCCAGATTGATATTAAACTTATTGTCAATGAACCTTGGGTTGGTCTCTAACAGGTTTGTTCAAATGGTTACGGTCCAGTGAATTTTGGATATTTTATAAAATGTTTGTTCTTTTTTGGGACAAATCTTAAAAAACTACTTTTTATCTGAAACCGCTCACCCAGTTGCTTTGATATCGCACAGGGACAGTCCTGGGGACTCTTAGTTGAGAATTTGTTCACCAGGTGGCGCTGCAACTTTTTCCTTATTTTCTATGGTGTTTTGTGTCTTTTTGCTATTTTTGACTTCCTCTCCAGGACTGTTACTCAAATTAAGCTGAAACTTGGTTGATATGTTCCTTGTGGAAGGGTCAAACAAAGTTGGTCACTAGGTGGCACTGCTGCAGATTCCTGATTTTTAACGATTTTTTTCAATTCGGGTACTTATCGGTAAATGCACTTTTTCTGTTGCTTACTATGCCAGTTAATGGACATTCTAATGCATTTTAACGGTAATTGCTACTTTCGTCATCTCTGAAGAAACTGTCTGTCCGATTCACTTCAAATTTATTGGCAATATTCCTTGGGTGGGTCTCTACTAAGTTTATTCAAATGGTCATGCTCCAGTATTTTTTTGGATTTTTTATGATTTTTTTTTTCAAAAATCTTTTAAAAAGTTTGAATAGGAAAGTTTTACATGGGAATTTCTTGTAATGATTATAACGCAAACACGTTTGGCCAGATTAAATTCAAACTTGGTGGGAGGGTGCCTTGGATTAGTCTCTACCGAGTTTGTTCAAATGGTCACGTTCTATTGATTTTTGGATTTCTTTTTTATGAATTTTGTTGTTGTTTTTTCTAAGGCAAATCTTAAAATCTGGTGTTTGGACCGTGGCTCTTTGTCTGCTCCGCCATATCGACAGAGCACCTTTGTACGGATATTAACTTGCGGGAAAGTTGAAAATGAATCAGTGAAAATGTTGCGATCAGCTGCTCAATTTGAGGTAGCTTTGCACTCCTATCAAGCCCTGATATATCTTCAGTTCTTGTAAGTCCTCTGGGTAAGCCTTGGGTATAATCCGATTCCGAGAAACGTAATCTATGGACAAAACACGGAGCGTATTTTCATGTTTGTTTCTCCAAGCAACGCATGCGCCAAAAAAAGAGATGAAAAATTATAACAATCGCTGTCATGGAACTAAGTCACAACATAAGGTGTATGTCTTTGTTACCCCTTTTGTTATCAGATCGGATAGAATGGGTATGTTGTGCAAAGAAATTGATGAGACGTTAAAGTGTATATGCTTAGCGTACCACAGTCACCCTGTTGGAGGGCAGGCCAAGATGTTAGCTTTTTTCCTGTAAAATATATGTAATATTGTTTATTTTTCAATTTCCGAACATGCGATTCAAATATACAATATATAGCAACAGAAACTGTCGGTTCTATCCACCATATTTGCATGATGTATGCCAGAACAAAAAAGGTACGGGAACACCTATTCATACGGAGTTATATTTTTCGAATAAGCAAGATTTCATGGGATTGTAGGTATGAGAAATAAAGTGCAGACAGGTACGGAACAAATGCTGGTTAGGTTCCAAAACTATCTGAAGTACTCGTACCTTGACATAATGTACCATGAACGCTTTAAGTTGCCAAGAAGTTTAACACTTTGGGCAAGAAGAACCTGTTCCTTGGTTTTGAAGTCTAAAGTCACGTCTGATTGATCGATATACTTTAGTTCTTTAAAGACTAATGCAAATTCTTCTCCTCGTGTAAATACAAAATATATACAAATATAACTGTACATAGAATAATGTCAAGACAAAAAAGTGCAAAAGACAATAAGATGCAACATAGAATTACAAAATACACAGTTAAAGTCTAAAGCACTTGAGCGTCTAGTTTATAACATCCTCTATGAATATCTAACCTGTAACAATTTGCTTTCTGCTAAAAAGTCTGGCTTTAAGAAAAACGATTCCACTATAAATCAACTTGTTAGCATACTTCCTACTATTTACAGTGGCCTTGAGTTGGGCCATGAGGCCCGTATGGTTTTCCTGGACATATCCAAGGCCTTTGGCAGAGTCTGGCACGCGGGTCTACTTTTTAAACTGAAACAGTTGGGGTTTGATGATCCTGTGTTACTATTTATAGAAAGCTATCTCTCAAACCGACTTCAACGCGTTACTATTGGAGGACACATCACCTTGGCTCCCTATAGAGGCTGGAGTGCCCAAAGGTTACATCCTTGGCCCCCTACTTTGCCTCGTTTACATTAACGACATCTCTCTCAATATCACTTGTGACATCCGATTATTTGCGGATGATACCTGTATTCTTGAAATTGTCCACGAACCAATGGCCACAGCTGAAAGCATTAATTCTAATCTTATACAAATTTACCGTTGGGGCAAGCTCTGGCGGATGACATTTAGTGCCATAAAATCCATCTCAATGACCTGCTCAGCTAAACGACATAAGCCAGATCATCCTCATCTACTTGGAAACACACCGATACCTGAGGCTACTCTACGTACACATCTTAGAGTTACACTTTCAAGTAATTTTCATGGCACCAGCATATAACAGGCATTGTTAAAGCCAGACAACGGCTTGCTCTTTTAGGCAGACTCAAATACAAACTCTCCCGACGGACACTTATACGGTCTGCTATCAAATTATGGAATAACCTCTCAGTTGATGCTCGTCTCACCGATTCCCTGCCACAGTTTAAATCTAAATTAAATTTATTACTCTTAAATGTTGACAAAAAGCCCCCATACTTTAAACACGGAAGTCGTTTCCTAAACATATGCCACACGCAATTATGTCTTAACTTCCCTGTTATAAATGCCCATCTATATTATGTCAATATCCTTCCAGCCTCAACGTGTGCATGCTCTCACCCTACTGAGGATACGAAACATTGCCTTTTGTTCTGCCCCAAGTTCACCATGCAAAGTGTCCGTCTACTGAACACTGTGTGTCCCTTACTCGTCCTGGTGTAAATCCGACTCTAATAGTTCAGTGCTCTGGTGACATTTTACTAAACATTCTCTTGAAAGGTAGTGAGGATCTGCCAGACACTGATAATGTATTCATCTTTGAGGCTGTTCAGACATTCTTATGAGAATCTAGACGTTTTATTTACCAATTTGGTATATGATCTAATTATTAGTCTCCATTATTTGGCATCAATTGTATTATTAGTGTACAAGCCGTGAATCTAGTCTTCCGGTCTCGTCCAGTGTGTATTGTATATATTCCTCTGCGTCCTTTAATTCACTGGAGAACCTCCAGATTAGTCTTTGTGTACTATTATGCAATCCAGAGAAAATAAATACGTTTATAATAAAATAATAAGATACAACATAAAATGACAAAATACACAGTTATACCTAGCACATAGGATCACAATATAATACAAGATCGCAAACTGCCATAATACTGGAGAGTTGGGACACAGGACAGAAAAAGATGATAAACGACTGATAATTGAGCATTTTTGGGTGTAAGTATATATACAATGGACACTAATGTACACACGCCACAGATGACGACTGAAGGGGAGGTACTAGTCCGACTAAAGAACCAGGGTTACTGTTTGGCGCGGCCGAAGCACGATTGTGGCATGCCCACACGGCCACTGTGGAGCCACCATTGCGCCTTACAGCTCGGGTGTTCTTTCCCCGCCTTGTTATTGTCAGCCACCTGCAGCGTGCTAATACTATTTGGAACGTCTTTCAGGCTGTAAGACAGAGGTAACTGATGTACATGGATACCTGCTAGCATGCTGCGGTACAAGAAATGCAATGTTACGATTAAAAGGGAACAGGCGTAACAAGATTGCCAGGAATTGGGAAGGAAAGGAGAAAGATAATAGCCCTAATCTGGGCATACCTGAGACTGTGAGAAAGGACATGGGATATAAACCCGAGCCTCGCCGCAGAAGTGAGGGGGGAGGCAGAGGACCGTATGCCTAGAATTTTACTTCGGCAAACAAGGCACCGGAAGTTGAAGGATAATGGTTTCCCAAGCCTCATTATTTTTCTCCTGTGTTTTATAAAAAAACATCTATCTATCCCTGGCCCCGCGCCATCTCAAATATGGGCCGTTCGTACCCTTCTGGGGCTTCATTTACCTACATCACATGCACTCTACAAGGCTCTGCTCCGGACCGCCAATATGTCTGCCGGTGATCTCATCCTTTTACTTTCCCTTTTAAATCCTACTTACATCAATATGTGAAAGCGAAAGCTTGCTCCATGAGACACAGATGAATATCTAACTTCATCTGATTCATAGGGGGCAGTCTTGTGAGTATGCCTCTTCTACCTCGTCCCGCAGGCATTTCGTCGACAAGAATTGGATTAATCATGCTACTTCCGACATAAATCGTTTTCACTTTCTCGTTCGGTCTTTTGTCCGTTACAAGTTCAAATACACTTTCATAGTTACACAACTATCATGTGCTGAATTCATCATTTGTACTGCAAATGCTAATTAAATTACTAACACGAAGACGTGCACGGTTTTGCCGATTTCCTACGTACCTGAACTACTTTCTCAGCACACACGATTGGTGTTGTTGGTACACCTGGAAAAATATAAACTTACATGCAACAATGTATGCGGCTCATTTTTTGAGGTCTGATCAATATACCGTCCTTTGACTTTCCTGTCCGTCATGGAGAACATCATTAATTTCAAAGTATGTTAACCTAATTTTCTTCAACCTTTCTGCGTCCCTGCATAGACATGTGTTGGTCTAGACATTTGCCTATTTCATTTCAGGACCATAGTAATTCGTAATTTCAGCTTCATGTTGTCATATCCTTTAAATGTGTATTTTCTTTCATTTTGACATGTTTCCTAACAATTAAAAGGAGGAAGCCTATCTGCTGTGGGCTTAACATTCACGACAATATTGCCTTACATACACCCTTAGGCCATCGCTAACATCTTCCCAGGTTATGTTCCTTGAAAAAACAGGAAGGACCACTTGGTAGTTTTGAATGTCAGGTTTTTTTTCACGTTTTTGCTTCTCAAAGTTTGACACTTATAAATTGGCAAAAATTCTGCAAATTTTCCAGGGAACCCACCATACGTTAATAGTTAATAGTTCACCGAGTCGCCATGACATACAGCATGCCAACAAACTACAGGCAAGCACTCTTTTTGTTTCTTTGTTTGCGTAAAGGTTTTAACTTTAATTATTTTTGGTACAAAGAGCGCTTTCACAGAAGTTCAATAAATTGCAAATTGAAGTTTAAAATTAATAACTTTTTGGTACAAAGAGCGCTTTCACAGAAGTTCAATAAATTGCAAATTGAAGTTTAAAATTAATAACTTGAAACAGCAAGAAGACGGAAAATGGATGTTGCCAAATAACTGCCAATAAAGGCATCAAGACTGTGGCTCCTCTATGCTAAAGGATGTACATTTGTTAGAATTGTCGTTGCTAACCATTTTGTACGTTGTCAGACACATTTCATTTGCTTGGCAGACGCATGGTCCTCTGGGGGAAGATTGTGCCTTTCAATCTGTCTTTTCAAGAACAACATATGACGCCAATGCTTAATTTAGGTTCCCCCATAATAAGCAATGTTGTTGTTTTTACATGTTTATACAATTTGTGTGTGTCAGAACATGGACAAATAAGCAACACACGTCTTTATGCATCATAACAAATAAAGCAGTTACACATAACAGAAATAGACTATAGACATATTAACACCTTTTGGACATGGAATTTATTTACAATAGGTCATTAGGTGCAGCCTACTGATGTATTCGAAACGCTGCGAGTGCTGAGCCATGCTGTTTAAGTGTTAACGAACTGTTGTGCACGTAAACGTCATTCAACAAGAATATTGAAAATACATAATGCAAAAAGTGCGTGTCGAAGCTACGCTGCCAGCTTCAAGCAAAGCAACAGGAAAAAAATCTGATACGTTAAGCTGAACCTATAGTACAGCACATGAAATGGTTGTAACACATACGAGATACGCGTCTTTGTAGAAAAGTGCAAAATATTGTGCGCTTCACAAGTTGAGGGAACATTTATCTTGGTATTATAACTTCCTATAACTTTAAATTAATATTTAGTGAAGCGAAAATTAGGCTGTTTCAGCGATCGCATTTATTAATCTATGTTGTAGGAAATATTGGGAATATCAGGTTTAGTTTGGTTTAAACATGTTTCATTCTACGAGAAAAAAAAATTGGAGAACAAGCCGAAGCTGATACAAACTCTCTCATGGCAAATACAACATGACATTTCTGTACATCAAGTTCGTGTATAACAAGTGTATAACAAACAAAAATCTTTTGCAACCTCATGCCTCATATTATTGTACCTGGAGTCACTCTTCAAGACTGAAAACGAGTTTTTGTGTTACATTCCATGTACATTGCTAACACATTCTATATCAAGCACGGGAGTAAATGTGTACAAAAGTGACCATTTGTGGCACATACTTTAGAATATGGTTAGTTTGGGGAGTGGGTGGTTCTGGTAAGTGTTTGCAAACTCAGAAACATTTACTAACATGCTATTTGGATGTTCTTCGGCCTCATAGGTAGAACATAAACTTTTGTTTCAAGCATTTTGAGACAATACATTTTTCAGCTAAGACAAAATGGCAAAATATTGAGGCAGTTTTTAGGGACCTACCATATGTTGATAGCTAACAGGGTTAGTTGAATTTCAGGGCCAATGTAAGTTGTGTATTTTGCCAATCTTAATATGATTGATTAAAACAGCCGAACATTCAGGAATGCTGGGCCAGATGTCTTTGCGATTTCAACCGAGTCTTGACAAGAGCTTGTGAAATATAATACTACAACAGGTTAAGCCTATCTACTCTGATCATATAGGTTACCATAGGACCAAAAAAGTGGACAAAAATATTGGAAAATACTAATTGCTGACTGAAATGAAACTAAAAAAAAAAAAAAAAAAAAAGAAAAAAAAGATTCAATGATTAAACAACTGTTATATCTTAAACCGGCATCCATTGATCCATTCTTTGTAGGAATGGATATTTTGTGAAGTTGGTATGTGCGTTTCCCATTTTCGGCTAGGTGATTATTGCCGAAGGTTACTGGTTCGAGACCTGTCCGTTCCGTGGTCACAAAACTTATATATTTTAGGTGCTCATTTGATACTGGTGGACTAACGTATGTACAGTCCCCGATCTGGGCAACTCCGAATACAGTACAGGTCTATACAGGATTAAATGCAATGAACTGGGCCGTATCGATTATGTCATTCACGCATACTGGTCTCTATTGAACCATTATTTTTAGGAATGGAGATTTGGTGCAGTTGGTTCATGCAAGTGCGTTTCTTCGTTTCGGCTGATTGGTGCCGTAGGTTGTTGGTTCGAGACCAGTCCGTTCTGCTGCATGGAATGTTCGGGTTGTCAGTGGTTGAAAAGCTTAAAGACTGCCTTTATGGAGTCAAAATTCATAAACAGGCGTCTTTAAGGAGCCAAAACATTTTTTATAGTTTGCCGATTACCCTTAAGAAGACATATTCCTGACCTGTGATAAACGCATCGGTCCATAAGATCCCCCTAAAAGTACATGTAATGTTTTGTATAAATCCCACAACCAGGCAGTTTAATTCAGAAATCGTTTATTTCGTGTGTAAAAATTGTACAAAGTATATACCGTATAAAGCACACATCATGAGTATGCCAGGTTATGAGGCCCTCCACAAAATACCCGTAGTAACGGCCGCTATGTTGAAACAAAGGCAGGGTATTCCTGCGAGATCCACCCAACTATTGGACAGACCGGTGTCACCTTTTAGAGGTGAACGCCCCAGAACATGAAAATAAGACACATACGATCCAGAGCGTGAAATGCCCGTTCGGGCGTGGAGGTATGAGATCCTGGAAGGACGATCTTAAAGAGTGGAAGCTGTTAAGAAACTCTCTTTAACGATGGTAGTTTTAGACGCCTTTTTTCACTCTGCACGTTCCGTGGTCACAAAACCTATACGAATCCACATTCCAGCAATCTCTCAATTTTGCAGCAAGAAATACGAGATCATCCCTATATAGTGTAACAAAGATCCATGGACATAACTATACCATGATCTGACTTGATGCTTTTCTGCATCTAGTTTTATCTTCCCCTGCTAACTCTTTACATTTTTCAAAAAAAAAAAAATGTATCAAAGGCAGTCATGAGTTACATGTCTTTGCAGTGTTTATGCAGACTCCCATTATGGTTGGACAACCATGGTAATGAATATAAATTCCGGGGAATTATTATGTTCTTTTCTGTATAAAACTCACTGAAGTTCTTCAGCATATTACATGTGGAGCCTGAGCGTCGACATTGTGTGACGCAATGGATGTCTGTAACTCATAACTCATGTGTTTGTGTTCTTCCTATACCAGACGGGACATTCGGACAGGTTAAAATATACAAAGTGCACAGAACTGGTTTCAATGTTTTGTCGTTTGACGTGTTTCTAGAAATGAATTAGTTACACCTTTGCCAACTTTCAAAGTTGCAAAAGGTATCCATAATTCTTTGAGGTATGTATAAACAACAGCCGTGTCCACGGATAAACTGAAATAAAACACACATATCAGATATCGTCGGGTTTGAATGTCTTACAAATTTAATTTTTTTAAATTTCAGGTCCAGATCAAATGGTTTGTTTAAAGTAAAGAGCTTGAGAGAGAGAGAGCGTGAATGCTCTGTTAGTAAGAAAAAATAGTGATGATGACAATGATGATATACTGAAAAAGTGAAATAAACGCATATGACGCATTTACTTGACAAGTTAGCATGAAGAAAATAAATGATGAGTGACATGGCTTTAAGCCACCTAAAATGTCAGTATGAAAGTACTACATATACATATTGCCGTCGTAATAATATTTGTAACAATGTGCCTTAAAAGCTGTTACAATAGATTTTGGCAGACTGTTCCCTGCACAGATACTTCTGTTGCTGGAAATGTACTTTTAAGCATTTTATGTAGTCATTATTACTGTATTATCCTTCAAGGAACTAGAGTAACAAGCTTTCATCATCCTCCTAGTTCCAATGTCAAAGGTCATGATTACAAACTGGGAACTTTATCATTAACATTATGAAATCTCCCTGCAGCATCAGCAGTTAAACCTCATGGTTTGCCACTCATTTTTAGCCATGACAAATCAGCGGTTCCTGTTTCTGGATGGCGTGATCGTCTTTGCCGGCAGGACGTCTTTCCCCTGTGTATATTAATGCTTCAAAATGATAATGATAAAGCTGTTCCTATTTAGCTGGTATTTTTTATGTCCCAGCACTGTTGGCAAACGTTCCAAACGGGTTCTGTAATTTTGGAATTATATGGTTGAAACTTGTTTAAAAGATGATTTCTCGAAGCGTGGAGGTTGTATTTAGTTGCGCACATGATGTGGCCCCGAAGTCGAGAAGGCGTACTATAAAATGTCGATTTCAACTTTGTTATTTAATTTTTCATTTTCAAACAAAAAAAAGTACTTCAGCTATAAATACTGGATAAAATTAAAATTAACTACGTCGAAAATACAAGAAATCAGACCGGCTTCATTCATGGGCGGACTACTCCTCCTGCAAACACTCTCCGCAACTACGTTTGGCAATCCGGGCTATTTGAATGTACAATGTGGCTAGTTTTCGATTACATTTACACCCTTTGACCTGCAAAGTATGAAAATAAGCTGACAGCTCTTGATATTTTGAGCTGGGGAAAAGAAACGATCATATTATATCAACTCTAAACCATTTAATTTTTTTTCAAAACGTCAATCATATCTCCCACATTTCTAATATATTCTAAGATCGAAAGTATTATTTTTTTATTTGTATTCGTAGATGTAATATAAAGATGAACGTAGGCAATTTTGTAGCTCTCCTCGCAACCTGTTCTACTATTTACATGCGTCCAAGCCTGAACACAATATATTATGTGGGAAGAATAATGTAAAATAATAACTTTGTCAGTTTAAAAATTAATAATTTATGTTAATGCCCAGCACCATGATTGGGTTGCATGTTGATGCTTAGTCCTTGGTATCTTAGTTCCAAGCTAGTCAAAATGAGATTTCGCCCAGCAAAATGTTTGTACGATTGTTTAAAGAATATGTAAACATTTTGATATTTTTACATAAATTTGTTTAAAGCAGTGTTAATGTTTTTCTTTCAATTATGATTTCACACATTGTTATATACATCAATTATTCGAAGAGATCCACACGGTAGGGAAAATAAGCTATTCCGGTAAATGCTGTAAATAGGGAAATTTGTGGCATACCACCCAGTATACACCTTATCGGTAGCTTCCACAAAAATAGGAGGAATCCAGATGTTTTTAAATAATTATGGTCAGTTTGCATGTAGAACATGTTTGCGTCATTAGCGAAACGAGTTTTTAAGATGTGCCTTTCAACTACTCCGTAGGTATGTTTTTAAAGTCCTGCATGTTAAGACCCCATTGGTTAAAGAATTATCTAGGTGTGCAATTATGACAATTGTATTTATTATTTACTTTCAGATCATCTCATCGTCACTGCAAGATACAGCAATATTGAAATATATATTTGAATTAAAATATAAAATTTTGAGAGACTGAAAATTCATGGAAGAGCTATGTTTGATATTTTTGGTTCACATTCCAAGCACAAAACTGTGGCAATGCTTGTATTTTCTCTGAATGACCGTCACTGTCTCACACATAAACGTATCATGTTGACACAAAGCAACCATATCAATGAAATGCAGATATTTTATGATCAATTATAGCCTTAACTTACCAAATAGATCAATTTATACAACAAAAGTACCTAATAAGAATTTCATAATAGAAATACATATAACAACATTGATGACAACTGCCCACAAGTGTGCATTTGGGTGTCCTGTTGATATGAAAAGTTGCAGTATTGAAAAAAATATGTCATGTGTTTCTTGCATTTCGTTGGGATGTTTATCTGCATGTACACCACGTTTTAAAGCCAACACAAACATGAGTGTGTACTTGACATGTTTTGAAATAAGTTATTACTTTGATGCAGCTTTCACATTATTGAATTCGTTTTCAATAACCAGAGCACACCTTGGGTCAAAAACTTTTTCATTTTTTTTTTCTTTTTCTTTCTTTTTTGGGGGGTGGGGGTGGGGGTGGGGGGTCTTGAAAGGTCCAGCTATTTCCCAAATTTATTGATTTATTGATGTCACCTTTCCAATTTACCAATAAATATTTCTAAAAGTTTAAAAATGATATCAAAATTTTCTAGTTTCAGATTACCGTGTATGGCCAGCCAACAGGGTCATAACGCATAAGTATTACGCGTAGCCGAGCCTCCATTACGCGTAGTCGAGGCTCAAAAATGCGTGGTCGAGCAAACCAATCAGATTGCAGCTTCTACTACGCGTGGTTGAGGATCGTCAACGCGAAGTCGAGACAAATAGGATTACAGTCTCCACTACGCGTTGCCGAGAAAAGGTCTTTTAGAACGTGTCGCCGAACTTAAAATAAATTTTACTAGGCTCCCAGTCTTTTGGCCACCTGACCATGTTGATCCATTATTTCCTTCGTTGTTTATCTCTCTTGTCCGGAAAAATAAAATAGAATTCAACACCTGCTCAATCCCCTTTTTGAAATACGGATAATAACCAGTGGCTATGCGTTGTAGAGACTGAAATTTGATTAGGTGCTTCAACGACGCGTTGTGGAGAACCTCAAGTCTCTACTCTATTTTGATTGGCTGTTTTAATATCAGTAATGCTTGTAAGAACGTAAAAGATTGTATCCTTCTTAGCGGTTCCGCTTGGTGCCATTTAAATTGCTCTCTGCAAGTATACAACAATGGCCTTTTCCCGGGGTTCATTGCCTGGAACAAGGTATGCAAGACATGGTCGAAGCAAGAAAAAAACCCGTAAAAGCTCAAATCAAGATCAAAAAGATTCGGGAAAAGGAGAAAGAACTGTAACATATAGTGCACTCACGCGTAGTCTTGCACAAAGTGTCAATACTGATCACACAAAAGACGGTAAGCAGGAATCTTTTGCTGATACATCTATCCTTGTGAGCTCTTTGGGAACTAGTACTCCTACGCCCAAAATAAGTGATCTGACCAGTTTTGCACCAGATTTAATTCTGGCTTTACAAGACAAAGGTGTTCAATAATCACTTGCACAAACGATAGGTCAAGTTGTTGAAAAGAAACTGGAGAAGTATGAAAAAGTATCACATATCTTGAAAAAAGCGTTTCTGACTTCGAATTAGCTGTTGGTGTCCAAGAACATGGTGCACAATAAAAAATAACTGGAAGGAAAATAAAAAATGAGAACACAGATAGTTTAGTGGTGGATTTGTTCAAAAATGTTATTTGCACAGATGTTGACACAAAAGACATAGATCGATCACATCGTGTACGACGACCAAATCGTAAAACCCAGAGCCATAATAGTAAGGTTCACAAACTACAGTGCCCGCAGAGAAAATTACAAGTCAAGACGGAAGTTGAAAGGCGCTGGTGACAAGGGTAAAACGTATACATAAACGAAGACTTGACGAAACATCGCTACAAAATAGCAACCAAAGCAAGGGCCATGATAAAAGCTAATGAAATTAAAGACACGCGAACAATAGACGGACAAATCTTTGTTAGAAACAGTGCGGATACAGTAAAACAAGTAGTTTGCATGGAAGAGTTGCAAAAACTTACAAACCGTTTACCTGTGCCAGTCATGGTCCCATGATGTTTTGAGACTTAAATAACTTTCTGGGCGTTGTCCGTTTGTGAGGCAGTTACTTGTCTAAACATCTTAGTATATTTTTGTTCTCGCCGTGACAAAAACAACGTGACTGTTTGTATAATTGGTTCCAACACTATCACGGCAAATGTTTCTCGTTTAGTGCCTGTTATATAATTTTTTCTCTGTGTTTCACGTTACCAGTACATGCGGTTCTAACCATGGACAAATATCGCACTCAGTAATTTTCTTATTTCAGCTTGTGCGTCCTTGTATTTTACCAGCAAATGGCACATTTATTCATACAATTTGCCAAGCTACTGAAACAACTTTAACCCTACACACAGAACACCTTTTTAACATTTTGTTCACGCACAGACTTGCTCAAGCGTAAATGACTTTCCCGAACACTATTTCATTTTGTCTGTGTATTTTCCAGATTTAAGCATACAACTTTTCTTTTCCATAATTTCAACATATTTTGTATTTACAAGTGTGATTTCAAGTGTTAATTTATCCTTTTCTTGTTAAATTGTTCACTTTGTGTGAAATATTGGCAAACTAGATTGCAACCTCAATGTGTATGGTATACAATTTCTGATTATCCCAAGATGCTCGAATATCTGAAAAAAATCATAACACGAGTACCACAACAAACGAATCAAATCTTGGGGGATCTGATTTATCTTCTTGTTCATATGAAAATCTATCTCGCTCAAATATGTATTGAGAATATGTATTGTTCTTGACAACAGACTACACGCGTGTGGGCTCTGCTAAGCTTGTGACGGAATTTGCTACTTTTATACACGTTTTTTACACCAAATGTGGTTGTGGTGTTTTATAAACATCTAGTGAAACGCTACACTGTACTAGATCGATCTTGAGTGACAGATTTGGGGAGAAATTAACGTCTTGGATTTAGGTGGATTTCCCGCCAGATACTGTGGTGGACAAAGCCATTCTCGGTGCCAGTGTGAGACAGAGCCATGTCAGCAAAGAAACTATTGGAGATGTTTCGTACCCCGAAACAAACACTTGGAACCATAAAAGACAATGCGATACAAAAGGCTCTCTCTGTTGGGGCACGAATTACGGGAATTCTGCCAAAAAGGATGCCAAAAAAGATGTTTTCACAGTGGAATCACTTGAATCTAATGATATGGGCAATACAAGTGAACAAGATGGCAGCCCCATTACAAACTGTCAAATTGAAAACAAAGAAGATATAAACTCAACACCAAGAAGGATCACGAGATCGTTGAGACTGAAGGCTGGTTGAACCCCAAGTAAGACACCTACAAGCGTTTCCTCTTCGCCTAATCAAGCTAATGTAAACGTAGACAAGTCAACATCAACGCCAGCAAGTGCTGATCAGAAGACAAGTAAGACAAAGTGTAACGGAAAATCAAAACTGGCAAAAGTGATAAAGAGAAGCATAATGCTGTTGACTCAGTTACAAAGCTGAAAGAGAAGCTTAAAAAGAAGAATAGTGGTACACGGGCTAAAGAGAATTCCCGGAAACCAAAGAATTCCCGAGCAACTGTAGCCTGTGAGGAAAAACAAGGTACCAAAAACACAAGCAAGACAGGTCATGCTGACAGAAATATAAAGAACACTAATGGAATTAACACAGGTGACAAAAAGCTCTGTGCAAACAAGACCACCGCTAATGCACAGCCCCTATGCATTGAAAATTGCCATTACAAAAGACAATATGTTGCTGCCATGTTACGCTGTAACACTTGCCTAAACTGGTATCATTATCCATGTGTTGGAGAGAAAGAAGGTGAAGTGACTGCATGGAATTGTTTTGTGTGTCGTAGTTCTCCCCAGAATACTGAGTTGATACTGAGGGAGTTAAAATCACTTCAAGACATAGTATCTTCATTCCAGCAGACCAACATGGATCTTGTAAAACAATTGTCTGCCAAAACGGCGCGATGTGCACAACTACAGGAAGAAAATGATGAACTTCGAACCATGATACATAACATGAACAGTGCAAGTGAAAGATGTCAGAAAGATGATTATGTGCTAGTGATAGGGAGCTCAATTATTAGGGAGACATCCAGCAAAGACGACAAAACAGTCGTAAAGTGTTTTCCTGGGGCAACCATCGATAGGATACATTCAGCCATCGCAAAAGAAAAACGTAAGTATGACACTGTCATATTGCACGTAGGAACTAATAACTGTGCTCAGTCAATGAATGCCAAAGATATCGTAGATGAGTATCGCCTGTTGGCAAAAGGAGCGCAGAATATTGCGAAGGATATACGTGTGTCAAGTTTATGTCCACGGAATGACATCATGTCAGCCCAAGAATGTGCTGAGATTGTGAATACCGAGCTTGAAGCTCTGTGCAGAGAGAATGGCTACAAGTTCATCAATAATGACGCCAAGTTTCGTTTGGCGGATGGCACAATTAACGAAGGTGCGCTGCACACTGATGGCCTACACCTGTCACATTTTGGCTCTAAAATGTTAATAGAAAACTTTGGCCTGCCACACCTGTTCGTAGACAAGCGTGAACGCCATCGCAACAGCTACCAGCGCACTAACGGTAATCGCAACAGGAGCCGACAGGAACGCAACTACAACAGCGTTAATGAGGATGCAACTCGCGGGAATCGTGACAATAGGAGACCACAATGGTCACATAAGCGTATCGACCACAATCAAGAAACAGCCCAGAATAACTCTGATGGTTGGCAAAGCCAGTCAAGGAGGGTTAAATGCAGTCTGTGCTCGGAGGAAAACCATGTATCCAAAAATTGCAGGAATGAATCTAAGGTGCGGTGCCATGAGTGCCTGAGACTAGGACATAAACGCAAACATTGCTGGTATGCTAAAGTCAGTGATAACAACACCAACCAATATTAAAGGTATGGCCAAGATGCTAGAGCCGGTAAGTCCGATGCTAACCTGAGAAACAGAACACGCCATCACAGGGGCGGTAAGCAACATCGTAAAAATAGACAAAACAAAAAGTTCAGTGTGGCGTACTGCAATGTCCAAAATCTTGGGCTAGCCAAAAGAGTAGAACTTACCCACTTATTAAACAAGGAACAATTTTCTATATATTGTATGGTCGAAACATGCCACAATACCGACCAGAACGATATGTACTCGAATATACATCATAACTACAGATGGATTGGCAAAACTAGAGCTCACAGTCACTCAAAGAGAGCAGGAGGTGGCATGGGCTATCTGCTTGAAGATAACATGACTGTTCTAGATGAAAATGTTTCAAACTCTTTATATGATGACTTTGAAAGAATGTGGATAAAGGTCAAAATGGACTCACAGGCAATAATGTTAGGTTTAGTATATTTTCCAAATGACAACTCTTGTAAGGAGGACTGCATTAATCTAATGAATGAATTGACAGAGAATATTAGCAGTTTTAAGAATGAAGGAATAGAATGTGTTCTGTTTGGAGATTTTAATGGGAGACTGCAACAATTTAGGGCAGCAAATAAACAGAGTTTTAACGGTGATCTCCTTGAATCGCTCATAGAAACAACAGAGTTAAAAGTTCTGAATTTGTCCCCTTCATGTTGTGGTATTTACACGTGGTATAGAGGTGAACTTAAGTCAACTATTGACTATGCTTTGACTACAAACGCGCTGTACACATGCATTGAGAATATTACGATCGATGAGGTAGGTCTGTATGACTTGGGCAGTGACCATAACACAATTCTTGCAAGTTTTAACATGGATACTTGTAACAATAATAGCACACCCACTGGACCACACTTTTGTTCAGTCAAATGGAAGGTGGAAAACATAAAGGACTGGGGTGCGTTCAAAAATGAGATTTCGCTTCGTTTGGCAAATTTCTGCTCTAATTTTGATAACAATGATGGCGCGTACAGCTGTGTTAACAAAGCATGGTCGGATTGGAAACAAATTGTATTTGAGGTGGCAGACAGCATTGTTGGGAGAAAAGTCACCCGAGAACAAAGAGGTAAATTTTGGGATAAAGAAATAGGGTCACTTATACGAAACCGCAAACTCGCCAATAGGCTATACAGGCAATGGTCTAACAGCGGTATAGCGTCCCCGGAGGTAATGCAAGATCTGTGGGATGAATATATAAGAATTAAAAGACAAGTGCAAGAGAAAATCAGAACAAAAAGAATGGAACAAAAGGTAAAAATAATAATACAGAATTCACAGAAAGGTTCTAAGAATACACGAGCCTACTGGCGAATGTTGCGGCGCTTAAATGGTAACAACTCATGCCCTATACGGATATGTGACCCAAAAAACGATGGTCGTATAATTGAAGATCCGAAAGAAATAAACAAAGTTTTAGGCGAATACTGGCGTGATTTGGGTGGTGAACCCACCAGTGATGGTTGTGAAAAGCGCATACAAGAGTTACGCAATGATAATGGTGCTGTCGATAATACAGCTCTCAATCCCTATGGCACGCTCCATGATGTAATTATTTCAGAGAATGAAGTGCAGCAGTCAATTAATAGATTAAAAAATGGGAAATCCCCGGGTATAGACTTTATTCCAAATGAATTTTTGAAGAATGGAGGTCCTGTTTTATGCACCTCGCTTGCAAAAATTTTCAATTTGTGTAAACTACTAGAAACATTTCCAGATGACTGGTACAAAGGAATTGTTAAGCCTTTGTTCAAAGAAGGTAAGCCTGAAAATTTAAGCAACTATCGCGGTATCACAATCACATCAAATGTTTACAAGTTATTCTCGTCAGTTTTGGAAACACAATATATGTCTTTTTTTGAGGAAAGTGGCATTCTTGGGGAATACAATGGAGCGTACCGTAAGGGTCGTAGACTTGAAGATCAGTATTTTGCATTAAAAGGCTTGTGTAGTTTAAGAAAAGACAATAAACAGAAAACATGGTTGGCATTTTTGGACATAAGTAAAGCATTTGATACAATAAATCGTAATAAATTATTTGTAAATTTATGGGAAAATGGAATTCAAGGGAAAGCATGGAGACTTTTACTCAGCCTGTACGAAAAAGTTGAAAACAAAGTGATTTTTGGACAATTTGAAAGTGACTGGTTTCAGACATTCAATGGTGTAAAACAAGGATGTATTCTGTCGCCAACTTTGTTTTCTGTAACCATGATGGACTTAATTATTTCATTACAAAAAGAAAAACTTGGAATCATTTTTAATCAGCAGACCATACCAGCTTTACTGTACGCCGATGATATTGTGTTAATGGCTAGTTCAGACGTACAACTATCCAGGATGTTAACGGTAGCCAGCCAGTTTGCCATAAGATGGGGTATGAAATTTAACCACGTAAAATCCAAAGTCATGGTTATCGGTAAACGTATGGATAAACAGTAATCATGGATGTTAGGTCACATGCCTATACAAGAATGTGCGACCTATAAATATCTAGGAATCTTATTCTCCCAGTCTTTAACTGACTCTGCCCACATTAAGACACACCTAAAAGCAAAGGCCGTAAGGCTCAACGGTCACATGTGCAGTATATTGGCGTCACACGAGAATATCAATAGAATCAGTTTTGGTGATAGTTTATGGCAAAACGCCCTGCTACCGTCACTTTCCCATGGGTGCGCAGTTTGGCTGAACAACACAAAAGAATGCACGAACCTTTTAAAATCAATGCAATACGCTGCTGCTCGGGCAATTCTACGCATAAAGGCGACCCCGGCCATCCCAGCTACACTAGGCGATTTAGGCTGGCTACCTATTAGCATGTATTTAGACAGACAAAGAGTTAAATATTTTTACCGCTTACAATGTCAACTTGACAAAATACGCCTTTGTAAACAGATTTTCTCTGAATTACTATGTAAATTTAAAGAAAAAACGCCATCCTGTTGGTCTTACGTAAATGAGATTAACAAAACACTCGTCAATGTCGGTCTAGACCATACAGTTTACAGACAAAACGAATTTTTGCCAGATGTGTATCATAAGTTAAGAATGCAGTTATTCAATAAGGAATTTGTTGATGAAATTGAAGCAAAAAGTACCCTGTCTTTGTATAAATATCTTAAAGTCCGTTCTACCAGAGAAAATTATCTATTTCATTATAATGGTTGAATTGAAAGCAAGAACTAAGTGTCTCGGTCTACAGGCGGACTTGCATAGATGGGGCACATCGGAACATGATAGTTGTACTTTATGTGGTTCGGGAACAGAAGACTTGGAACATTTTCTTTTTCTGTGCCCTAACTTTACTGACCTGAGAATTAAGTATTTTAAATTGCTGGAGTCCAGACTAACCACGAGTGGCAATACATATATTTGGCAAGGATTCATGAACGGCTCATTATTCACCAAACTATGCATGCTTTTGGG
>OZ026617.1:56695328-56715328 GCA_964020975.1 Hermodice carunculata
ACACAATAGTTCACACATAAATGAAACCGCTATTTCTGAATTTGACAACGTATGTAAAAAATTCCTGCTTGATGGTCCCGCCGAAAAGAGTATCTAGACAATATGGTTAGCGGTGGGCACTCTACATAATGGTACCTCACAATGTAAATATTTTCATCACTTTTAACACACGGGTGTGTGTTCTAGCGCATCGTCTCCGGACTGCTCACACATCAGGCTGGTATCTGTTTGGAACATTTATCTTAGATGTATTTTAGATTTTATATATCTCTTATTGTATATTGTCATGGATGTCTTAGATGTATGTTGGTTTGTACATAGCTATCATTTTATGCTACCATGGACGCATCGTGGACATACCCCGGTCTACGGTGCCCCCGTGTCAAAGGGGTAGTTTTCCGAAATAAAAATTATTATTAAATTATTATTAATATTGGCTGGACATCAGATGATTCCAAACATGATATGTCTCGAATACACTTAAACGTTCGTAGTTTACGTAACAAAGTAGAAGACTTAATTGCTTTTACTCATGAATATGATGTTGTTGTCTGCACAGAAACCATTGTGTTTAAATGAATCGATAAACAACGATTCTATACGTTAACCCGGTTTTCAGGATCCGCTTAGAAATGATTGAACAAACAGTTTTGGTGGAGGGGTTTGTATTCATCTCAGTGAAAACGTGTCTGGTCAAAAAAGATTGTATCTTGAAAATAAGTTTTTTGAATGTATGTGGTGTGAAATAACATCATTAAAAAAAAAGTTACTTCTTGGTGTATTCTACATGTCTCCCGGAAAAAGCGCTGATTACTGGGAAAAATTGGAGCAAAATATTGCTTTGGCAAAATATTGCTTCGGCAAAATATTCAAACACTTATTCTTATTTTACGATATAGTGAAAGCAAATAGTACTCTGTTGTGGAAAGTAGCGATTTTACACAACTTATTTCAGAACCAACACGTGTATTAAATGAAAGTTCGTCTTGCATTTATATCATAGCTACCACAAGTCCTGATTTCTTCAGTGTTGCTATAGTAATTGATCTCTCTGTAAGTGATCATTTTGGACTGTTTACTTTATGTTCTTAAAGACTAGTAAGAGTAGGTCGTATAAGCGACAGTTATGGCGTTTTGACCGAGGGAATTTTGAAGGTCTGAGCTTATCATTAAAAAAGACTAACTTGGGAAAAGAACTTTAAAACCTCTCGGTAAATGACATCGTAACAAATTGTCAGATTTGTTCTTAATTACTGTCAAAGTTCATATTCCCTGTAAAAGTAAGACCTGATGACCTACCTTCGCTTTCATGTGAACTGAAAAGACTCATGCGTATTCATGATAGGCTCCCAAAGAACTCTAAAGATTCAGACAAGGCTAAATCACCAGACAGTGATATCAAATGGTCTAAGTACAAAATAGCAAGAAACGCTGTTGTGCACAAATTGCGTGAAGCAAAGGTAGAACACAAAAGAAATCTGACCGAAAAGGTTAAGCCTTCTAATTCTAACGATACAAAACTATGGTGGAACATTGTTAACAAAAAAAAAAAAAAAACAAAAAAAAAAAAAAAAAAATCACTTTCAGCTCTTGATCGTATTCAAATCTCAACAGACTTAGTCAGAGACTCTGCCTCATTACTTAAACCTTCAAAGGCCAGTGGACCTGACAATATGGGTCCACAATTACTTCAATCTTGTGCATCTTCAATCGCAAAACCACTCAGTATGATCTTTAACAAATCACTATATTTATCTGCTTTTCCTTCACAATAAAAAGAAGCAAACTTAGGTCCTTTGCACAAAAAAGAAAGTAAACAACTGGTTAAACACGTTCGGCCTCTTTCTGTGCTCAACTGTGCTGGAAAACTTTTTAAAGGTGTGTTTTTAAAACAATATTCAATCACTGTGTCGAATACAACATATTGAGTAAATTTCAATCAGCTTGTCAGCCTGGTGACTGACCTGTCTCACGCTGCTTGAAATTTACAATGTATTTCTGGAAGCAATGGACGAAGGCAAAGATGTACGTTTTGTTTTTCCTGATGTGTTGAAAGCTTTCGACAGGGTATGACAAAAAGGATTCTTATCCAGACTGAATGCAATAGGCGTGAGAAGTTCCTTACATAAATGGTTCGAAAGCTACCAATCGAACAGGCGAAAAAGAGTGGTCGTAAATGGTCGTTGTTCGTCACGGAAAAATATTTATGCCAGGTTACCACAAGGTTCAAATTTAGGCCCGTTGTTGTTTTTAATTTATATTAATGACTAAGCAGACATTGTGGAATCTAACATTCGAATCGTTGCCGATGACACATCACTTTTTGTTGCCTCAGATAAAATGTTTCCCGATTTTGCTCAAATGACATGAATTGGAGCTTTGTCTACCTGGGCAGGCCAATGATCTGTAAACCTAAATGAACAAATAACTATGTCCATGTCATGTATTCGTTAAATTGTTGAAAGAAATCCTCCTCTTTTTCCTAACAACCATGAAATTTCTGAAACAAAGAGCCATAAGCACCTGGAAATCACTCTATCTAAGGACGGTTTATGGGATCAACACGTTGAAAATATTCATGTTAAAGCCTTGGAACGTGTTGATTGCCTCAGAGGCATGAATTATATTCTTGATCGAAAACAATTAGACAGGCTGTATTTTTCTTTTATGAGGCCAATTGTGGAATATGGGGACACATGATGGGATAACTGTACTGTTACAGCTGCTGATAAGCTGGAACGCGTTCAACATAAGGCGGCACGCATTGTAGTCGGGGGCCCGACAAAATGTTACTCTTGAATCAGTGTACCGTGAATTAAATTGGCAGCCTTTAAAAGTTCGATGTGAGCGTCATAAACTTGTCCATATGTATTAGACTGTAAATGGCTTGACCCCTGCCTACTTAAAAGAAAGAATCCCCACGGGTATTGCCACAAGATATTCAGAACAACTACCATTGCTATATCCTTCATCGGTACAGCGCAGAAATTTTTTTCCGTCTGCTATCCGCAGCTGGAACGATTTGTATGAAAGACTCGCCGTGTGTCGGTTCTTTTAAATCAAAACTTCAGTCACAGGATGAACACACCCCATCTTATTACAACGGAGGTAACAGGAAAGCTCAGATACATCATGCTCGGTTACGAATGGGTTGCAGTTTACACAACCGTGACATGTATAGGTGTAGACTAGTTAACAGTCCGCTTTGCAAATGCGAAGTTGCTTCTGAAACAGCCCCTCATTATTTTTTAATTGTAACTTGTATACCAAAATAAGAATTGAGTTGTTCGAAACTTTAAGTATTTTTGTGCAAACTGCAATAACTGTTCAGCTTTTACTTTTTGGAGACGACCGGCAAAATTTCAATTAGAACAGATTTTGTTCAATCATGTCGAAATATTCATTATAAAGTCAAAACGATTTTATTACATTTTTAAATAGTCCACGTGAAATGTCCTTTATTTTCAGGGTTGATAAAATTTGTGTGTCGCTCTTTACTAAAATAATTTTCTCATCATGTACTTTTTACCATACCCCAGAGAAGTATCATCGTTTTTCTTAATTTAAGGCGACGAACTATAATTATTATTTTGTACAGCCGAAAGGTTTTTTCTAAGTGAACATACTACACTTGTTTACTCTTCCGTTTACTACAAAAACATGTGGCAATTTATGTGAGACACTGATCATTTCTTTTTTGTTTTGTTTTTGTTTTTGCTTTTGTTTTGCCAAGCCTTAAATCTTTATTTCAGTATACTTATCTGTAATTTACACATCTGAAGTACCTTTTACTGTTTTCTATATGATGATTTATGTATGGATTGTCGGGAGCTGAATAAATATAAGCGTTATCGCTTGTTTTGCTATCCATTTTCTTTTTTTTTCTGCGAAATAAAATGTGTCAAATCAAATCAAAAGATAGGTTTCGTGGTCTTCAGGTACATGCATAAGGGGCCACACATTGCTCCACTGCGGGTCGCCGAAGCTCGACTACGCGCAGTGGAAAACATATTCTCGGCAACGCGTGGTAGTGACTGAAATCTGATTGGTTGGCTCGACTACGCGTAGGGGAGGCTCGGCAACGCAAGACCTGTGCGTTATGCCCCCCTTGGCATGCCATATGTCCATGCACTTCAAAGCACATGCTCTTATCTTTTTGACTTGTCTTTTGGCGACCCAAGCTCAGCTCTGTACACTTACTCATATGTACTTGTAACCAGCATGTACATGTATGAAACTTTTATTACCTGATTCCAAATCACTATGTAACCAGTGATTGTTGTACGCATGCCGGAGTTGCGTAAACCCACATACCTTTTGCCATACTCGTTTGAAAAAGGCTATAGACACAGAGGATGATAAATGTAGGGCTATATGCGGAGTTTAAAATGTCTTTGAAAGGCAATAAATGATTAATAGTGTTTCATTGGCCGTATATTGAGGATAGCTGTATTTTGTTCATTTGTCTTTTCAAAAGAAAGGAACGCAATTCTTTGTTATAGAAATTGTATTTGGCTGCACAGGTGTGCGACTCTGAGTCAGGAAGTGGCATACATTTGGTAGTTTACAAATTGAGGTGATTCCTTTGCATCCAAATATTAGGCAATATTGCTTCACATATTAGTGGTTGGCGGAACACCTGATGCCGAATGACACAGGGATGGCTGTTGCTACCTGTTGCAATTCCATTTGGCCTTGTATCAGTGGGACCAGGATTTGGTGTGTTTTGCAGGATTATAATGCTCGGCCAGACCATACCAGAATCATCACTCATTTCCATGACAGCCACGCAGGCTACACTCGTATGGGATGGTCAGCATCCAGTCCAGACTTGAACCGATTTGAACATGTGTGGGGCATGCTAGGTTGGACTTGTGTGTCACAAAAGGCCACCAATCTTGCGGATCTGCAGGACTGTTTGATAAGGGAATAGACTGCAATACCACAGTACCAGATCCAGAAACGACATAACGTAATTCGATAAAGCGGTGCATAGATGACGCCATTGGCGCAAGAGGTGGTGCCAGCCACTATCGAGAAACTAGAGCAGAATCATCTAATGTGGCAGATTTTCGGTTTGACCTACATCCTGGTCCGTCGTGCCTAGCTTATGCATTTTGTGAAATCTTTTAATCATTGGTTTCATAATGTATGCGTAATAGTATGCCAGACATGATTTGTTCATTTATTGTTCACGACCATATGGCGATGTTTTCTACAAAGATCAGAATGAGGTCGGCCCTATAATTTAGCCTGCCAGTAAATATGTGTTGATGCTGTGCCTAATGCATTTTTGGAACATACGTTTAATTCCATGAGTTTGTGTTAAAAGGTTCAAAGCTGAGATATTTCGGAACGGCAGTCTGGCTAAATGTTGACGTTTTTCCGTCGTTGTTTACATCATTGGAGTGTTTATCCCTCTTGATTTTACGAATAGTGTATGTTGGTGCTCGTAAAGAGTGTTTAATCGGAATATCTTATGACGAACATTTCGCCTGTAATTTTTGATCAATAACAACTTGGTGCTAGTATGTGTGGTCCTCATTAAATTGCACATGCAGATTATGATAAATGAGTATTTGGTGTGACTCAATGTTATTCCTTTAGATGAGACAGATTTATCTTTTATTGCCTCGGTAAGAAATTGAAAATACGAAACCTGAGACGTAATATGCGGTTACATTCTAAAAAAATATTCAAGTTTACAACATGAATATGAAAATTAAAAAGGCAAGCGAAATATTCATATTTGACCTAAAGTAAAAGTTTCTATTTCTGCAATTAAAAAACAATGTCATCTTTTAATGACATTACTCGAATCTTCATGTCATAATCAACAAGACAAAGTCCTTGATCGGTCTAGAAATGAGACTTTATTCATAAAAGAGCTTTGGAGACCGGGTTTTGTGACATATTAATTCCCCACTCCGTTTCTTACACGCAAGGTCAGAAGAGTATACGGTTTTTAACGGTTCTCTTGTTTCCTTTCTTGTACCTGCTAATTATTGGCATTATGATTACAGCATTCTGTAGATTTTATAAGGCTTACCCCCGTGTACTTCAAAGGGCAACAACATTATACAGATCAGCTTAGTCTATTCTTTTGGTGTACTCTAGCCCATTAGTCTACAAAGAATATAATACTTTTCCCTATAGTTGGGGAACAAATAGATGCATTGTTCAGTCAGCCTCGGGTAGTTGTGTGCATCGTTAGCTTTACTGTTTATCAGGACATTACATGTTGTATATAAATTATCGAGTCCTTGTTGCAGACATGTTGATCATTTGGTTGGGGTATCTGTGTAACAGCCAAATGCATTTTTGTGTAGCAAAGTGTTGTACTGGGAATTGTATACGTTGTAAAAGGTTGGCAAAAGGTTGACAAATGGTTTCAAACGGTTGCAACAGTTGCACACATTTTCAAATCATTTCAAAATTTTAATCAATAAGGTTGAAAAAAGTGTTTTAAAGAGTTTTAATGCAACAAAAGAAAATGGTTTTGAAATAGCTTGAAAAGTTTTAGAAATGTGTTTGAAAAAGGTTTTCCTTTCACTGAAACGGTTGGGAAAAGGTTGGAAAAGGTTGATGCGTTTGGTGACTATTAAGTTTAACGCAGTCTTAACTGTATGTTGAAATACAGAGGGCATAAAATGTAGGGCAAAACCGCACGTGTGTGTCATACAAACAGATGTTTTCATACAATAAATTAACACGTTTTTCCAGAGGTAAATACAAATATACTAGCTTGAATGTACAGTTACGCTCGCGTTCAAGTTAACAAACGCCAAACGCACCAACGTTTCCCAAACACTTTCAGTGAAAGTCTAACGTTTTGCAAACGCGTAGCAAACACTTTGCAAACACTTTCCAAGCGCTTTACAAACACTTTGCCAAACGCTTTCAAACACTTTGCCGAACGCGTTTGGTGAAAGCCAAACGTTTTCAAACACTTTTCCAAACGCTTATATATATTTTAATTGAAAATAAGGAACCATGTCAGAGTAAATTTATAGGCAATATCATGATCAGATCATGAATAATGATCTGATCATGATATCGCCTACGGATTTACTTCGAAACAGTTTTTGAAAGATGAAGTATTCATGACATCTTAAATGAAGAATTAAGTCTTTAATTAATTTTTGTTGAATTAGACACTTGGGTAAACGTATTTGGATCGTGTTTTATAAAAATATATACAACCTTTAATGCTGGATAAGTGCACAAAGTCATTTACATGTAGGTACATCATATATTGCTGGACCTGTTGAAAATAAGTTTGGAGATTCTTCATCATTTAAATGGAAGTGTTTGAAATGCATAGTGTTTGAATGCGTTTGTGAAATTGTTTGAAATCGTTCGGGTAATTGTTCAACGCATTTGGAAAGTGTTTGAACGCGTTTGGAGGAGTGTTCGGTAGCTTTGTGAAAGTGTTCGAACGCTTTGTAAAAGTGTTTGAGATTTTTCCCAAACGCTTTTCAAACGCTTTCCAAACACATTCCAAACATTTTCCAAACACATTCCAAACGTTTTCAAACGTTTCCAAACACAAGCCAAACACCAGCAAAACGCGAAAAAAGCGTTTGGCTGTTAACTTTTAGCCGGGCGTAACTGTACATGGTCAGGCAATTTACCACGGAGGGAAAAAAATCCTGACTCAACTAGCGCGACAAGGCAAATGTCAGAGTGTCTTAACTACTAAATAAAAAAATCGAATTCTTATGAAAATAGAACAGTGCTTCTGACAGTGCTTTAACGTGAACACTTATAAACCAGTGTGATCCGACAGGTTGCGTTGCGATTGAATTACAAAAGCTTCTCAGGAGGGGGCCGTTGTTCAATTTACGTTAATCAGTCGTGGTGTTACCTTACCTAATTTTATGAATCTGAGTTCATAGTCATGAACATATTTTGACTAAATGATGTATGATAATTTGCACTGAAGGTTACTGTATTGTAACTATTGTCCTTGTCCCTGGACTGACCGTTGGTTTTATCTCCTCATCGGTTGCGTCATTAATATATTCATGTAAAATATTTGTATACAATTTATAAAGGTATTTGTAATAAACATGCAACGTTAATTATCCTGTTTCCTGGTGGTTTTATTAAATCGTATGATGAAATGGCTGTAGTCGGCAGTACACCAAATGCATAAGTGCTTCGATTTACATTTGATGACTTTCAGTCCCCAAATTCAGCAAGTTTAAATTTTAAATGTGATGAGCAGCATTTAACAGATAATAAAAATAATGCAACAAAGCGCGGAAGGGTTTGTATATATATATACATATATATATATATATATATATATATATATATATATATATATATAAATATATATATATATATATATATATATATATATATATATATATATATATATATGAATGTATGTATTCCACGTCAACAGTTTTGAATAATTGTCCAAACTATAGGAGTGGACTGGAGAAAAAGCAATGAGTGTTTAGTGTGCCGGTACGTTCAATTAGGCCACACTTTTGGAATCAAATAAAATCAGCTTGCTTAATTTACAAGTTCCCGTCCATATATTTAAGAAAACAATTCCTTGTGTATATCCAGAAGTGTGAACAACAAACAATTTAAATGATTTATCTAAAAGTCTCTTGTAAAAAGAATAATAAAATTTGTATATTCATGTTGCTGCATTACAAAATTTTGACAACATGCACATATGCTGGCCAATAGTAAATCATTTTATGCACCTTTCATTCCTCTCTTGCCAAACTCACACTTTTCAAGCATAAGTAAAGTGTTACCAGACCAAGTGTTTAGCTCTGTTGCCAAGTTTGAACAAATCCACATAACTGAGGAATTTGATTGGTTTCTGGGCCGAAGGCGAATCTTTACATGTGTGCACCAAATTCCCCTGGCTGATTTATTTACAGAATTTACAGAGTGCTGAAGCAAGAACTGACTGAAAATGACAAAACTTGGCAAGTGGCAGGGTCGAAAGTGCCCTGCGTCGGGAATACATTAAATAGGGAGGGAGGGAAATCGAGATTTTAAAATTGCCAAAAATGGAAACCCGTTCAGAAGAAGGTTTGAATGTGAGTCTGCAGTGTCCGAGAGTTGGAGATGTGACTGGGACAAGTGTGATTTGAAATCGACACGCTACAAGTCCTTGGCCAATGAGGAACCGGGAAGTCAGGCATGCGCTCCCAGCATGTGCCCCGGCCACATGGGGTTGACCCATTAAGCCTGAGGGGACCAAGTAGGAACATAATGGAATATCCACGTGCATAAAGAACGCTATTTGGCATAGCCTAGTATTTGTGCACCTTTCATTCCTCTCTTGCCAAACTCACACATTTCAATCATAAGTAAAGTGTTACCAGACCAAGTGTTTAGCTCTGTTGCCAAGTTTGAACAAATCCACATAACTCAGGAATTTGGTTGGTTTCTGGGCCGGAGGCGAATCTTTACATCTGTCCACCAAATGCCCCCGGCCGAATTATTTACAGAATTTACAGAGTGCTAAAGCAAAAACTGACTGAAAATGACAAAACTTGGCAAGTGGCAGGGTCCGAAGTGCCACTAAGCCGCAGGCTTATCCCTACCTAAACACTGGTGTGAGTAACTCTCTACTACAAAATTAATTCAGCTGTATAATGACTAAACAATACTACATGTGACAATACAAAGAGGGTTAGACCCGATGTGCATGGGTGCTGAGAGACAATATTCTTGATGGAAGCAGAAAATTATTTACAGAACCAGACATGCGAATTGTCCATATATAAACCTGGTGAACTGTCCATACGTGAGGAAAACTGTTCATCTATCCACTTCCATGTCACTGGGTGGTGGTATACATGAGTGTCTATGTGCATTCTGGAATGACTGTGCTGAAGTATGAAAGTCACTTATTAAGCACATACTGTTGTGAAGCTTATTAAAACCCCATACTGGGTATTGTGGGTTAGTGAAGTCTTGAGTGGGTCAGACTCACAGTCTATGGTAGTATCCCATTTGAGTTGTGTCCTGCAATGTTGGAGGTTTTGGCACGGAAATGCAAAGGGAGTCGTTGGTTGTTGCTTCTTGGTGAAACCTGTAAGAACCTGAAAACACAAGTCATGGACAAGCCTAAAGAAAGGTCTTCTGTCCAAACAGTACAATCACAGAGGCCAGTTAAGACAAACAGTCACACAGGAGTGTAGCCAGCATGCAACAAACCTGCTGATTTGTCCATTGAAGATGGATAGTCTGTGCATAAAATAAGAGACGAATGGGAAGAACATATAAAAGCGCCAGTCACCATTGGCATTATAGATTTTCCTTATAAAATCCAGATAAACTATGAGGTCAGGAGCCTGATCGGGAAATTTCTTGATCAACACTGACAAATAGATATTGAATGCTTTAGTCCATTCATCCATGGAAAGCCATTTCCCCTTCTCTTCTTTCCATACAAGTGAAGGCCGTCATGGCCAGGTCTGGACTCTGTACTAAGCCTCAGGGTCGGCTTTCCGTCAAGAAGAGAACTAAATTCTATGTACTTGCCATTCCAAATTTTCTGCTTAATTTTTGGGGTCATGCGCGCTGAAAGGGGTTTCACAACAGAATGTTGGATAGGGAAAACTTTAGCCAGGGGAAAGGTGAACAGGTGGGAAGCAGGGACCTCCTCCTACTCATGGTCGGAGTCTGTGTCAGTCTCCATGTGGTGCGCATCTGACGACCTACCAGTGTCACAAGCACCAGAACTATGTGTGGCTGGCACGTTACCTGCAGCACTGGCTTTCTGTACTTCAAGGATGGCCGTGAAGCCTTCAGCCATACTCGTAGAAATGATGGTGGCCAGTTGCTGGAACTGGGATGCATCCATCGTGGCCGGGGCAGGAGGTGAGGACGGCTGCACAAAAGTGACAGACGCAGATTGCTCTGCAGCTGGCTGAGCTCTCTTCAGGCGCTTCGCTGCCGGTCTTTCTGGGATGTCTCTAGCCTTGGCTGAAGGTATGGGTTTTCTCTGGGATCGACTTGTAGGCATCCTGACGAACAGAATAACCAACAGACATGAGCTTAATTTAAAAAAAAAAAAAAGAAAAAAAGCTTCCCTGAGGCCTCATAAAATGGCTGCATGCCTTAAATGAACAACAAGTTCGGGCCGGTTAACAATATGTTTAACAAAATTCAACCTAAAGCAGTAGATCTGTGAAACAAAAACGCTGAAGTTTGTGAGGAGCAGTGTGGCTTATCCACCAACACATCAAGAAAGGCCAGACTGTACACTCGCAAGGGTGTGAAAACAGACATTTATAAAATGATTCACAGAAGGCCCCACACTGCCAACAGCACAAGTCAACGTGGCTAATCCACCAGCGCATGAGGTAAGCCAAACTGTACACTGGCAGAAGCATGAACTAACAGAGACAAGCACCCCACACTGCCAACAATACAAGTCGGGGGGGGGGGGGGGTAGATTTCCCAACCCAGAATGAATGGCAAGACCGCACACTGGCAAGGTTTTTTGCCCCCCCCCCCTTTATTTAAGCCCTCTTCTTCACCCACACTGTCAAAAGGCTGCCTGTGAGGCGAGATCCTCCATCACATTGGGGCAGGACTGCACACTGACAAGGGTGAGAGTGAGAGCTGCATATAAACAAGTACATTGAAGAACGTAATTTATGATTCGAAACTCAAAAACAAACGTATGTAGTCAGGCTGAAGTGCATACAGCAAATGATCCTGTGTAGGACACTTAGCAGTTACCACTGGATTATAACAATATGAACAGTACTGGTCATATTATTTTTCCTGGCGATGTGTGTTGAAACTGGCGTCAAAAATTACATTTCAATCAAGTAGTGTTGCATTTCAAAAGTAAAAACCAAGCGTCAAACCCGCATGAAATTACTGCCTCTTAATTTGCCGGTTACAATGACAAAATCACGGCCGAGCATAAATTAAACAACTTGGGGGGACAGGTGCGCCGAAAAACATCGTTTACTGTGGAGACCTCCCTAAATTCCGATATTCTTTTCCAGTTCTTGATGGGAAAACCCGAAGTGAAACATATACTATGAAAATGACTTGAATGTGCAATGTTGGAAATCACGCCCTCTGCCGGGAAAACCTGAACCAGTACACTGCGGTAGAACCGCTCATTACCTGCATCGTCAAGATGCACCCCATCTGGTGAAAAAATCCTCAAGCCTCCAGATAAAACTGTGTCCCAGGATCAGGACAGGATGAAGATCGCTACCGATACTGCAAGCCATATGGATCGTCACAGGCTTGTGTACGGCGCAGGTGGATTAAAATAAGGAATCAGTTACCTTTTTGTTCGGTGCAAAACAATAGTACCTAAATACCCACCAAAAACTGCGGAAAAATCGATATTTTAAAATTGCCAAAAATGGAAAACCGTTGAAAAGAAGGTTCGAATGTGCGTCTGCAGTGTCCGAGAGTCGGAGATGCGACTGGGACGAGTCTAATTTGAAATCAACACGCTACAAGACTTGGGCCAATGAGGAACCGGGAAGTCAGGCATACGCTCCGAGTATGTGCCCGGGCCACATGGGGTTGACCGATTAAGCCGGAGGGGGACCAGGTAGGAACACACTGGAATATCCACATACATAAAGAACGCTATTTGGCATAGCTTAGTATGTGTTGTATTCATTTCTACGATTTGCTCCTTGTTTCTATTTGTCATTTAATTATTTTTGAAAATATAAAGTAGACGAATGAAATTGATCAACAGACTAACTTCAAGGTTCCAACATATTAACCAGGGATTTGCCCTAGATGCTACATTTGAGAGGTACACACAAACACCCTGCAACAGTTAGTACTAGAGTACCTTAAGTCTTCAGGGGCTCAGTATAAAAACTAGCAGTGCAGTATGTCAGTCCAGGTGCCACTAGAAACCTTGGATACATGCAGTCCCACAGACTCTCCAAAATGGATCTTCACAGGGAAAAAGAGCATCGAGAGACAATTGCACACTCTGTTGAAAGGAAATAAATTAGAAAAAAATAATGTCACCAGAACAATAACATTTATAGGGCAATAAAACATGTCTTTCCTCTTCCGACTAGCCAATCATAACCAATGTTTCTGTAATGACAGGCTTATTATACGGGTAAGTGCAGAGACGGCGTGGGACAAAAGCTTTCCGAAGCTCATGTGATTTTCATTGGCTTATTTATTTTGATAGAATTCCACACTGGGGCCAATGAAACCAACATTGGGCGCTAGAGTGGCCATATTTAGGAAATATACTAGATGCTTATGGTAAAGAAATCTATATTTGATGAAATTTGACATGTTGATAGATCACACTAGTAGAAACAAATTGACACATGATCTAGATAGGTCGGGGTTTTTTTTTTTTTTTTTTTTTTTTTTTTTTTTTTTTTTTTTTTTGTTTTTTTTTGTTTTTGTTTTTGTTTTTTTTTGTTTTGTTTTGTTTTGTTTTTTGTCTTTTTGACACATTTATAGCAAGCGCAAGCGAGATCTCATGGTTATGTACGTATATGATCTGTGTTCCTACCAGAGTGGACAGTGTAGTGAAGATTCCGAATCACGGTCTACCTCTCGCGGCTTACCAGTGAACGAGATTTTCGCAGAGTGGTGCGCCATTTTGTATAACGCAATTTTTTATGTATCCCGAGAAATGTCCATAGTTTTATTTAAGTCAAAGTATGAAACTTAGCGCGCATTATGGAAATTATGTCAATAATTCATGTCTATTCAGGAAAGGTCGATTAAGTGTGATAAATGATAACTATTCAGGAACTCGCATTGATGAAACCTCGCTGGAACATTGCCGTTCACGGTTGCTCTGGCAATATACTTCTGCGGCTACAAATGTCTTTCCGCCGGCTGAAAAAAGTTTACAGGCGTGAGGGTAACCTAAATAAACATCGGAAAGTATGTAGCATTTGTTGCTCATGTTGCGTCTAACCTTAATTTATGTCTTCAGACAGTGCAATCACAATGCAGGTCGCTTCTGGAGGCCGTCGAAATAGCAACTTGCATTATATCCCTAAGCGGCTCCAAAAGGCAAATCGACATGTTGCCAGCTCAGATTTAGTGTTGGCGGATCGTCGATCCACATTCACCGCTGCGCACGATTCCAAAGTTGCTTAAACGTACTGAATTCACTGCATACAACAAGCAAAAATTTAGTATATCACAAGGGCAAACAGTAACTTCTGTACCCTGTTCGTGTTTTTTTTTAATAAATCTACTTTGTTAGGATAAATTTCATGGTAACCTAGGCCTACATGTAGGACGCGTCCCTGCCTGGAAAACTGGAGGAACGACCGCCCGGCCAAGCTTAGGTTTCCCGGCGAATCCTCTCTCTCTCTCTCTCTCTCTCTCTCTCTCTCTCTCTCTCTCTCTCTCTCTCTCTCTCTCTCTCTCTCTCTCTCTCTCTCTCTCTCTCTCTCTCTCTCTCTCTCTCTCTCTCACACACACACACACACACAAGATTTTTGTTGACTTATGGGAGTGCGATGCTATCAATAGCTCGTTCAAGGTCACATGGGCATGCCATGTCAAATTGACGCAGACGCAATAACTCTGCAAGGATTTGACTTAGGAGCTTGAAATTTTGCATGATTATGTACCGTAATATGAACTAGGTTGGGATTGTAGATGGGTGACCTTGACCTATTTTCAAGGTCACATGGACACTTTTTAAAAATCATTGGAGATGCACTTGAGAATGATTTGACTTAAAGAGGTTGACATTTTGTGTGGTAATGTTTCTATGTAAGATTTTTGTAAGACCTTGCTTGTGACTGCAAATGTATGACCTTGACTTATTTTTCAAGGTCACGTGAGCATTTCGCCTAAAATCATTATGGACGTGCTACCTCAAGAAAGATTTGACTTGGGAAGTTCAAATTTTATGTGAAGATGTTCCTATATGTAGCCTTGACTGGGATTGCAGATGGGTGACCTTGACATATTTTTCAAGGTCACATGGGCATGTCATGTAAAATTGACACGGATGCAACAACTCTGCAAGGATTTAACGTAGGAGGTTGATATTTTGTATGTTTGTATATTACAATACCAACTAGGTTGGGATTGTAGATAGATGATCTTGACCTATTTTCAAGGTCACATGGCCACTTTTTAGAAATCATTGCAGATGCCATCGAGAAAGATTTGTCTTAAAGAGGTTGACATTTTGTGTGATTATGTTTCTATGTAAGACTTTTGTAAGACCTTGCTTGTAACTGCAGAAGTATGTCTTTGACCTATTTTTCAAGGTCTCGTGGGCATTTCGTCAAAAACCAACGTCTTGAAATGTCAATGAAGAGTGTACTTTCCCCATATCTGTAGATCATTGGAATTGGTATGCTAATTTATAAAAATAAGGGTGACAATAGTAAGGGCGCATGGGGAGACATTTGATTTTCTGTCAGAAAATCAGCCTGTTCTAGTTTTAATTGGTTTTCCCCGCTGAGAAAGGTTTTGTTATTTTGGGTTCTTGCGTTCTTTAAATTGGAATTTGTTGTCATTACCAGGCATAATGCGAGGACAAGCAGAAGCAATCACCAAAAACATGTCCGAGAATTCAACAGAACATGCTTGTTGGTTTCCCCCTGGTGACCCATCGACAAATTCATTCGGCATGTTACATATAGAATTCGGGCTCCCAAACATTATAATGGAGATTAATTCAGGTACACGTTTAGCCATAAGCATAAGCCAACCCGGGATGTGGCGCGCAGACTGGTTGGCTTTGTTTTCACAGATACGCGGAAGATGTGGCAAGGTAGCACCTGTTTGTGTGTTACGAAAGGCAATCTTGAATACATATTTATGACGCTGGCCATAATTATGCAGTAGTATTAGCATTAAGCACTAACGTTTTCAATAGTGTATTACCACTAAATTTATCAATATTTTATAAGAAATTGCAACCGATTTTGTGGGCACGCACTGGCTGTACTGTCATACGTAGCTATTTTTGAACTTATTTTACTGATTTCTTGTTTGAAATGATGTTGATTTTGTGAAACTGAGCAACCTCTTGGGTATTCAAAATGGCAAGTATGTGGGAATCTGAAATGGGATTAACATATTTTTGTTGCAAAATAAAGGGTAATATTTCTTCAAATTTATCCACACGTTAGATACTTTCTTCAGATTCCTTATAATTGAGACAGTTTTTTAATATTGTGCAGGAAATCTGAAAGCCCCCTCACATCTGACTACTTGCTTGCTGTGCCCAAACAATGGCAAAAATGGAAGACATTTTCACAAGATTCAATAATTTTGTGTTGGGGATATTCCATGGTCAGCTCACAATGACTATAAAATAGGTTCAATTTTTTAACAGAACTCTTTGTTGAATGACATGAACTTTATGTAATATACATACACACATGCACACATACACACATACATACGTACATACATAATGTACATAGAGATAGATAGATAGATAGATAGATAGTAGATAGATAGATAGATAGATAGATAGATAGATAGATAGATAGATAGATAGATAGATAGATAGATAGATAGATAGATGTTTACGTAGACTTCAATGTGAGAAACTGCAAGTGCTCAGTAACTCGAAGTCTATTTTAACGGTTTGAGATGGATCTCCTTATCATCATTAGCACGTTAACGATGGTGTTGACTGGCTTGACTATCGTAAATTCACTGACCATGAAAATAACAAAAACATCGAAAAATACTTGTTGCCACTGCTTAGATTTTATGAATCAACACGAGGCAATTCAACGGCTCGCCTACTATAATGGATTTATATTCTTCGTAAAGGTAATCCTAATAGCTCATGTTCTCATAAAACCATCGCATGTTTGTTAAATGTATATTACATTTCTATTATATAATTGTAATGGTTTGGTATGTTCAGTTTTTAATGAATAAAACTGATCTGAGTCTGAGTTTAATTGTATTGCAGTTGCAGTGCACTGCTGCTTTGCACAGTGGCACCATCTGTCAGCTAATTGCCTCACTTTCAAACTGCAGATTGATGTCAGGTTGTATCTATGTACTTTGTTCACGTTTATCATTTTTCCTATAAAAAGACCCATACCTCTGTATCATTGACTCAACACTAAATTAATTATACCTGCAATTGTGAAATTATCTGATATAATAACGTGTAACTTTCCACAGGAGCCCATTTGGGTTACTATTTCTCCAAAGTGAAAACACCAAATTCACACAGGGCCTAGTATATGTAAAACCAGTAGACAATACGCAAAATTAAAACATAAAGATTTGTGTCCAGTTCAGCATGGCATTTGGATGTCACAGTAATGAGAAATGACTCCAAAAGCCTGAGAGGAAAAAAATGTGCACCAGGTGTGGTTTGTTGGACTATAAATTACTGTTTTCTCAGAAAGATTTGAATTAAAGTATATCGAATCAAGAAGATGCTGCGGATCTGTTCAGTAATTACAACGCAGTCAAACTGTATGTACCGCAGATATTATTTTGCAATAAAGCTGTTTGATTGTAAACTACTGACATATTTCTATTCAAAATATTGGCGTGATGCTATGTGGCAGTTTCACCTGAATGATTTAACTTCTCCGAAAACTCGTCTGATTTTATTGGATCCCATATAAACTTAACCTGCTATGCCAGATTTGATGTATATGTGGACAGATATTTACTCTTTTGAGTAGCAAAACACCTCCTGCAGGGCTATACAGTCTGGTCAGTCAAGATGACGACCCTGACATTGAAGTGGGCCCACAAATATCCCAATTATTTCAGTAAATTGTAAATGTAACAATGATGCTGTCCAAATGTATACCAACCCACATCAAGGAAAGCTTTTAACTTTGGGACATGATAGACTGAAGGTATAATTGACCATTTTTATTCAGATTGTTTTTCACTACTGTAGGAATTACTGGAAATATTGAAGTAGATGACATTTTATAACCTGTGGATTTTGAATGGTCTAGCAAAAAAAGTTAAAGTGGTTCCAAACATCCTATGGATAAATAGTGCCAACCTAACATACCACAGATCTTTGACCTTGTCAAACCAGTTTAAAAGGAAGAAAACGTATTTCGGTCTCTGTGATTGGAGCCATGCACATATTCCATGTGTGACTCCAGAAAAAAATCTGATCTGTGACTTTGACAATTTCTTACTATTCATGATGAGATTAATTTTAACACATTGAAACTTAATTTGACTGTATGATTGAAACAATGATAAACATGCTGCCGATTGTAAGTCTGCCCTTACTGGGCAAGGAAGTATATAATATGTGGACAAATGTGGCAATAGGTACAGTAATGCTCAATATAGTCAGTTTTAATTAAATCTTTTACAAGAGTTTGTTACAATTATGGTCAGTGTTATTTTTTTCTATTTTATAGACACGATACTGGTGTATACAGGCTGAATATTAGCTTGCATATACAGTTTTATTATCATGCTTTATGATTTTAGGGCTTTATGATAGAGCAACCCAAAATATTATATCAATCTGAATAATTAATGAAATTCGGTGGTTTAATGATGCCATTTAATTGACTTGATTGATTAGATTGCTTGCAGTCATTGGTTTACTGCTCTGAGGAGCAAATTATTGTGACCATAAAACCTCTATGCAAGTTCTGGATTCATGTATTGCATATAATCTCATTTATTTCTCGAGGTATGTAAAATTTTACATTGTGAAAGATAAACTTTCTTGTCTTCTACCTGTCACACTTTACAGACATCTCAAGTTTCCTTTCTGACTTGAGCAGTGAATTTCCTGATAAAGGTCAGGATGCCAGTGCCATTTGGCTGGACCATTGCTACAGGAGGTCAGAAACCATGTAGCTAGTTATTACTACCAAACAACAAACAAATTTGAGCTTTCTTGCTTCTGGTGTTGCTTTCAAATAAAAAAAGAAAAAATGCCCAGCTGCACAAAGGATTAGACACTGTGATGACTGACAGGAAAGAAGCACATACTAGAAATCCATCTGACAGTTAATGGCTCATATGTGTACAGTTTGCAGTGGCGCATCATGTTCAAATCTGAAGACACTTTCGTAAAAAGGGAGTCCCATCCTGTTTTAAAGACTATGATGTATTACCCTGAGAACTGTACTATTTTTATTTGAACTCTATTATCGATACACCTACACTTTATGCCCTTCACCTATGTCTGCCGAACAACTTAAAAGGGTAGCAATCAATATCGCTGGGATTTGCGCTAGTTTTCAGCAGGTTGAAGCCAGTTTCCAGAGTAACCAAAGGGAGCATTAGCAGCTCATAAAGAAGCTGGAAATACTTACAGGGTTGTGGACTGGTCTCACAACTTGTGACAGCAAGGTGCCTAGCCACCTAAGAAATTACATTTATGATTTTGAAATGCTTAGGTCCTCTGTGAATAACGAGACTAAAACAGTAATTGACGTTGTTGTGCACACTAGGACTGGCCTGTTGCTCAGAGAAATTCAAAGATATATAGAGTCCTCTTCAAGTGGACCGTGTGGTTGTGGTTATGACATGTGCGTTGTTGTATGATGTTTGTGGTATGGATGTTGCCTGCTACTCTCAGGGTTTTCTTGCCATTTTGCATCAGTATAGCATACCTATAAAATAGTGTGTATCGATGTGAGCATTTATGTGTGAGCTGGCGGTTTAGAATGTCATACTTATCAATGAATCTATATGGCGGGTATCATGGTGTGTAATTTTTATAAAATTTAAATGCGTTTTAACGATGTTTTCGTTATATTTAATTTATGTATAGTGCATCAAAGTAAAGTTAACAGCTGCACCACAAAAGCTAGCTTTAGTGCCTCTGGTAGGTTTCACTCCAATGGTGGGATATGTACTGGAATCTCTAGCTCCAAGAGGGTTCATTTAGGTGTTTTTTCTAACTTATGGCTTCCACCCCATACAGGCTAAGCGGTGTGTGTGTGTGGGGGGGGGGGGGCTGTTGGGTTGTTCCCTGGGCCCCCCTTACAGGTTTTTTGGGTGTCTTGGCATGACAAGGGCTAACTGAAAAATTGTGGACT
>OZ026617.1:56720328-56890328 GCA_964020975.1 Hermodice carunculata
GGTACAGGACTGTCACAGTCCTCTTGTTTCTGAGGTTATCCCCTGTGCCTATTAGCAAATCCTCTCGGGGTACTGTTTCATACAATGATAATTATATCTGACAATTTTATGTTATTAGGTATCCCAAAGCATTATCCCCTCGATTTTTCTCTGTCTGTCTGTCTGTCTGTCTCTCTTTCTCTAAAACCAGTGCTCATCACACTTGCCACTCACTGTTGCTGGTCTCTTCTTTTTTATGTGTATGGTTTGTACCTTACCTACAAAGAATTTATCGTAATCATTGCATTGTTCTCAATCCTACAGAAGTAGCCATTGTGAGTGCAGACCCCAGTACTCTACCTTACGTCTGTTAAGAACTACAAAAATTAGTTGTGGTTGTCCCTGTTGACAAAATGGGCGCTTGTTTGAGTGTATACTCACATGTATAGTTGTGGGTATTATATTTGTGTCTTTTTGCCCAGAACCACTTGCTAGTAGTCTTTACCCTATTCCAGCATATGTACAGTTCTACATGGCATTAAGTATGGGCTTTAATCCCTTGTATGAGCAACAGATAGTACACAGGACCTCGTTCTATGGCATGATTTGACAAAACAAACTACTAATGTATCTTAAAACGGCCAACTATATTTTGCATTTGTCGTACACAGGGTACATTTTATACCCAAATCCTTAGAATCAAAACATCGATGTGCCAATGATGTACCACGATTAACATATCATTAATTTTGCAGTCAGTGTGATAGTTCGTATCCAGTAGGGAAAGGCATGACATTTTGTCACATCAATGACACTGGCAGACAGCTATTTATTTCATGTCCCATAAGAAAGTCACTTGTATTTTGGTGCATCTTTGTGACACATTGTTTTGTACGCACATCGCCTGTTTCTGGCTGGCAGAGCAGAAGAATATTATAGTCGCATTGAAACATGGATTCTGTGCAGGGTAATAGAACGGTGGAGATAGCAGGATACTTCGTGGCAAAAAATGCAGCTGTGACCGTGCCTTACCTCATAATAGTGTCCTTATGTATGGTGTGGGGAACTATCGGAAATATACTTGTCATCGGAGCAGTGTTTGTGGAGAAGGTATGCTGTTTTATGTTATTAAAGAGGTATAGAGTTTGGTGGTTTTGCTGCACGTATGAGACCGGATTCCCAAGAGAGGACAAGAGACCTTATTCATATTTCGCCACATTTTCTGTGAAAGCGCGTGCGTGCTAATGATGATGATGATGACAATGATGATCCTCTTCATAATGATAATACTATCATCGCTGATGATGATGATGATGATGATGATGATGATAATAATAATTACGTTTATTCAAACTCAATTACCTCAACACATACATGCATATGTGCCTCTTTTTATAAGGGACACCTAATTGACGTTGCCTTGTATGCATCAAAGCAAACTGCTATTCAGAAGTATACAAAAACGAAAAAAGGAATTATCAAATTCTACTAAACGCTTAACCCACGTTGCAAAGTGCTTTAAAATTATTTATATGATTTGGTAAGCCATTAAATGCAATAGCGCCAACCATTATTAAATAATGCTTACTAGACGTTCGGCCAGGCATGAGGCACATAAAACGTCAGCTTTGGCACCGATGGTAAAGCTCTTTGTGTGATGTAAATTGTAACAGATCTTTTATTTATGTTGGCGTTTCACACGGGGGTTTTTGAGCTTCACATGCAGCAGCAAACTGAACTTCTATTGCTATGAGGGAGGATAATATCATATGCTAAAAGCGTTTCTTGTGAAGAAATACTCTGTTCAAAAGCTAACACCAGGCGCATTTTTTTCGAGACTCTGTTCAGTGGTTCCACCTCATCCCTGTCACGACAGATCAATGCAGGCAGACAAAAATCAAATAGGCTAAAAGAGAGCTGTGGTTATACTGTCGCTCAACGGAAATAGATAGAAATTTCTTGATTGTGCTTGGACGACCAATGGACTTCTAGTTATTCCGCTTGAACGAAACAATTGACTTATAGTAAGAATATCGTGCACATGTGAAGACTAGCATAGATAGTTTTGGATATAAAAGCACCCCATTTCCAACTGGTAATCATATAACATAGATGTCAGACACTTTTTAGTAGTGAAACAGTCATTGTACAACTGTTAACTACCATAAGGGACAGATGCTTTTTGTCATCATTCAGTGATAATATTATGTTAGTGCTTTGAAAATTAAGACATTAACTTACTTATTAACGGGAAAGTAATTTTCAATTGCTTCTATAAGGACTGTATGTACAAAAAGACTCTCCTTGTAGATTTTGAGGAACATTCAGTTGAAAACTCAGATATTCATACATTGTGAAAAGGAGTCTTTTTCATTCGTTATGAAAGTATACAATTTGTAAAAATTATTTAGGTTCTAATTAAAAAAAATGTTATTTCGATGAAGCTACCGTTTCAATGAAGACATAACGTTTACTTTCAAGAATTCACAAATTCACAAATGAAACGAAACGGTATGTGCTAAGCACATAATAATAGCATTTATAGCACGCTTCTCTAAACAAATATCGAGCATACACAATAGATGCAATCTGTTTTACTGTTTTTACTCACTTTTTATGTTGCCTCATACATTATGTAGCTGTACTGTGGTTCCTCCCATCCAGTTCAAGCCATACAGATTGAATTTGTTAGCAAGTAACAATTGCAGCAATCACAATACACCACGCTCCTTCAAGTTAAAAGTGCTACTTCACAGTGCCAAATTATGCAGCGTGACAAGAGTGATACGGCCGCTGATTCGTTTTTGTACCATACAAAAGGTTCACCTTTGACTAATAGTCGTACAAGAAGGGGGAGGTATGATTAAGAGTAATGAATTTCAAATTTATGATGTAACCCTTATTTTAGTTTTATAACTCGCACTGGTGGTGTAATTTGACACGCCCTCTAACAGATGAGTCCACGTCTTCTTTCACTATGTATCTCATTGTAGAATAAACGCAAAAAAGAGCGTTCCCTGGATACTGTTTGAAAAAAAAATAACAGTTTGTTCCTTTTGCATGTCAGGAAAAGGTACTTCAGGTCCTGTATATTCTTGATCACACACAAAATACTTGTTAAGTGAAATTTGGCATATAATTGCATTGCGAATCTGCATGGTAATACGTACAGGAGGACAGTACAATAACACGCTAATATAATCTTGATGGAACTTTAGTCCTCTGATAAGTTGTGGTTCTTACCTGGGAAACCTTACGAATATGTAAAATCAAACAACTGCACACAATGACACGGTGATCATGAAAATTGAAAATCAACTACACTCTATGCAACTTGCCACATGATTTGTATAAATACAGAACAAAGTCAGATGTTATTATTGTTATTTTAATTGTCTTTATCATTATCATTATCATTATTATTATTATCATTATTATTATTATTATTATTATTATTTATCATTATTATTATTATTAGTAGTAGTAGTAGTAGTATCATTAGTGTTAGTATTAGTAGTAGTAGTGTTAGTAGTAGTAGTAGTGTTAGTAGTAGTAGTAGTGTTAGTAGTATTAGTAGTAGTAGTGTTAGTAGTAGTAGTAGTAGTAGCAGCAGCAGCAGCAGCAGCAGCAGCAGCAGCAGTAGTATTTCTTTTTACATCCTAAAGGGTCGGATTCAAACCATGGAGCTGAAACATAAAAGGCAAGCTGTTTGTAACTTTAAGCTTATGGTATGTACAGCATTGTTAACTTCTAGCAGAGCAGTCTTCTGCATTCAGGAACATTGATGTTGCCTAGCATGCGGTTAACTTATTTGCCCAGTCCCTTTCCCACTATTCATACTGCTTCTATGACCACTGGTGCTGTTTAAATCCCCCTTGCACCGGTGCTAATCTAGTTCTTTTGCTGCGTGAAAAAAGGACCCTAGCCTGTCTGCCTGACAGAAAAGTTGAGATGACATCTGGCCAGGAAGGTGCCATCTGTTGAATGCACTGTAGTACATGTAATGGTAGTGCACCGTCATGCTGGTAAAAAGAATTATGTATGTACATCAAACACCATACAGACTGCAGGTTTACCTGGTATGTGCATGTGTCAAAATAGAGCACTAATGCTGTAATGCAGGGTCAGAAATATTAGTTTATTCCCATATATATATATATATATATATATATATATATATATATATATATATATATATATATATATATATATATATATATATTATATATAAAATATGATGAATATAGCGTCATTCTTCCTGCATGGTCCAAATGTCCCCTTATCTTGCCTATAATCATAAACATAGCTGGTCTCTGTGGCAAAGGTCAACCCATTATACTATACACCCATGTTATATTTTATCTGCCATTCGAACATTTCAGTCAATTAATACAAATGGAAAAGACAAAACAAGCGAAAATAAACATATAAAAAACAAATCCCCTCACCCCCCCCCCAAAAAAAAAAATAAACAAGAATCCCGAAACAAAAACAAAGAGGCAAAAACATGCTATACATATTTTTTTTTCACCTGATTTCCGTTCACCTGCGTTCTCTAAGCAAGCATCTCGGTCATTCCCTTAAACTTATGTCGGTGCAATGTGACGCATAGCTTCAGGAAAAACTGTAAATGGTTGGATGGAACAAGCTGCTCTTCTTCCACCAGGACGTCCAGCTTGCCTGGAGCTGCTACTGGTGCTTCAGCTGATTGTTTCATTTTTAGCAGCTGACCTTCTCTTTTCCTGCTTTCAATTAATGGAATCGAAAAAAAGGTGCAATTATTACTTTTTTCACGCTGGTTGTGTATGGTGTTGTCGTTCAGCATAAGTTTAAAGCCTCTTATGTTATAACACCCCTTATTCCATTTAGGGTGATTTACTAAAAATAATGTCCAGCTGTATTGTATTAGGCTGTTTGCCTTATCTCCGATGGTGTGAAAATGCATGGTCAGGCGAGAATCCACTTTTGAAGGGTACTCAAAACCAGTCAGGATTTGGTTGCATGTTATCGGACTGTCTTCACAGCAAATCAAATAGAGATAACAGGAAGCTTATGCGGCATTGATGCGACGTGCGAGCACACATGAAGATACTCTTTTTGTGCGGTTGCCTGGTATGTAAAACTGTTGGATCATCAACTAAATGAGCCAGTCTATATGATATACAATTGTTAATTATTGTGATAACCACCTGTAATGTTCATTTAAATTTTACTTTTACAATTTTGACCAAAAAAATGAGCAAACCTTCTCTATGTGTGCGAAGTTTAATTTTGTACACTTACAAGTATTTCGTTTGATATTTTTGTGACTTCCGATAAATTGCCAAATGTGACCCTTCTGCAACACTCTATTTGGGATGTAAAAACACATTGTAATGTTATTGTTTTTTTTATAATATAATCTACACATCTTGAGCAAAATAAACATATATGGTTTTATGAGTCCAAAAGTAAAACCCAAGGTACAAGAAAGGGTTGAAGACCTCATTCCTATAAGCGCATAGCTTTGCTGACGCCACCTTACATAAACAGTGTTGAGAAGATCCCAAACAGTGTTTAATAGATAACCTGCCAGTATGTGTCCCAGTCGAGCGACTTTCCAATTTTTGTTGCTTCTGTTAGGAACAAGGAAATTCCCGTGTAAGCCCCACTTTAATTTTGCGTCAAAGAAAGTGTCAAGTAGTTTGAGATATGATTTCGGTTCAAGGACTTCTTTCTCCGTGAATATCGAGACAGAATTTTCTTTTTGTTGTTTTGTCAGAATAGCATGCAACATGATTAGTCAGCAAATAAATGGCATCGATTTCAATTTAGCTGTTCGGAAAGTCGTTAGTGTACAGTGAGAATTCAATAGAGCCAAGAGAAGACCGTTGGGGATTGTCAATATATGTGAACTGTTTTTCAAACAAACTGCCTTACAGTAAACAGCTTGTGGGCAACTTGAAAGATAAAGAGTAGACCGTGTGAGATTAGAGCAAACTACACCAAAGCTTTGTATTTTGGCAAACAATATATCATTGTAAATCGTATCGAAATATTTTTGGAGGTCCAGGAAAGTGGAAGCTAAGCTACTAAACTGTTATGTGTGTGATAAAAGCAGCAAATTTGACACAGACGTACTTCTAGAAATATGTTTCCATTTAAAGATAGGAGTCAGAAGAGGCACCACCATCACCACGACCAATAAGGAATGGGTTATTGTGGGTCTGTCTATGTGTCCAGATTTAATTCACTCAGCCAAAATAATGTTTTTAGGCATTACCCATTAAACGTCTTCTGGAAAAAAATAACACATACATATATAAACGAATACTGTTATTTCATACATCAAATGAGGTCAGCATGTAACTGAAAATTCCATAGTGGCACCATTGCCATTGATTTAACATTGTCCACTCTAAATATGCCTTTATACGGAAAATATGGGTGTCGCATAGGATATTACGTATCATTAACAGGATAGCTCAGGATAAGCCACGCACATACAATGTCCTGAAAACAAGACAAGAGCCAGAGAGGTGCGGAAAGTGTGCCAGGTATTTGGATGCCAATGGGCTTTAAAATGGGGCCATGGGATCACTATTGGGATCAATGTGAATCAACCCCATGGCATATGGGTCACTGAAAACTGTTTGAATTTGACAGGGGCAGAATCATTGGGGTGTTGGAGGTTGGTCGTTTGTAGGGGTAGGTTGCCCGGATAATGGGCTGTTCTAGGGCATCCGTAAAGAGGTGGTTGGACCGTTTCCAAGGGGAAACAAGGGGGAAGCATGTTTCGTTTCCCCTGCAGTATATGTGCAGGCAGCCCATTATATTACACGGTCAGTTGTCTAAATGGGTACTTTGTGGTGAAAAGAAAAAAATAAAGATATTCTAGATGAAAATAGAGCAAGAACTTTATGTATAAGACTTGGTTTAAACATATTTTATTTTTCGATATAAGTATAATAGATGGAGCCAGTGTTTTTGTTTTAGTTTTTTTTTTCATTAAGCGATTGAAAAAGAGGGCCATGCCCTATATTAAGGTGGAAGGTCTGAAGCCGTACCTTTGGATAACATCTGATCACTTTTTCATATTTTTGGATAGTCTGATACTTAAACTACATGCTCCCAAAAACTCAAATGTGTGAACATACAATTTATGTGAGATAATCGGTCTCAAAGCTTTTGTTTACAATGAAAAGTTTAAACAGTGCTGGACACATGGCTTCGTTTGCATGGGCATGATAATGAACCATGTCATTGTTTGCACAGTCATTAGTCAATGACCACTGGAAACCAATTGAGCGATTGAAGGGTCACTCACAGGAAACCATTAGCCATGGAGATATGAATGGGCCAGGTCAGACTAATCACTACCATTGTTCTGATTACTTTGAAATTCTCTATTGATGTAAAAACAAATTAGCACAATCCACTTACTGGTCTCCAAATATGGAAAGCTGCCTGTGAACCCACACCCAAACAAGCCAAGTGTGGTGTTCTGAAGTTAAAAAAGTCGAGATTTAAGCCACAAGATATACATTTGTTTAATGACAACATCACAGAGGTAATGCTACCAGTTTATATCACACAATAATTCAAACACAGGACAGAAAAAATGAGTATGTGTCATAGTACAGCCATAAATGCGTTAGAATTGGCAACTTTTTCTTTGAATGCAATTTTTTCGGAACTGTTTTTTACTCAACCTCTGCAATTTGTCTCTCGCCTCACCAACGAACAAATTGCCCTATCACATTAAAATCAATGGACATTAAAAGAAAAATATCATTTCCAGGATTTTTTTTTCTGATAACCCCTTCTGTGACTTTTGGAGCAATTTATAGGAGGAAATTGAACAACCTGTCTGGACTAAATGAAAAAACTTTATAACTTTTTATTTATGCTATTTCATGACTAACCATTTAATTCGATCCTGGACATGGATCTATATTTTAAATTTCTTCTGATTTCAACTGAAAAAAAAATTGTGTGACTTCTGCGCGAAAAATGTGAAAATCCTACCAAGTCACAAAGAATGCTATAAAATCTCAAAAAATTCCAATCCTGCAAAATAACTCTATGGATACAAATCTACGGATATGTAGTAATCAGAAAATATATAGGTTTAATGTACTTGTGAAAAAAGTGAATGGGTAACTGCGATCCAAAGTTACCAGTCTCATTGCGCACTAGCTTCACAGCCCCCACCTTAATGCCTCTCGCTCTGAAGAAAAGACACACACAGGGCAAAACAAAGCGCACAGGGGACACCATATCAGTCAGGTCATCGAAGTTTGTGTACCTGACTGGCCATGCGTCGCACATGATCAAGAAAAACAAACACATTAGACGAAAGACAGTTAGAGGGGCATCTGATTAACATGATAATCACACCTTTTTGTTTTACACCTTACAATATTTATAGATAATTGCAATGATTCAGATTTATCCTACACCTGCAGGAGAAAATCGTGCTGTGGTTTCAACATAGTCATGGACTGCAGAGAATATTTGAATATATGGCTCATAACATTTAATCCTTCACAAACCGATAGCATGTTAGTTTCTGGCAAAATAAAATTGACCCGACCACCCCCTCGCATATTTCAGGGACATACATTACAATATGTTAATAGTGATAAAAACCTCAGAATCACCTTTCGGTCTGATTTAAAATGGTCTAACCATATTGAAGACATCATCCACAAATCTGAAAAGCTCTTAAACATAATAAAATGTGTAACCTATGGGCTAGACCGTTTCACATTTGAGACTATATATTTATCATTTATTACACCCATAAAGGAATATGGAAGTCCTGTCTGGGATGGATGCACCACTGGGGATGCTGATAGACTTGAGGGAGTCCAGCCTCCTGCCGCTAGTGTAGTTATTAGAGCTTTTGCTGGTACACCAAATGCTAGACTGTACAAAGAACTGGGCTGGGAGTCTCTAGCATATCGCAGGAAAAATTCCAAATTGATGATAATGTAAAAAATAGTGAATAACTTAGTTCGTAATACTTTACGTTCTGTAATTCCTGCTGTTGACAATCCTGCAACACCTATTTGTAACACACGCCAGGGACTTATTTTACCTTATGTCAGAGCCCGAACAGATCTATATAATAATTCCTTATTTCCATCTACTGTTAGACTATGGGACGAGCGTCGGTGTGAGATAAGAAATTCAGAGTCACTGTCAATATTCAAATCTAATCTGCGAAAGTAACATCCTCAAAGGTCTATATCTCCATTTCTTGCAAATCAAGGAAACAGATTTATTTCAATTCTTCATGCTCGCTTATGACTTGGCAGCAGCCAGCTGAATTCACACTTATTTACAATAGGAATTTAGCAAACTTCCAGTTGCAGATGTGGTGCTCCCATCTGAAGACGCTTGGCACTTTTTCTTTGAGTGCAGATTGTATGTAACTGCACGATCCACCTTATATTTGATAATTTTAATATATGCCCCTTTCACTCTTAACATGGTAGTATATTGATCTGATGAAATCTAGGACTTTTTTTGTCAAAAGAGATATTTTATACTGGCCAACATGAAATTAAAACTCTTACATCTCCAGCCTGCTGCATTACCCATCACAGGCACAAAAGAGCTAAGCATTTTAAATTTGACCGGAAGTATTTGCACATTCCTCTACATGTTGCCTTTGCCTACAGTGGGTAAGCTCATAGCAAGCTCAGCTTGCTCATTTCAGTCCGTCCATTTGGGTTTCTTGTCTGACTTGTTCTTCAGTGATTATCAGTTGATGTGATTGTGTATTTTTCTCATTTTAGTGGGGTAAAAAATTGCCGTCCTATTTTCCATGCAAGGTTAACCCTCAGAGTTGGCATTAATATCGGAACAAAAAGTTGTTTTCAATACAATTTGGTCACTTTGTTCATGATCAGCATCGCTTGTTATTAGTTCATGTACATGTAGGCCTGTGTTTCTTCCTCAGTACAGATTGCATTATGCATTTATACTTTGAATTAAAGTACAGTTACGCTCGCGTTCAAGTTAACAAACGCCAAACGCACCAACGTTTCCCAAACGTTTCCCAAACACTTTCAGTGAAAGTGAAACGTTTTGCAAACGCGTAGCAAACACTTTTCCAAACGCTTTCAAACACTTTGCCGAACGCGTTTGGTGAAAGCCGAACGTTTTCAAACACTTTTCCAAATGCTTTCAAACACTTTACACTTTGCGCCAAACGTATGTGATACATGTACATATACACTTGGTAATCTAATTCTAATAACAGGAATATTTTTAACAAGTGTCTAAAAAGCTTATCAGCACCTAAAAATCCCAACAACATGTGCATGCCTTCATTTATGGATAAGTCAAAAAGCTCTACTATGTATATTTCACAATAAAGTTGAAATTATGCTTTTTCAAAAAAATCAGTTCTATCTAACAGTTTGCACATGTATCACTTACAATGCATGTGTATATATTGTAGGCTATATCATTGTTTTCTTGTTGGACAAATAGTCGCCAACATGAATTATTAGTTCCTCTTCTCTCTTTTAAGCTGTTTTGATAAATATGAACAGGTAATGTTTTTTATAGCCAAATAAAAAGATGAATTACAGAGTCGACTTAGATTTTCCCTATACAGTTCATAGGCTTTTCTCTGCGAAGGATCTGTGAATCAAATTAAACTAATTGGGCTCAGTGTAAGCTACAGTAACTAATGGGCTGTTCATACCTGAGTGCTCCATACGAATTGAATCAATGCAATTCGAATTGGAAGAACAAAATATGTCCCGTAGGTCACGGGAAAGTGGCAAATGGGTAGGCAAGTGATATTTTGGAACATACCACATATAGTATCACCTAAAAATGTTGCTCGATAACCAGTTTGTGTTGTCTTTAAAATGTCGCAATTTCAGTAAATTCGATTTGAATTTAGGTATGAGCAGCCCATAAATTATTTGATTGTTTGGTGGGGTCATAAAATTAACACTTTGCAGTCTGAGTCCACATATATGCGGACTCGTACAGATGATATACTATCAATAGGTTTCATATTTGAATTCCTCATCAAAAGACATTTCCAACGAATACCAACATGTCATATCTGCCATTAGCGACTAGCCAACAGCTTTTATCGGCGCGCCCTGGGTGCCAGCGCCCAGAGCGGGCCGCGGAAAACTCTTGACTCAGACTACAAGGTGTTAAAGTCTCAGATATACTGGCTTCAAGGGCGGATCCAGAATTTTTCCGGGGGGGGTGAGGGTGGGAGTGTCAGCGACTTCAGGGCGAAGCCCGAATGCGAGTGCCGACGGCACGAATTTTTGATTTGGGGGGAGGGGTTGTCTGGGGGGCCTCCACCAAAAAAATTATCAAAAATAGATGCTCTCATATGCGTTTTCCTGGCATTTGCCACTGCATTTTCATATGGACTATTTGGATTTTCAGGGAGGCAAACTTCACTAATCTGGGCTCCACAAATCAAATTCCGCTTTATATCTGATTCAAAGTAACATGAAATGAAGCAAAGAAAAAACGAGTCAGTGACAATTAATTCCTGGAAATATTTATTTGTCACTTTTACCTGCTAATATTTATATTGTTACTAGTAATCAACAATATTATGACATGGCCATACCTAATTCAGGAGGAAAATAAGTATAGGTAGAAGAAAACAAATAATATGCCTACATTAACAGGTTTAACACTTCATTTATTATAAAGTTACAGATCTTTCAGTAGCAAGTATACCCAGTCGCTATCATACTTTTTCTGAAAGTGAAGTTCTTGAAAAAAGGTTAACTTTTTAAAATTTCGAATGGAAATACAGAAGCAGCTCAATTTAAGTATTGTTTGGCTTACTAAGCCAAGCAATAGAATTAGCTCCAGTGGAGTAAGCCAGGCGATACTCCATTGGTCCTTGGAGTAAGTATATATATTTTAATTGAAAATTAGGAACTATTCTGGAGTAAATTTATAGGTAATATCATGATCAGATCATGAATCATGATCTGATCATGATATTGCCTATGGATTTACTCCGAGGCAGTTTTTGAAAGATGAAGTATTCATGACATCTTAAATGAAAAATTAAGTCTTTAATTAATTTTAATTGAATTAGACACTTGGGTAAACGTTTTTGGATCGTGTTTTATATAAATATATACAACCTATAATGCTGGATAAGTGCACATTTACATGTAGGTACATCATATATTGCTGGACCTGTTGAAAATACGTTTGGAGATTCTTCGTCATTTAAATGGAAGTGTTTGAAACGCATGGTGTTGGAATGCATTTGTGAAAGTGTTTGAAATCGTTCGGGTAATTGTTCAACGCGTTTGGAAAGTGTTTGAACGCGTTTGGAGAAGTGTTCGGTAGCTTTGTGAAAGTGTCTGAACGTTTTGTAAAAGTGTTTGAGATTTTTCTCAAATGCTTTCCAAACGCTTTCCAAACGCTTTCCAAACACATTCCAAACACTTTTCAAACACATTCCAAATGTTTTCAAACGTTTCCAAACACAAGCAAAACACCAGCAAAACGCCAAAAAAGCGTTTGGCTGTTAACGTTTAGCCGGGCGTAACTGTATGCATTTGTGCAGCTGATTGTGAAGATATAACCAAAGTTGGGGGATTTTTTTTGCACTGATAACAGCACCATGCCCTCAGGTAGTCGAGGTCTTCTACATAACATTCCTCATAAAACGAACTCATACATAATATACACCGGAATATGGATTTGCTTTAGCGAATTCTCGTATATCGGTTCTTAAGGCAGTTTGTAGTGGTATGTATGTAGACAGTAGCTCGCATTGGTTGCGATTATCAGACAAATTGTCTTTTTGCGAGATATTTGCTTCGCTGCTTGGAGTTTGGTTAGATGAACTTGTCATTGCTCGATGTTCTTTATGTTTCATTGATAGGGGATATGTTTTGACTTTTTGTGCTTCCTTTTTGATTTAGTGCCAACTTTATCATTTTCCGCCATTTGATGCCATTTCTCCGTGTTTTTGTAAGGCCGTTCATTGGCCATGTTTTGAATGATAGGCAAGAGAGAGTATGAATTGCCATAAACATGCATGCTTGATGTGGTAGTATACATCGTCATGAGGATAGTGCCAAATGCTGAGTCATGGCCTGGTTCAAAGTATTTTACTTCAATTTGCATTGGAAAAATGTCTCTTTGTTGGAAAAATTCCCATAATGCGGCTCTGTAAAAATCGGTGCAAACATGTAACCAGACAAAGAATGATTGTGTTGGCACGTTAATTGTGATACAATTACTGCTCCCCTTAATATGAATAGGCTATTCATCTCTACATGGGGTTTCTCTGCCATATACTTGTTGATCATTTATGTTTTATTGCCTGATCATAATTTTGGCGACCTTCTGGATTTATCACTGCCTCAGCGACACGGCTAAACGTGTTGTGTGCTTTCAGACTCCCATTGTTTTTGTCAAGATGACAAGGTTTGGTGCACTATCTGTAAGCTGCCTTGAATACATCAACAGTGGGATTTGGTGGAATCAACAACTTATCAGATATTACCTTTTTTCATTTTGGACATACACGTAGGCTTCTGGCACTGATGTGCCCTGGTTTACTATGTGTCAAAGGTACAATGTTAAAAAGTCTATTTACATCATTATAAGGTGCTGACCTTCTTTGCTATGCCTATACCTTTTTTTTTTTTCGACATACACATGTACTCTGCAACAGAAGCAATTTGTAACTATGGAGAAGATAATCCATCAAGCTTACATAAATATGTCTCCTCGGAGTCCAAGATTTGGTGCAACGATTATCTATAGTCTGATAATTTGATGTAATACTGTCGATGTGATGTCTTCCCAGTAAAGCAGGTATTTTGGGCAAGAAATTGAATAGTTTGGTTAAAGCTGTTTAAAATTTATTCTCTCACTGTCAAGCCTTGTTCTCTTGTAATTCTCCTACAAATTCTATCTTAACCTTGAAAATTGTATCAAGTTAAGATCGTTTAAATGATTAGTTAAGCTAGTCGTTGAATTTATGCGAATCAAAAGGTGAATGACTGTATAATCATAAATTTTCGCGAGGGATGAATATTCGCGAATTTATCCGAGGAAACCCAGTTCGGAAATATTAAACTCGAGAAAATTGTAGCATATAGAATATGAAATGAAAACCTGCATAAACTCGGGACAACAAAACTCGTGAAATTCTGATTTGGAGTGTAGTGGGGAAATTTTGTGCGAGGTAATATCAATGATAAAACCGTATGTAACATTTTTTACACGATATGAAGACAACCGGACGGCGTCGGGGTGGTCAGGACATTGCAGCATATTGCAAGAAATTTAAACGCGCTGTCTTTCTTCCCCATGTTTCCGCAGTACATATTATTAAAAGTATTCACTGGATTGCCTAGGACCCAGCTGCCAGGTAGGAACTTAAAAATAGAGGGTATCATGGACCTGCAACAAAGCACAAAGAACATACAGTATAGCGTCATGTCTTGCACACCTTCTTAGTCCATCATTCAATATATGGATTGTGCAAGGATGTCTTGATTTTTGGGAGTGTCAACATTCACACTATATAAAATGTTGTTGATTCATTTTTTTCTCAATAATTGAAGGGTGACAAGTAAATAGAGGAATAGAATGAAAAGTGTCGAGTAAATAGAGAAAATAAATCGATAAAAAGATATAAAGCCTTGCCATTCAAACCGGGGATACCTGAGCAACGCATTTGCAAGTGAAAAATCATTCTTTCCAGAAATCGCTTAGATGTTTCTCATAGATGACAGGTTATTCAGTTACGTATCTCAAGATCATCGGTTTATGCCGTAATATATACACACAGTTGCGACACAAAAAATGCTTTAAAGTTGTAAATCGAAGAGATAAATGAACCGCTGACTGCTGGGTGATATATAATCTTTTTAAGACAATGTTTATGACCCGACGTGACCATTTTACGGCCTCCTTACTTTCATCCCCATTTATGAAAAAAAATGGTATACACTATGCTTCGAAAACATTTATGTTTAGGAAAACAAGCATTTCATATATTAAGTAACTATCAAAATAAAGCTACATTTTTATTTCTGTTTCGTATACTGAACCGTCCATTAGAGATAAACGGACAAGACAAATTGAAGATAAACAAATGCACACACAAATGACGCACGTCATCGACATTCTAAATGAGATACAACTACAGGTACATAGAAAGTGAAAGTTGTTTGTGCACACCTTATAAATATCAACAGTTTGTTTGCTTTAATTCCAACCAAAGAAAATGAAATTACCTAAAGGTATCAAAGCAACCGACAAGAGTCTTCATGTCAATCAGAGTACAGTATTTGCGCCCATCTACTTGTTTATGCAGCGACTGGATAGGGAGCATGATTAGTTTCAACTGTGTCTGGCTTCCCTGCGGCCTGCCAGAGCAAAATCCACGCCTTAATACAAGTCAGGGTGCGATTCTCGCGCACATCGTTTTAATTTTGCTGTATGGATAGGAAATATGATGGGCTAAGTCAGTGTGCCTTCAGGCAGCAGAGACCGAATGATCGATATTTAACACTTGCAAGGTTTTCTACAAACCTTTCAAGTACTTTCTAAAAAAAATTGTTGGAAACTACTCTTTGAGCGTAGGGTGTTATTTCCATTGCAAATTCAATTCATGCCCTTGCATTGGGGTGGGCGTAATGGTGCAGGCTAGGAAGTGGGATCTCACTCTCTAATCAAGGTTATAAAGTTGTGTTTTCATTTTTCACGGTGGAAAAGTATATCGACAGATTGTCATGGTTAGTGCTTCACAGTGCAATATATATTGAAATAATGTATCATTATTTTTTTGGGGGGGGGGGTACGATTGCGATTGAAAACAAAAATTTAACGCTTAACCACAAATTTTTAAAAGGCAACATTCCAGTTTACCTACTCTTCCTACAAGTGTTTCGGCTTCCACAAAGCAAGGATTGTTGGAAACAAGATAATGATGATCTATGTTGTCAAAACTCCCTCCACGCAATAACTACAGCGCGTGAGTGTAGAGATAATTGGTTGCAGTGCATAGGGATGGCATGATGAAATGTTAGAACCGTAAAAAGTGTCCATGTTTATATTTTGGTGCACTGCCCTACTTATTAAATACTTTGCTTATCGTTGCATTCTTACATTTATCTCGTTTGTGCTCACCTGCCACCATCTCTCACTATTTTAAACCTCTAGTGAATTAGCGAATAAAATCAAAGCATGTAGGGTTACATACAGAGCCCCTCAAAGCTCTTATTTTGATGGATTGAAATAGCTTGACAAACTGCATTTTAAGCCTTGTAAATATAGAGGATAGCTATGTGGTGAGTTGCTCCAGGCATCAACAACATCTACTTTGTTGTTGTTGTTGACGTCATCATCATAGTTACTATAGGCAAAGTATTCAACATTTATTTATTTGTTTACCTTTATATATATAAATATATACACATATATATATATATATGTATATATATATATATATATATATATATATATATATATATATATATATATATATATATATATATATATATATTTCATTTATTAATTTATTTGTTTGTTTACTAACCTATTTATAAAAGTAGGTTTGAATCATTGCTCGGTGTTCATCATAATCGTGGAATGCCTATGCATTACAATTTAGGTAACTGAGCATTATGTGCTAACATTTTAAATTGTTTTATTCCTCACAGCACCTTCGCACACTTGATAATATCTTCATCGTCAATCTGGCCATTGCAGACTTGACAGTTACTTCAATTATTGATCCATTCAGCATCATTGGTAAGTGCAACCGTAATTTTATAGTTATTTTAAAAGGTAACGAAAAACAGCGCTTTGGATATTCACATCAACAATATTTTTGCTCATTTGTACAGCATTGGGAAGCAAACGTCATGCATTTCTCCGTAGCAGTTTTCAAATAGAACTTCAGTGAGCGCTTAAAGCTTCAGGACCAGTAGTATGGTTACTATTATCAAAGGGTTGTTAAGGATACACAAAAGATGCTAGCGAAAGGAAGACAACCATGTGTGGCTCGCTTCCGACCTGGCGACATTATTGTCACTTTTTACTACTACTACTACCACTACTACTACTACTACTACTACTACTACTACTACTACTACTACTACCAGTATATTTGTCCGGGGGTAAAATCACAATAAGCAATAGCTTGTTTACATTGTGACCCAACACAATGAAGATGGAGAACATATATATATATATATATATATATATATATATATATACACGAATATATGACTAATATCACCCTGTAAAGAAAAGTTCATAACAAGGAAAAAGACTATTACAGGCTCTACATATACCATGCAAGGCCATGCTTGTGACTGCGGTATAGGCGCTAAAAGAAGTGAGTGATACGGAGTGACGAAGATTTAAGAATAAATCGTTCAACAGAGCAAGCCCACTGTGAAAAAAACTTCTTTTGAATTGTTCACACCTTGGTCTTGGTAAGCTTAAATTCCTAGAAGTACTCGTACGCGCTTGCCTTTGGCTTACATTGCTTAAGTATTTGAATTTTTTATCTATGTGATCTTTTGCTATTCCATTCAGTCCTTTGTAAGCAAGTGTGCATTTTTTAAAGTCAATACGATCACGCAATTAAGTAAGTAAGTAATTACGCAGCCTTATTCCAAACTCAAAGTCCATATAGAAACGTATAAAGTTACAAATATAACGTAGAACTAAAAGTAACTAAAGTTCATATAAAAGGTACAACATACACATTTACATATTTATAAAAACAGTCTTATGCCACGTATGCGGGTATACATTCACTGTTCATAACCAGTTACTTCATGACACAATGGGCCATGAGTATCCTTAAGTCAGGTTCCATCAGGCTAGAATATATCAAATGGTATATTTATACAGCATCGCTTTGATCACATCATGTCTGCCTTCAGCATGTAGTCTATTTACATTCATGTGTGTTATTTCTCTTCCTTTTGGGAGACAGCGTATATTAAAGAAATTTGCATTGTTTCCGTAACATGCCTGTGGCCGTTACTGGCAAGTAAATGGAAACGGCGAACTTGATGTTGTATCGTGGAGGAAAGCAGAGTCAAAGATTGTTCAAAATGAATTGATGGCTACATGTACTGACGCACTCAGTGATAATTGAGTCCATAGGAGGGCTACGTACAATGCTTGTAAACGTGTGTCGAACGCTGTGCACGCGACAAACGTTTGCGGTTGTAATACCGGCAAATCCTGTATGTTGTGTCAAGTTTGCTTGACCACACACAGGGGTCAGGTGCACCGACTGAGCGGTTACAATTGGAGTCGTGTGGGGTCTTCTGGCACTAGTGAACAAGAACAATCGCTGTCCACACAACCAAATATACCAGAGTTGTGTATGAACTGTCAAACGTGCTACTCTGTTAGTGCCTTGTCCTTTTGGTGAATTTCATGAAACGAAAAGCTCCTATTTTAGGTCTGTGCTAAAAATGTCGATTCTCATCTTTGGTGACGAGTTCTTGATATACAAAACGTCTGAGTCGTATTGTAGCAATTTTAATGAATTGTTCAGACAGCAACCGCATGTAAAACTTCCCATATGAAGAGCCAGCAATTTAAAGTGACAATGCTTGTCATGTGACATGGTTCACATAGCTGACAGATATTCTTCACCTTAATAATCAACATACTGAATCCAGGTGTGTAAAAAGCGGAATCAATAGTTGTTTTTGTTTTTTGTTTTTTTTTTCTGAGAGAGATACTAACATATCACAAAGTGTTGATTGCGTCTTTGGAATTGTACCTAAGTAACATGGAAGTTGAATTCATGTGGCAAGTGAGAAGAGAGATAAATGCTAATCCAAATAAAATAATGCTACTCACGCGAAGTTAATTGCTCTCGAAAGAATGAGCAAGTCACTACCTCAGTCAACTGCCCACAAGAAGATTTGCGTTGGAGGTCAAGGGACATTCATCACAGTCTGTGAATGTTCCAGATCAACTTTTTAATTTAGTCTGGTATTCAGAATCAAACTTTTTTATCGTTTTCGCGAGGAACTTCCGTGTACCCACTCACAGACGTGAACAAAAACAAAAACAACAACAACAACAACAACAACAACAACAACAACAACAACAACAACAACAACAACAACAACAACTGCAACAAACAAATAAAGCAAACAAACAAACAAACAAACAAGCAAAAAAAAAAAAAAACCTCTGAATCATCGTGAAAATAACACAAGAAACACTTTTTGTAAGCCTAACTGTGGCCCAGAACCGTTTTTCATACTTTGATCAGTTTATTTTATAATTTTGTCATAGATTGAAATTTGACCACTGTACCTTTCCATGTTAAGTGGGCGAAAGTGTTATTTGATAGCCTATGATCTAGATAGATGGCACGCCTGCCCTGAAATGCTTAACTCAGATTCTACCTTGGCATAGCATTCTTTGAATGTGCAGCTGGCCATTCTTTACCACGCTTCTTGAAGCCGGTATAGTTTGCCACACCCACCCTAACATGCAACGACAGCCACGTATGGAATATATCCGATCAAAGACATATTTCCCATGTATGAAAAAAAAATCTGATCCATTGGTTGGGTTTGATGGTGAACCGAAAAAATATCAATTGATTTCGAATGATGATATGTTCAAAACCTAATGCACAGTATGTCATATATGTGTTTTGCCATGCATCTTTTTTATAGTGGGCACAAGTAATGAAGGTAAGTGCATCAGCGTACGGGGTTAACATCACGAGGAGCTGGAGATGCAGGTGCAAACTAATACACATATTACCTACTTTTGGTTTATATATTTCATATGCACATGTAAAGCCATGTAGTGTACACTATTGTGTGTGTGTGTGTGTGTGTGTGTGTGTGTGTGAGAGAGAGAGAGAGAGAGAGAGAGAGAGAGAGAGAGAGAGAGAGAGAGAGAGAGAGAGAGAGAGAGAGAGAGAGAGAGAGAGAGAGAGAGAGAGAGAGAGAGAGAGAGAGAGAGAGAGAGAGAGAGAGCGGGTAATGACAATCACGAGAAGTACGGTTGGCTGTGCGGGACCAGTCAAGGCGAGCTGGGATTTACAAAGCGACACTGGGGGAATAGGAGACGAAAATATATTTGTTTATTACGACTCCATCACTTTGTCATAATTTAATATGTCCTGGATAATCCTTTAGAGTTTATACCACATAAAGATGGGCATATGAATGTGTATGTCAAATTGAACGTTTGGTTACAAAAATTGCGCCCTTGTGGAATGAAATGCATCGTTTAGTCCATGTTACGTCGACACACTGAACATAATCATAGTTTAAAAACAATAGAACACACATTTCAAAGAGTATTCGAATGCCTTTCTGAGATAGGAGCACTTCGACATGATACTTCGGTTTATTTCTTGGTAATTCGTTCTCCGTGTTTCTATACGGCCGCAGATTCTATTGGCAGGGTTTGTGACATTTTTTATCTGGTCCTTCTTAACGCTAGGGTATGTTCACGAATGAAAAGGTTTGTATTTTTTTCACGTGCTGTTGTTGCCTAAGTACATACAGACTGTCACAATCTTAATAGTCTTCGTTATCGGCGTTAGTAAAATTTTGTATCGCCCCTCGCAAGTTTAGAAACATCTTTCAGGTCAGGATAATTTTCTGCGGCACCAATAATATTGAAAGGTTTGTATCGTATGGAGCAGGTCAATGTCAAAGTTCTCAAGAAACAAAAATTGGCATACTTTCACATTTCGTAGGAAATAAATTCATTATTCTCACTGCAAAACGCAAAAGTAATAAGCAACATTTTATGTTTCTCACAAATGACCCAGAAACAGTACTGGTATTAGGTGTACATCTGTTGCATTTCTGTCATTTTGTCCAGAACCACTTCCTAGTGGTCATTACCCTATCTGCAGTTCTAACTCTTTACTCTCCTTAAACCAACCTGTCAATGTGTAACCTATATACATATGGAAGTATTAATGGTCATATTACGCACGTTCTTCTGTAGAATTTTGACATACCCTGTATAAGCTTAAATAAATCAAAGGGTCTTTAGCGGGTAACTAGTCAGAACATGTCTCGGAGCCTATACCCGTACATGTCTCTGACAAAGACAACCCACATAATAATGAATCGATATGAATTAGCTAAATACGTGCAGTTTTGCGTGTAAATGCAGAACGTCATTATGAATGAAGAATACCTGTCAAACCAAACATTATTACTAAATTTGCATAGTACAAGTTCCGATAAGAACAATTTGATCTACCTCTGAACCAGTATGTAATTATTTGTAGCTGGATAGCTTACCTTAGTTAACCAATCTGCGAGCGTATAACCGAAGTAAGTACAAACTGGGGCATTATATTCAGTCCCAGTGATTGTAAAATAAACATTTGATGCTAGAGCACTTGTACAAATCGTGGGAAATCCTAACAAGTACTGCAACGATGGACATCATGCAACTGAAATACAAAACAAACCCAATGATGACACCTGCTTCTCACTTTGAAAGTCTCCAAACAATTAAGCTCTATTTCGCTGCCAATCCTTCGTCAATTTTGACATAATGGGTCAGGGTTGTAACATTTGAGTAATATTTCAATATTGAGTAAATGTGTACTTATGCATGTCAGAAAAGAATGAAAGTCGTTAGCATTTAAGCCAAAAACACGTTATTAAAACAAAAGTTTTCTTAACCTGATTTTAAGTACAATTTGGCAAACTGTCGCCGGCCGCTGCTTGCTATCAATAGCCCCTGGGGGTTTAACTTGAAAGAAAACATATAAGCTTAAACTGTTTGAAAGTGAATATTAAAACAGAATGATGCCAAGAGGTAAAAGTGAATAGCAAAACAGGCAAGTCTAAAATCTGTAATATTATTGCAGCCAAACTTTCTAATAATCTTTGGATATTAACAGCAAAATTTGCAGAGCGTGTCAAAAAAGAATGAAAGACATCAGTATTTAACTCGAGAAAATGCAATCAAAATGCTATTTTTCGTAACTAGGTATCAAGTACAACAAGGCAAGCCTGTAACTGTCGCAGGACCCTGCTTGCTACCGGTAGCCTATGATAACATAACAGGAAAGAAGCTACCCTAAAATATCTGAAACGTGAATAGTAAAACTGAATGATGCCAAGAGATAAAATTAAGTAGCAAAATGGACTGTTATCACAAATTCAAAGCTGTTAAGAAGCATTTATTGACGACTTGAACGCTCTTGTTAAAAAAAGCCACACAGAAACAAAAAACTGAAAAAGTTCTAGGACACAAGGCCGTGGATTCTTTTGTTGTTAAAGTGTTTCAAGTTCTAGTTCCTGATACCGGTAAGAAATCAAGGCAGTTTATTTGAAGACATATGAAGTGTCAGTAGCACTTAAAGTATCCCGATGAAATCAAAATCTTCATAAATCTCATTGTTTATTAGAATCTAAATGTATCCTTCATTTTGATGTCATCAGTGACCTAGATGTTTCGCAAAATATTGCCAGCCAAATTTGATTTCCTTTTGTTAGTAACAACATAACAACCAGGAATCTTTGTTCTTCGTTCACCAAAAAGCTATTTGGATTTATTCAAGGGAAACATACCTCATTGTGTCTCACGCAGCATTCATTTGGAAAACAAAATTTACTGACATGTTGTTATTTCTGACATACACACTCAAACCGTCAGTGGCATTATGCTTTAGCGTTCATATTGGTCATGTAGGGCAACTGTTTGTAACCCGTACAGAACATATCTTAGCATTAGCGGCCATCTGTCTATCTATCTATCTATCTATCTATCTATCTATCTATCTATCTATCTATCTATCTGTCTATCTGTCTATCTGTCTGTCTGTCTGTCTGTCTGTCTGTCTGTCCGTCCATCCACCCTTTTTCTATATGCTACCTTTCTATATGCATTGGGGGTAAACTTTGAAAAAAGTTAGAAAAAAGAAACAAAGCACTCAAGGTTTAAAAATCTTTTGTGAAGTAGTGAAAATGCTTTTATATAATTGAGATGTACGAAAACGAATGGAATTGAAACCCCAAGAAATACCAGTTAATTGGAGATTCGACCAAGCACCGGCCATGATATCAATTGATAAGATAGTAGGGGTAAACTAGTATGTGCTAAGATGTACACGTACCAACACCAAGATCAAAGTACTTAATACATTATTAATCACTCACAAAAACGTGCTATGCTGTCTAGAATATGTAAGTATAATTTATTAAATTGCTTGAAATGATTATAGTAGAAATAAAAACATTATACCTGGTTTACAATGATAAATAGTTGTGTAGAGTTGCATATCACATAGTATTATTACATACACTTGAAATCTGTCTCAGAGATGCCAGTAGGCAAGGACCAAAAATAGCGTGAAAAGCTGCTGCCCATGGAGAGTTTGGGTGCGGGAGGGGGTGCCCCCCCCCCGCAGGAACTTGTTCTTAAAATGTCACTATAAATGGGACATTCTGGTGGTTTCTGACTGAACACGAAAATACAAATGTTTAAAAATACCAATTTAAATTGACTTTGTAGTAATTTATACATCATTTAACCATGTTACGTGTAAAAAAAACTCACAAATGTTCTGCACAGTTTTATTGAATCAAAACCTCTCACTCAAACTACACACAATTTCGCTCTACCAGTCTAAAATTCCTGAAATTGTATCATGCACATAATCACAGGTCATCCCCCGTTTATCAGTTAAATTTGCAAAATATTAGTACACAGGAGCCTTTAGTTCTCAAGGTCTAGTTATGAATGATTTAACTAACATGCTAATGGATGGGTATATGTACTGTTTCACAGGTCAATCCTCATTATCATAGTGAAAGTTGTCACAGGTCAGTCCTCTTTATCACTTAAAATTGCAGCTTATTAGCTCATACAGTCCTCATATTTCAGTTATCAATGATTTGAATGGCCTGCAGAAGAAGAGGTGTAAGCGGACTATTTTCATTACTGTGTTTCCCAGGTCAGTCCTTTTTATTATAATTACAGTTGCATAATACTGGGTCCTCATAGTGCAGGTATTTAAACCACAAATGTAATGATGTCCAGCACATGTCAATCATATTTTACAGTCACACAAATCGCTTTCACCAAACTAGTATTACTTCAATATAATTGAACACGGTGTTAGTATTTCACAGTACATAATTGTGTTACGAGTAATCATGTTACTGTCATTTACAAACAGTGATATCTACATCTTTAGCAACTTCTTTTTTGGATGGGACACTGAAGCTTCGGGCAAGTTTTCTTCTTGCTGATGGCTTCCTTGATATGATTGGCCTGCTATTGAACAGATGCAGTTTATTTTGACAAGGCTTTTTATTTTGCTCTGTTCCTTTGGTTTGTTGCTTCATCTTCTTCTTTGTATTGTCCAGATGCCGTCTACAGATGATAACATACTCCTCTGCTACAGGACACGTGTGGATATGTTCCTTGTGATAAAGCTTCAGTGTTGTTAATTTCTGGGCTTTTATGTCATATTTTACATTTCGATATGCAGTATATGTCGGTACACCAAGCTAAGTTGTTTTTCTGTTGATCAATGTTTTGATGACACTTAAACTGAAAAGTTGCTCAATTCTTGGCGAACAAAATATGATTAAGGCTGCTCTTACACTTTTCCCAATCATTTGGTATTCATTAGTGGCAAATAGTTCACTTCACCATTTGTTCAACTTCTTTGATTTACCACTATCATCATCAACTGATGGCAAGTTCTGGGAGTATTATATTTGTAGCATTGATACCTCTTTCTCGAACCCTTCTCGTTCCTCCTCTTTTAGGACAGTCGAGAAGTAATTTTGTAGTCTTTTTATTGAGTTTGTAGTCACAGAATAGCCCACTACTTTGGAATCTAGGGCAGAGAATCTGTGCAGCAGAGGATTATTCAGTGGCACTGTCTGCAGAATGTACTGCCCAGCATGTATATATGTGATATGTAGATTTTGTATGACAGAAGAGGCAAAATCAGGGTTTTTGGCTTTGATGTTCATCAACAATCCTTCTGCTGCCTGACCAGTATACATCTGTTTCAGAGGAACATGAAGAGACGTTTTTGTCAGCTCTAGTCTTTTCAGTTCTAAAGCACTTGCATTCCTCACACACTCATGCTTCAAGAAGCAAGCCATAAATTTCTGCTGAAGATGCTCTGTTCATAATGTGGCCTGTGTATATTGGAGATGCCTCCTGTAAAGCAGGGATGAAAGAGTCCAGCAGAATATCTTTGTGCAAATTCAAGGAGAGCACTGTCTTCTCTTCAGACGACTGTCAGTGTGAAGAATATAATATTCGTAATGATTCAACTGCCCCCGGCTGTGGCCAGGTAAAACATATCTCCACAAATGTCCAAGTTACCTGAGGCCTAGCAAAATATGTGTTTGATTCCGATGACCCGACAGACCCTACCGAAAAGAACCAGCTCTGTATAAATGTTCTGATACACAAAACACAGTTTTATCAAGAACGTGGCCATTTTTTTGCAGTAAAGTCAACTCAAACACAGTATTTTATTTCAGCTTGTCCAAGGGTACATTTGGGCTAGGGAAACATCATAGCTGCATAGCCACGGTTGTTTGGTGACACTGCATAGCCACCGCATAGCTGTATGTGCCATGGCAACAATTGTTGAATGATTAGGTGCAGAACCCACAATTTTCAAAATGGCACCCAAGTCTGTGTGGGTTAATCCCTCTTGGATATTTTGAAGAGTCAGAAATCAAAATATATGCATAATCAGTATTAAAAAAAGGCTAATTTTTTCAAATGAATGCAAAGTACGTTATATAATGAGACTTTTCCTGTGAGAGCATTAGCTCAAAATGTTAATACAACACCTTGAAGTTACCAGTTGTTAATGGCAATGGACTCCAGAAATATGAATATTGTATCAAGCACTGAATTCGCCTCAGCCAATGAATTCGGTAGCAGCACTAGGCCAGTGGACCTATATTACATACTGGGCTAAAGATGAAGCTTAGTGGAGAAGCTTGTCCAGATATGATGGGTTTTATAAATTTGGTAACAAGTAGATTTACTTATCTGTGTGTGTGTGTGTGTGTGTGTATGTGTGTCTGTGTCTGTGTCTGTGTCTGTGGACTAAAGTGGGTGGGTGGGATGATATGAACTTTTATAATTCTTTCAAGCCATCAAACATTCAAATTTTCACAAACAGAATAATATAAAATTTGAATTGTTCATATTTATCATGATTAGAACTACTGAAACTTCCGTCCAGGTTTTAGAAAGGCAAAGTCCGAGTGACACTTGTATATATTACAGTTCCGAAAATAATCCGGACTCTCAATTCTAAATGACCATGTAGAGTATGTTTTGCGTTCTGATTTACAATGATGCATATATTTTAACCAAAGTGAGCGTGTGTGTGTGTGTTTGTGTGTGTATGTGGACGTAAGAGTGTGGCTGGAAAGATATGAACCCGTAAATTCCTTTAAGACAACCAACATGTATTTTTTTACAAACAGAATCATATGCCATTTGCAGTGTTCCTGTTTATCATTATTTGGAATGCTGAGACTTTTGTTTAGTGTTTAAACATGCAAAGTCAAAGTTACCTCTGTATATATTGCAGTTCTGAAAATAAACCAGACGGTAAATTCTAAATGACCAGGTACAGTATGTTTTCTGTTTTGAAATACTAGGATTCCTGCTCGAGGAGAGTCAGAGGCAAAGATCGATATGTATGTATGTATGTATGTATGTATGTATGTATGTATGTGTGTGTGTGTGTGTATGTATGTATGTATGTATGTATGTATGTATGTATGTATGTATGTATGTATGTATGTATGTATGTATGTATGTATGTAAGTATGTATATTTGATTGTCGATATCCAAAAAGGTAATGTAACCATTTTGGGCTTTGGGTTTGATCTATTTAATTCTGATCCTTAATCATTTTCTTGGGCAGAATGGAAGGCTCTGGATATCTCAAAAAGAACGGTCATTTGTCAGAGTAAAAAGTATTGAACGCTGTAAATAATAAGTGTTTTTGAAGTGTGATCACAAAATATATTATGTTGCATTTCATGTTCTTAGCCCAGATCAGATGCAGTGTCTCGGTGTTACATATGGACTTTCATCTAAGCAGATGGATGAAAAGGAATGCAAATAACACTATACCACACTGCAACAAGTGAAATGGCAACTCGGTTTCATTGTCACTCAGCTGAATTATAGTTGGTTCGATCGTTCATTGACCCTCGTCCTTTCATAATTCACAAGAACAGTCTCCTCTCAAAATGCATTTGGCTGATCTCTTCAAACTGAGTGCGGGTTGCACCTAGGATGCATCCCGCTACGTTTGTGCAATCAATAACTCTCCTGAAATTTAAAAAAAAGCTCCAATGTTTAGAAAAAAATATAAATGCATCTTCTCTGATGTATTGCTCACCTAACTGCTGGGAGGAGAAACGCTTCTTGGTACCGCTATACGTTAATTCCCAGGTGATGCTACTGTTGTTTCATTTGTTTGTTTGATGGATCTCCATCTCTCTTTCTCTTCTAATCCTTCTTTGGAGAGACGCCCAATTGGATTGTCTTCAAACGTGGTTGGTTTATCTTCATCTCCTTAAGTGTTGTTAATTCTAAAACTTTACTTAAAACGACCTTTTAGAACTATATTATGTATACGAACCAGTCAACATGGTGATACGAGGGCCGCCGGTTTATTGGAAGTATATGTACTTTCCACAACATCATTGACGAACTCAGTGGAGGTATACTTTAGATCAGCCTCGGGTACATTTGCTTAATAGGTTGTGTTGCAGTAACGTTTTGTGTTTTTGTTTTATTTTATATGTTCGTGCCATTTTGCTTTGTTATATCTTTTTATCTGCTTTTCTAACAGTTGTGTGTGTGAGTGTGCATTTGCTCTGTTTCCTGCCTTTTGTGATATTCTTTAAAATATATCATCTTTGAAACTGGCTAATCAGTTGATTTCAAATGTCACAGAAACACTCCTCGTGCTCAATGTGTCGGCATATATATATATATACATATATATATATATATATAGTTTCGGCGTGATGTCTCCAAAAATTGTTGACCTTCTACTTTAAAAATGTAAATAATGATTGTCATCTATTACAGTGGAATTAGATATAGGCAACCTTTATTATAACCGCTGGAATTTGTTTCAGCTTTTCTTCATCCATGTGAACTGAGACAAGGGTATTAAACATAAGGCTGGTACTCTATATGGTCCATGTTGAGATTACACATATGCATTCTGTACCAGATTCCACAAATTTAATGCATATGTGCAATCTCAACATGGAAATATAGCATGACAAACTACATCAGCCATCACAAATGGAACACTTTTGAACAGTGCATGTTTCAGACTATATATGAAAAACATTCAGAAAAAAAAATGGAAAACAATCGTATGAATGTGAACACTTTGTCCGTAATACTGAGAGCCATTGTTGGAAATCAGCTAATACCATGAAATCGTATATAGTTTTGTGTGGTACTCCTAAAAAAATTGGAGCACTGACAATATCGCGGTGTTGTATGGTATGTGTTAAGGGTTGAAAGTTGAACATATTGATAAAATACTGTGCTAGTTTGCTGTGTATATAATCAACAACATTCAGTCACCGTACAAGCCATGTCAAATCCAGAAGTTCAAGGTAGACATGCCAACAACTTTATGAACAAAGTTTCGAACCTGCTATGAATCGAAACAAGGAATTTATATGCAGTTTTGGCAGTGAGTTAGGTAAATTGGCATGTACTATTTCACTGATAGCCTCATCTAAGGCGGAGATATCATACGTTTCCTTCTTTGAATCTCTGTGCTGTAGTTCTGGGTTGGAAATTTATGAATATGGGTTATTTTTTATGTAACTTTTGACAAATAATTCATTGGCTATGTTGTGCTATCAGCTGTGTTCTTCGACTCATAGGTATAATGGAGGTAAGGTGTTTATAGTGCTCCAGATTTAAAAATTTCGCTAAGATGATGTATACTTACCTTCTAGTTTTGCTTTATATTCGACTGACTTACAAATCAGGAGAGCCGAAACTTGTCAGGTCTAGCATGTCTCTTTTAATCTTTGGCACAAGGGATGAAAATTGATTTTCAAATGGTTTGGCCAATGTGTTTAGGAAAAACCCTTGAGTCTTTAGTTATCAAATGTTGAGAGGACCGGTTTAAAACCACCATTTACATATTATGAGTGACTGTCTGTCTCAAGCCAGCAGTGAATTTGCTTCTTCATATTTGCATTGAATCTTACTGTTTTGCTAACTCTATGGTCTCTTTGCTGTCATTGTTGGTTTAAAATTTATTAATATGGGTAATGTGTTTCTGAATTATTTATCCATTTTCTAGCATATTGTTCAACGGCTTCCATAATCACTTTCTTTTTTTTTTTTTTTCTTTTTGTGCTCATGGTATTCAGGCCCATTTCAAACTAATTCCACGGTAGTGCATCATTTGGTATAATAGAAAGATACCCAGTAATTATATATGGCCATGATGATTTGGAATATAAGGCAAGTTATGACATGGACATGAGTATTTGTTTTCTTTATAGTTATTTAGATTAATTCTAGATTTCGAATATATTAGACGTTAGGTACAGCACTGTCAAGGCAGGCTGATATCCACGAGTAAATTGATTTTCTGCCCAGTTTCCTGTCACAAAGAGTGTGTTGATGAACAGCATGTGATGTCAAAAGCATATTTGTTGAACAATAGAATGCGCCATGGAAATTAGTGGCCTGCTGCCTTGAGTTCTGATATAGGAAATATTAAATGTTAGTGATTGTGTCATGTACATATTTGAGATCGAGTTAATCAGACATGATGGCGTACAATGAAATTATGGTCACCGGTGCAGTTCAAAATTTATACTTACAAACACACACTATACTTCATAACACGGAAGTCTGTAATTGATGCGTGGATTCAGGAAAAGGGTGTTTTATAATAGTGTGTGCTGTCCAATATGTATGCCTATAATATCTGTTCATCAGTACATAGTACCTGGACTGATAAACTGATTTGATATAAAAAATAACAAAACTGTGCCACATATTGGTTTAAACATATTTATGTAAAACAGAATGATCGGGAAAGAGGGCGGAACCCGATAGATCCCTTTCAAAAGAGGAACATATTTTGATGCTACCATATTAAGACAAACATACCTGTCAATTTGATATGTATAAAGTCCCACACGACAAATTGAAGTCTTCACACACATGTATAGCACAACTACAAGCATATCTATTAATGAAAAGAACAAACATGACAAGAAGGAAACAGGAACAGTATGAACTCAGGAACAAAACGCACGTATATATATATATATATATATATATATATATATATATATATATATATATAATATACGTGCCTTTTTCCTGAATTCATACATATATAGTGTTTCTTCATATGGGATTATGTTCATAATCACTTTCCTTTTTGTCTTTCAGAAATTTAAACTCAAGTCTATATGTATGTATATGTCTTATATGTCCAGCCGATGCCCTCTGTACAATATATTCAGTCATTTTGTGAGCTACTGTCGGTTACACTCGCCTATGTGCGTTCATTTATTTCAAACAGGTGATTTTGTGTAATAAATTTTTGCATGTATTTATTTGAAAAAAAGGGTAATTTTATTTTGCTTATTTAAAGGTATTTATTTCAGTTCCGTCATTACAGATTTTCTACTTGTTTAATAGTTATCCTTCATATCATGTATTGTATGCTGGTATAATTTCCAGTTATGTGGGACATCTTTTTCTATCTATTTTCACCATTATTTGGGCCGCTTATGTAAATGATAGCAAATGAAAAATGAAATCTAATCATGAATGTGATACGAACATACGCTTAAGTGACACTCATACATTGAATAAATACAAGACAAGCATTTACATCTAATGTTATATTAAATGATTATCAAGTGCCCGTTGGCTGACTTGTACATACACCATTTATTATATACATTTCAGTCAAGTACTTCATAATTTAGGCTAAATATAACTATAGAGGCACATGTCCACTGTACCTGATGCGTTTCTGGTATTGTTTCTCCGAAGTGTAAGAAGTTTTGTTCCACCTGTTTACAGTTGGCTTTGATTGGCGTGTAAGAAAATTATCTCGTTTCCTGATACTTGAGCAAACGTGATATGTGTCTCAGTAACTGTGTTCCCAGCATGAAGAAGAAGAAGAAGAAGAAGAAGAAGAAGAAGAAGAAGAAGAAGAAGAAGAAGGAGAAAGAGAAGGAGAAGGAGAAGGAGAAGGAGAAGAAGAAGAAGAAGAAGAAGAAGAAGAAGAAGAAGAAGAAGGAGAAGGAGAAGGAGAAGGAGAAGGAGAAGGAGAAGGAGAAGGAGAAGGAGAAGAAGAAGAACAAGAAGAAGAAGAAGAAAAAAAAAAAACTTTGTTCAGGACGCATGCTGCCTGGATGCTGAAGTATTTTTGAACAGTGGAGGCCAAACAAAGATGTTTGGCAATGTCAGTGGGGGTCTGCAGTAACATTTTCAGTGCCTTGCCGATTTCTAACTCCAGTGCTTCTTCTCAGCTCAGCCAAAGCTATAGTTGACATAAATCATTTTAGCTATCCAGCAAATTTGACGCCTTCATTTGAGCTGGTAAACAGCTGACACACCTGGCACGTGTTTCAAATGGAAGCTTTTGTTTATAATAATATGTGACCTGTTTCTCCGCTCTGTTTCCTGCATGACAGATATCTTTCCATTCAATGTAATGTTGTTTAATCATAAAAACACGCACATACAGAAGTCTCAGTTGTGCTGGAAAATACGAGCTCATGCATAGGTGTTCCACTGAATGTATGAATGCCTTGTTAAATACATACAAGGTTGAAAATTTACATAATTGACATTTGTTTCCTATGAAATCCGTATCAAGAACTGAAGAGATTTGTCCAACTCAATTTGTCTCTAGGAATATCCACCCAATAATGATTTCCTGCGTGAATCTGCAGTGTTTTGTGACTGACCCCCCCCCCCCCCCCATGACACAGATTTCTGTTCTTGTTTTGTCATGCCAATGTATTTTTACTTCATTGTCGTCCAACATCTACATGATTTTCAGGGAATATTTGCATGATAATAATAATAATAATAATAATAATAATAATAATAATAATAATAATAATAATAATAATAATAATAATAATAATAATAATAATAATCACACCGCACACAGACTTGCAAAAACACTAAAGCAACTGCATCACCTAGTGAGCAGACCCTGCCATGACACATAATAATGGAGACTTGTCATGTATGGTCATTTCATATTGAAATAAAAATGGACCAATCTACGGTTAAAAAGGTTTAACGACAAACCTTATCTCACTGCTTTAGTTCGTAGTCTATGTGAGTATAGGTCCAGCGGAGTGCAAAATGATCATCATGCGAAAGACTTGTATAATCATGGTGCCATGCAAAACAATAATCTTCTATCATATGTTTGAGGGCAAACACATGCTGAAAAATGATATGTGGTCCAAAAATCTGAATTAACGTATCCAAACGAACCTTTGCCTTGACCAATTTAAATCATAGAGAAATTAAGAGATGTAGTAGGACAAGATAACAATTTAAACTATCCACAAGCAGGGTTTAAATAGGAAAACTTTTCTTTTTTTCTTGGAAGTGTTGATGTGTTTGTGAGTATAATAAAATAGGTTACTAGCCAACATGAAACCATAGGAAATCATGCAACTTCAATTGACTTATCAAAAAAATAGGTTAAAAACCGCACAGTACAAGAGCAAAGCCATGCAAATCAAACTGATTTAGGGCTGAACATAAATATTTAAAACACAAATATATTATGTGTAATTTGTCGAAACATTTTGAGGAAATACTTTTCGAAAAACTCGACAGTGGTGCTGCATCCCCTCGGGGGCTACTTTCAATATATTATATCATTACCGTGAAAACCAGGAAAATCCTATCAGGCGTTGCCTGGAGACATTTCATAGATAGAAATCAACAACGAGCAGAACAAAATGAGCAATTCTGTAGGTACACCAAAACCATCATAGTGATGAAATGCCAACCTAGTGCAAATTTTTAAGATAAAACATTTCTGACATTTTAACACTTTAAAAACATACTGAAAACTGAAGTAACTCAGTCAGGATCTTCGGGAGTTTAGTTGCAAAGGGGAAGGTACAGATGTCCATTTTGAGCCAAGGAACTACAAACAACTTAGTCTTAAATGAGCAATATTTTGCCTCTAAATCATGCTTATTCATCAGGTTAAAGAGGTTCGAACAATCCATTGTTCGAAAGAAACATCATACCATGCAACAGCTTTTAACGCTGCTGAAAAGGAATATACCGGCTTTGATATAGCAAAAGAAACCTCTATAATATTTGTTTCAAAAATTGGAATGCCACATTGCAAGTCTATTGTGGACAACCTGGTGCATTTTGCACTGTAATGTAGGTCACCTTTTGAAGTTTTGCTACCTACAATATTTACACCCTGATGAGCAGCCTCTCTTATTGGACATTTGTCCTCATTCGAGAAGTGCAGTCACCATGACATTTTGGCAAGCAGTTGTTCTCTCTGAGACTGAACCGGCTGACCTTCCCCCAAATTACACCAGGTCAACAAAGGGATTAATCTACTCTTTGGACACAATGGAACACACTTGAACTACATAGGTGTCCTTGAACGTTTTGTCCTTTAAGCAAGATTGCAACCTCCATGCAGCCAAAGATGTAGTGCTACTTATGTATTAAACAGATTGTTTGTTCCTATCATTGCATTTACTATAGCTTTACCAGTGTTTTTTTATCTATGCCAGGTAATATACGTTAATTTTCAGTGCTCGTTGGCTACTTGCCACATTTATTGATATTTTAAAACTAAAACTACTAAGTGAGTGGAATAGTCACAATGATACTCGTAGCAGTGCGTATCATGTACTGTTTGCTACTCGGAATCATCCCACCATCAATATCTAGACCACCTCAACAACTCCAGAAGTCCTGGCCCATCTGTGTTTCATATGAAATTTAATTATGTAATCCTAGTGGGAGTCCATGAATGTTCTGTACTAAGCCTTTCCTAGCTTCACATTTATTGGTACTCGTGGAACAAATTCCCATCTACTTCACTTCGGCAAGAGCTGTGACTTGACTCACTCTCTTGTCCTCCTTCTCACTGCTGGTGATGTCTCGTCAAATTCCGGCGCAAACTGGAAGGATGTGTTGTGACATTTAGAATACATAGTATCATACCCACTTCATACATACATACTTGTGAACATATCACAATTTCAGCTGTGCAGTAACTGCTACTGTAAAATATGTATTTTACCTACTTCCACACTCTTTTTTCAATGATACCTCCAGTTCTTGAATCTTCTCTCTAAGTGACAGTTCATACAATTCTGCTCATTACCACGGTCAAGAACACACACACACACACACACACACACACACACACACAAACACACAAACACACACACTTATGCGTGTATATATATAAGAGCCTGACCGAACCCTGACAACCTAACCAGAGCTTATCGGGTTTCAAGATTGAAGCCCGACTCGGGCTGGCTTTTTACAGACACTAAACGTTCGGGTTCGGTTATCATTGTCAATTTTGGCAATAAAGTTAAATAAGAAGGCCACTGAGGTTACTTTTCGTACTTGTATACACCTTAAACTATGCAACAAACGCTACTTTGCAATTAAGTGCGTCACATGGGTTGCATTAATCGCCTGAATTACATTAACAATAGTAATACCCCAGTGCAAAAGGGTAACAGCTACAAACCCCTGTTGAAATAAAGCTTTATTTATGGCATGTTTGAATTGCATATATCAAACCCAAAAGGTGCCCGGTTCGGAATCGGTATTGTGTATCGAGTACCGAGTACCTGGTTTGGTTACAAAATACATGTTTAGTCAGGCTCTAATATATATATATATATATATTATGCATGGTTATAATAAGCTTTTGTCTACAAAAGGACTGTACCTTTGATTAGAGGGATCAGCAGCGCCGGAAGTGCCATATTACTCTTGAAAATTGGGATGGCAATTGAGGCATAACAGTGTCATTGAGCATGCCGTTACTATTGCGTGATTGGTTTCATATTTTAACGCTTGCTACTGTTGCTCAAGAAGAAGAAGAAGAAGAAGAAGAAGAAGAAGAAGAAGAAGAAGAAGAAAAAGAAGAGGAATACAAGAAGGATAAGAAAAAGAAGGAAAGGAGGTGGAGGAGGAGGAGGAGGAGGAGGAAGAAGAAGAAGAAGAGGAGGAGGAGGAGGAAGAGGAGGAGGAGGAGGAGGAGGAGGAGGAGGAGGAGGAAGAAGAAGAAGAAGAAGAAGAAGAAGAAGAAGAAGAAGAAGAAGAAGAAGAAGAAGAAGAAGAAGAAGAAGAAGAAGAAGAAGAAGAAGAAGAAGAAGAAGAAGAAGAAGAAGAAGAAGAAAAAGAAGAAGAAGAAGAAGAAGAACGCTTGGGTCGTGACCAAACTTTTACTAGATGTCTTCTCATGATAATATTGTGAATACGTTTGCATTGTTAAGAGTTACCACGTTGTGAAGAACCCTTCTGAGTTCAGTGCATATTCTTTACACAACACACTGACATTTGATTAAAATGGGTATGACTACATTCAGTGACTCGTAGTGTTGTCTTGAAGTTGGGATGTGGCTCTGCTCAACTTGGTCCCCTTAGGCTAACGTTACTTTCTACATTAGCACGCTGACTGTACTGGGATGATGGGGAAGTCTGTCCACCTTTCCACGCGGTATTTTTTTATTCATATTTTGTTCAGTCATTGTATAATAAGCTGGTAGAAGTTGATTCTCTGCTACATTTTCTGTATCTATAAACAAGATCACCCGAGTTTCGAACCACTGGTTATCTTGCTCAGTTGGTTTCATGCACAAAACTTGTTATCTGATCTTGCTGCTGCCCTGTCATCGTGTTAAAATAGTTCCAAGCATGAAAAAGGGACAGGGTAGCTGTCACATTCCGGGTTTACAGTATTACATTCGAAGGGTTTTTTAATAAAAGCAGGAATTTGCAAATATAACAGTTCTATAGATTAAAAAAAGTATAGACCCATATCCTTTACATGGATTGCGAAGCAGGCCAAGCCTATATTAATCACTCTCCATGGTACAGATGGTGGCGTATACATTCCTACCTACATGTTTGTTGGAGGAAACCGAAGGACTCGGATAAAACCACCATGCACAGTCAGAGTGGTTGGAACTCTTTCCACATGCTTCCCCTGCCGTGAATCGAACCCAGGCCGCAGAGGTAAAAGGCGGGCGTGTTGCAGCTCCGCCAACCGTGCACCCTGTGAATATTACATTTAATAATAAACTATCATATTACAATGGGATCCATCTGGTGTTTAACAGAATGTCTTTAAATACATAATTCACAAATAGTATGATGGGATAAATATCCTGCTTAATGGTTGTCTTTAATCATTAAATATACATTTCGGAAAACTGTGGTTTATCTGATTAAAATGTTTAGTCTGGCACTTTGATATGCTCTACATTCATGTTATTGTGTCTTTATACCTAAAGGAAAAGAAAGATATAAAAAAGCTGCACTCGAACATATTTTACTTGAAATGTAAGTGCAATACAAAAAAATAATCGCGGGGAGGGACGGGAAAGCATATCTACTGCCCTTTACGTGGAGCATGGAGTAGGCTACCTTATAGTTAAATGACCAAAATGAAAAGTAAAGACTAGCTTATAGTTAAATGACCAAAATAAAAAAGTAAAGACATTCAACGCCATATGAGTGAACTAATCTATTTATTTTTATGTTCAACTGCAGATAATGAAAAAATGTTCTGCGACCTGAACCAATTTGAAAATTACGTTGAGGGAATTTTTTTTTTAAGACAGCCAAGTACTGCAAAGACCTTGTGATAATTTGGATTGGATAGTGAAATCATACTTGATGGAGAAGACTGAGCAGCCTTTAACCTCCTAAGATTTGATTTTAGAGATACGAGTAACAGCAAAGCTCAATGGAGCAAAAGAAGACTGCAAGATACTCTAGTCTGGTAATTCCTGCAGCGACTTGTTTTCTATCATAAACACCCTATCATTGACAGGCGAAAGCTAGAACATTTTATTCCAATGGAATTTGAAATACCTACTGCCTCTTGAGTTGGACTCTTTGGTGATGAGACTGTCCCATCCTTGCATCGACAATGTAATCTTGTGCGCACAAAGGAGAATGTTACATGCTCACTAGGATAAAAGTGTGATGCAATTATCAAATTTACCCTAAATTAACATCCTGATGCACGGCAAATAGCACTTAGCACCGGCCATCCTCAGTGCCATATGTGTTAAGTGGCCATTATACATTTACCGTTTGCCTGCTGGTCACAAGTTATAACATCTGTTCGAATTTCATTATGATTGTGATTCACATTTTTCGAGAGAACTGCAATAGACTTTGCATTAATATATTAACATCCCTTGTCACACATTAGTAGTTTCAGAAACATCATGAGTTAAAGATCATATGGAAGCTGTCCATTGACCATAGAACTACTAGTTAGTAAGTTACAAAATAAGCAGAAGAAACATACATACATGCATTTCCAAAATAATCACTCAGTCCTGTAGTGTTTACTTGGCAATGCGTCAAATTTAGCAATGTTCTGAATTTGTACCGGAAGTGACTTGTGATTTTCGAAGCAGAATCTGTGTCATTCTCAATTTTGTCGTTCACAACGTAGTCAGGTGTTTGGCTTTTGGATGTGTAGATTGATCTAGCAAGTAGCGTGAAGATTGGGAACGTTTTGAACTTGTGGGCGGACCAGCAGACTGTTCACGTGACAAGCGAAACTGAAATTTTGCGGATTGCCTTCAGCACTGAGGATAAAATTAGAGAAACCTGATTTGATAATTCTCCTGCATTGACAGCCAATCACGGATTCTGATTTTTGCCTGTGGTTCAATGTTTGCAAGGCGCTGGAGCCTGGACCTGAGGGTATTCCATGGGCAATTTAATGGTTAACAGTAGTTGTTTTGATCATGCAATGTCATTTCATGGTCATGTTCTTTACATCATGTTTTAATACTTTTCCCTCATTATATTAAGTACATAGAAAATTACAAGTGCACAGTTCACTAAGTATATACTGAATCATAGACATCAAAACATGTGGCATTAAAATAGACTTAAAATTTAGGCCCAGCAGCTACGGAGAGTTTTTAGCTGCAGAATCACCACTGAACACAGATCATATTAACTCAGAATGCACAATGAAATGATGGGGGTTTTTTTTGTATTGAAAGTGGCCTGTACGTTGAGACACACTTGTAAGCTGCATGGCTGCGGACACATGATGAAAAGGTTTATAAGGTTGACGTTCTTCGGCACCTATTTTTCAGTTAAAGGCATGACATAGTTGTGTTTGTCAATGCTGGAAGACATCCATTTGTGGAGTTCTTCATCATATATACACACCCCACGTGCTTAAGAATAAATATGAATTCAAAATCAGTTACACAGAAATATTATATGACACTTGTTTCTTGTGGTGTTGTGTATGGAAAACTTAAATTATACCCAATCGACATTTGAACATCTTCCAAAATATTTAATGTATTTGATGCACATATACCAGTTTTGAGTTAATATACATAAAAAATTGCCCCATACGTCACTCATCAAAGAACAAGCGTTCGGGGTTTATTTAGTGACGAAAATTGAGCACTGACTGGTGATTTTCCCAGTTGTCCCACACAAACGTCTGACAGATTTTGCAAGCGAATCTCTCTCTCTCTCTCTCTCTCTCTCTCTCTCTCTCTCTCTCTCTCTCTCTCTCTCTCTCTCTCTCTCTCTCTCTCCCCCCTCCCCTCCCTTAATACCTGAAGATAGTCAAGGAGATAGTCATGCAAAAAGTGTCTGTTCAGGTATTTCTGCTTCAACGCAAAACTTGCCTGTTTGCATTTTTCATGTTTTTTGCGATGTGCACATATAATGGTTATGCTGACTGTCATGAATGTATCCGAACCCATGGAAGAGTATCATGAATCTGTCCACCCAACATATCGGATTCCAAATCTTCTGTCGCAAGAATTGTTCATCAGAGAAATGATATATGTCACATCCATTGACTTCAAAGTTGAGCTGCAAGGAGAACATGTTTTCAAAGCTTTTTCATGCTTCCTTAGCATACCAAACTCCCCGGTATCTTTACTCCATTTCTGGAGTATAGATAACGCAGAGCCTGGCCGGGGTGTTCCAAATGACTGCTTCAAGCTTTCACATAATGCTGAGTAGAGAAAATGAGGCACTTTGATGTTCGCCATTGAGTGATAGAACCATACATGGCTTCTCGGGTCTTGAAAACGAGGTCACGGTCGCCAGAATGATATCCAAAGACAGAAGAAATAGTTGGAATGTACAAATGATGTAAGGTTTGAGTTTCAGGTGCCCAAGATTTTGAGATATTGTGTTCATAAACAACTGGTGGACAGGCTGACAATCATTAATCCAAGAAACAATGTGTCCCCATTGGGGTGGACCCATACAATATGTATTCTCACTTTTGACAATTTTTGTAACATATCAGTATCAGTTGTAGGCCGTGTACAATTGTGCTATACTCATAATTTACATTCTGCAGGTACAATCTGAAACAGGACCTCCCAGTAACATTGTCCTTGTGGTTCAGGCTCATGTTTGATACAAGCCTGATCATGTACATCTGCCCCCCCCCCTTTTTAGAGATGACTCCATTGACACACTGCCTAACTTTTGTGACCACATTTAAATAGTTCCAAAGGTTTGTTTTTTTCCATGGTATTCAGCCTTAACGGATGGACCCTGCTTTATACGGTCACTTTTACCTTCCCTGCAATGATCTCTTAAGGGAGGGACAGCAGTATATTTAGACTAGCAGTGCCCTACTGCATAATTTTGATAACCTCATGGCGAAAAAAAAATCCAAATAGCATGATTGAAACCAACAACAAGGCAATATTTTCCGGTAGAATTAAGAATTGCTACAACTGCAACTGTGCAGTTTTCATCGTGATCACACCACGGATATGGGATTGTGACATCAAGAGTAGAGACATCGTCGGATAATACAGTAGAACCTTACAGGGTGGATAGGCAGTTGCCCTGCTCAGATTCCACAACACATTGTCTTTCTCCACATGTAAAAAAAAATACTTTACATGTGATTGAACAGAGTGCTTATTTTCACGATACCATGACTACGTCATTTAAAGTACCCTTTAGTTAAATAAATGAAGAATGAATACTACTACTACAAATAAAGATAAAACCCTTTTCACCCCAATATTCTAAAAAATATATCGATTCAATTCACTTCAAAGAATTATTCCTGACTAAAAGAGCACAGAAAGATCTATAGAGTGCAGATATAGGTGAATTGTTATGCAGCCCGAAACAACATCTAGTAAGGCACGTGTCTATTGTCTATGCGTGAGCCCATGGCATACCACATGCTGTGGTTTGTGGAACAGTTTCACCCACATAACTTTAAAATGCAAGATGCCTTTTGTTCTTGTGTTTGTTATATGGGAGCGTAGGTAGGTCCCACTTGTACTTTCATTCAATAGTGTCCTATATGCGTTCATGTTTGTAATACAAGTTGTCAAGCATACATCATGTTTCAAGTACATGTAGCCTGTTTATGACACATTAAGAGTAATCCATGTCTATATCATAGACAAGCTGTGTATATTTTATAGGGTAGAATTGTGAATAGATGGTTTGTCGGTTTATTGAGGTGTCCTTTCCTTTCCTGATGATAGAGAATGAAAATATGTGTTACTTAGGCCCACTGCACATGCCACCAGTATATTGTCCATGCCGTGATCATTATGACTGTATCAACGTATTCCATCGTACCAAAGACTCCAATATAATTCAAGTGGTAAACTACTTAACCACTTAGGAACTGTTTGTTTTTATTCTTTCCTATACTGGTTACTGTTAACACCCCCCCCCCCCCCCAAAAAAAAAGAAAAAAAATATTTAATTATGTGACAGTGACATATCTCAGCAACCCTTTTCAATAGACATTAGTGCGAGGGTACACCTTTTTCATGGGTATGGTGTGCCTCGGCGCAGCTTCTGCATGGACTTGATTTTCGCGGTGCCCAGGACAAGCATCACTTTCAGGAAGGTTGTATGTTGAGAAGGAGGCTGTCAATCTATGGAAAGTGCCCACATTATCTTTACACATTTAGTGACACAGCAGCCTGTGCCTTCTTCTCCTCTGATATTGCCTGAATACCTCAGCTGATATGAGAAACAATTGTCGCTTTTGACGTCATGTGATTCCCCTAGCGGGAGACGTCTGGACTATTGCGTTCAGAATGTAGCGATCTAAGACGGTAACTTACCCCAAAGTAAACACTGTTTACTCTGGTGTTTTTAAAAGAACCTTTCCATCATATGAGAGCTTGGTGTACATTTATTCTATGGCCTAACTCTCCTTTTCTACGTATACAATTGTCAGTAAAAATCCTTTAGGAGTGATATATTGGCGACAAATAAGGCTGGAACTTCAAGTTCAAAGCGGTACCATGTTTCCATATTTAGTGCCGCAAATATTGACAGTGGGGTACTCCGAGCGATGCTGTAAAGCTCTTCTAACGAAAGAGATCATTCAAACAGGAAGCTGACATTCTTGGTTGTCGCACGATCATGGCGGCTGTAGGCAATAGGAAATGTGCTTCTTTCGACGGAGAATTTTGTCAGGAAGAAGAATACGTGCTGTACGATCCCATCAGCATTCGGAAAAGGAGTGTCGGTTTCATGCCATACCAGGATTAACCAGAAATTGAATCGATCCTTGAGACATTGGCAGTGAAGCTAGTGTTGAGGGCAGTGGATCCAGTGATGAACTACTTGAACACCAGTAACAGGAAGCTCACCTTCAAGGCAAAAATCCCCAGATTCGGCTGTTCAACCCAGAGTTATGTTGGTGCCAGTGTGATGAATGACACACCGAAGCTGTAGAAAAGGACTCGGAACATATATGTTGCAGTGAATTGGAATCTATGTTGTGGTTTATGGGAGTTGAAGGTATGCATACCATATATCATGTTTTCGAATGTCAAGTGTGGTGAAGCCATTTAAAATCTTCGGAGGGTTAGCGCCATAAAGGGGAGCATATGGTTAGTTTGGTAACGCTACAGTTAAAGTCTTTACAATTTAAACAAAAAGGAGAAAGAGAAATATTATGGTTGTAACTTGTATCACACTCAGATATAGCCCCCACAAGACTTATAGTACTTCCTGACCTGTAACAGTTCATGATGACAAGTTACATAAAAAAACCGGTTTATTAACTTGGGTCGAAGAAAATACATGTACGTTGCAATATTTATATTCCTTATTTTTATTATTTAATATTTAGAAAAATTACCCTGGTTTTCAATTTTGATAATGAGGCCTCCCCCCCCCCCCCTCCCCATCCTGGATTCTAATGCCGTCGTGAATCCCTGGAAATTGTTTCTTTGGGCTTTCCCCTGAGTTCAGTTTTTTTTTGTACTCTGAACAAGGCAAGAAAATCCTCTGCATTTTGCCATAACCGATGAGGTCTAGAAAAAAAGAAAAGGTGGGGTAAAACTTTCAGGTATTTTCTATTTATTTTTCTTCCAAGTTGATTTACATCTCTGTGAGTGACGCATGATGGACTGAATGTACATGAGTTTGGAAATTGTGGATTCTTGTTTGGACAGCCTTGGAAGGGGGCTGAAGTTTTTTCTCTGGAATTTTTTCTAAACATTTCTGATGTCGCCCTTGTTCCAATGTCAGTTTATTCACAAGGTTTTATGTATGTTGTGTATCTGGAGCCCAAACCCTGCAAATGTGTAATCTAATGCTGGCCCTTTTATGTCGTTTTTATTTATTTATTCACTTTTAATTTTTTTATGTCTTTTAAGAGGCTGTGTTTTGAGTAAATTTGTATTTACCAGTCATCAGACGGGCAATAGTAAATTGTGATTAATGAAACAACAAATGAAGGTTTTAATTCAGGTTTAAACAATTTATACATTTAACTTATGGAACAGCATTATCGTTATTATTCAAGTTTGAAATGGAGGACAATGTAGAAAAGAAACGTGAGGGATATATAGCACGCATAAGCATGTAGCTGAATCTTCAATTTTGGTTTCATGATACCAGCAAATCTATGAAAAAAAATGAACCCCCCCCCACAATGCAGGGAAACGTTTCTGGTCAAGTAGTTCAATACCAAATCCATTCATTTTTCTTATTCAATACATAAAATAACTAACATAGCAATACATGAAACCTCTCGGGAAATAGATACATATCTTTGCATTTCCATCGTTTTTTTAACACCAAGTCAGTTGACTCTAAAGTTGTATAGTGACTTTTTTATAAAGGGCATATGTTCATATACAGTGGTTTTTAAGGCACCTACCTCTTGGTAATAGAAGTTATTTTATCCTTTGAAATGTTTAACTTGACAAAGGCTCACAATTTGGCGCCACAAAAATGCCAATAATTTAAACCTCCTGTTACAGAAATCTGTTGCCTGGTAGCAAGAGACCGATGTTCTTAAAGTCTGGAAATCAAGGCAGAATGCAATAAATTCCCCAGTAAACGAGAGAAAGTACAGACATTTATTGCAACAAGTTTTTTAAATCATGCTGACAATATTTTTTTTTCATTTTAGACATACCCTGCATTGTAAGCCACCAGGACTTCAAGGTTTTACGTTACATAAGTCAGTTCTGACGAATGTCATGATGAGTCTGAATAACGTACGGATGGATGCCTGGGAAGTGCGGCAAACAGCCAAGGGTATAGGAGTTTCTGATATATATATATATATATATATATATATATATATATATATATATATATATATATATATATATATATATATATATATATATATATATATATGTATGTGTGTGTGTGTGTGTGTGTGCGCATATATACACATGTGTGTGTGTGTCCACTTTCTGCCATTCACAATAGCAAGGCAGTGTAAACTAGTCGAATAGGTGTTAGATGTACATGTACATGGAGCCACTTTGTGACACTAACAAGGATTCCTTAATAAATTGGAACGTGTATAATGGGAGAATATATTCAATGCTGTATGTGGCTGAAAGTAACATGTACATTTATGCTTGTGTGCTAACCGATATATTGATAAATTCAGTGTTATTTATATTAAAAAAAATACATTTAAAATGTGGGCAAGTGCAGTGGCCAGCTGAAATATCCACCTGGATCCACTTGTTTTAGACAAGAGGATGGCCTTATTTCGAACACTGTTCATAAACAAGTCTACAATCCAGTGGAGGAGAATGGTGTCCCTGGTTATACACATTTATTGTAGCATGTCGATCGGTGACAAGCATGTCGATGGATAATTCTTCAGTCACCTTTGCGAGCCCCCGTTTAAGTCCCTCAGCCCTCATGGCAGTTAAACCTGTTACCTGGATCTTAATTGAGTATTTATATATGTAATAATGGGATATAAAGCCTGAGACCGAGACTTTGTTTTAGTCTGGTGTCTGGTAATGCTATAACTAAGTGATTTGTAACACAAATGCTATTTTTGTTGGTTCATGTAATAGTTACAGTCCCTCCCATATTTCCTTGTATTTCGAATACATGTATTTTTATACTCGTATAATTTCCTATATTTGAAGATGATCTTTTGTTTGAAAAAAAAAAGCCTGAAAATGGATCAGAAACAAAGAGTGTCCTTTTGGGGAAAAATGTCATTGAGCATGCATGATATTCTTATATTTTTCTATCATTTAAGAAAAAAAGCTCTGTAAAGTTTCTTGTATTTTTGCAAGAAAGCATTGAATGCCTAAATGAACTACTGTTATTAGCCAGACTTGTAATAAAGATACATATACAACAAATATAAAATTATCCTTTTGACCTGTCCATGCCATTTTAAATAATAAAACGTATTTCTAAAGTAATTTTATTTCTCGGAGCTCACTTGAAGCATCAATTCCGTTCTGGATATTTGCTACATGTGTATGTATTTTGAAGATATTTATAAAACATGAATTGTGGTTAACATGTTATTTTTGTAATATATATATATATATATATATATATATATATATATATATATATATATATGGAAGGCCATAACGTCTTTGCACTGCACTGGCTGGAAGTCCACAACTTTTTGCGCGTTGCATTGCTGGGTTTTGTCGGCCTGCATCAAGGTATATGATCCATACTTGGCATAGGACCCACCCAGGACTCTCACATCTGCCATCTCCTGTCAATGCCAAGCGCTCCTCTGCTTTCAAACCTGCAATCACAAACTCCTGCTGTTCCTTCCATGCCTCTGGTGCTACTAGAAATAATTGTTCTTTCCGAGTCCGATAAAATATCGATTTGGAAAACATGGCCAGATTCATTGCTGCTGCAAAAGCTGTTATCCTAGCATATGTTGGCCCAGTTAAAAGGGTAGCTACAGCAAGCAAAATGTTGCCTGTTTCCACACCATTCATCATAGGGTGCTACCTGCATGTGTTCTCATGACCTTTAATAGCTTTGTGCATGCTTTGCATTGAGTCTGCGTTATTTACGTGGCAGACATGTATGCTTTATATAGACAGAATGGCTTTTTTCTGGGAGGGGGTGAAGTTACATGGCAAAAGAAAACTTCGACAGTTATTTGCTCCATGCCTTACATGGTGACATGGCAAAAGAATACTTTGATAGTAACTTGCTGCATGCCTTCCATGGAAGTCTTATTGACGTGGTTATCTAACATTTTCATGGATGACAAAGTTGCACCACAAGATTTTGAAAGGCGGCTTACATGGTTAAACAAAACTTTATAACTGTTCACATGCGTTTCGTGTAAGTGTAAGCAATTTGCATGTTTTCATAGTTAAATTTGCTCCATGTCTTGCATGCAAGTGTCATTGACATGGCAGACAATAGTCATGTGCATAAAGAAACTGCATCGACCTGAACCTGATGTACATGATAAATGTCAAGAAATGACCATGAGAATATGTATAGAATAAAATAATTAAACAATTATAGTTTGCAACTTTACATACACATAAGTCTTGATTGGTACTGACGATGATATTGTCACTACTTATATACAGACCAGGTTTACCTAGTCTATAATGTTAAACGCCTAACAAGCTCAACTTATACCTGTGTTCAAAAAGATCATTACACATTTTATAACATGGCCCCATGGTCATGAGGAAATTACAAATATATGACCTAAACCGACAAATTGGTTTCACAAACTGGTTTTTTTGGGGGGGGGGGGGTTGTTTTTTTTTGTTTGTTTTTTTTTTTTTTTTTTGTTTTTGTTTTTTTTTTTTTTTGTTTGTTTGTTTGTTTTGTTTTTGTTTGTTTGTTTTTGTTTTTTTTGTGTGTTTTTGTCTTTGTTTTTGTTTTTTTTTTGTTTTTGTTTTTTGTTTTGGGTTTTTTTTGTTTTTGTTTTTATGTTTTGTTTTCTTTCTTTTTTGTTTTGATAGCAGGAAAATGACTGAAGATAACTTTGATGCAAGTTATTCGCATGACAGAGAGACAAGGTTGTACCATCAATTGAGTAACAATGGGTGGCAACTAGATGTGCAAAAAGCATTAAAATGTTCACCATACAACTTTTGGTAATTGGACAGAACGAGATTTTATTTGTTCAGACGGCATACCCATTCTATCTGTAATGCAGGGTTCTTCGGAACGGCATGCCACTCCCAATTCTTTCCTATTTTTTGTCACTTGTGATTGTTACACAGGTAAGCGAAGCATTGAATCATGCTTTGAAGCATTAATACGATCAGCATAAAGTTAACGATCACCTCTCACTCTTGGGTTACAGCTTACGACAACAATAACGGGCTACCAGTCCCTGACATTTTGCGCTCACAATGACCTGTCCCTACTGATTTCAAAAATGCAACTCTGCATTTACAGCCCAGTCAGTTTGAGTGACGGCGTTAAACAACAAGCACGAAACATGAACAGTAAATTTGAACGCGGCGTTCATTGTTTGTGAGGCAAAATCCAGTGGTATATCACAAAACATTATCATGATTTTTTTGTAATTTTGTTTTACGTAGTATATATTTCAAGAATTCGTTAAAATTTCCACAGTGGGAATGTTATTGTGAGTAACACGACCCTCAAAATCATATCAGTGTCACACATGGGTACAGAAGCATTGGTTTTTATAGCACACAAACTATTGCAAAGCTTTGCCTGTGATCTTTAAAGTGTATTTACGACAGCGGTTGCTTAAGTCTACATATCTGGCACTTGAAAGTCAATAATTCATTTTCAAGTTGAGTTGATTTTTTTTCTTTGAGCATGTGTGTCACCTTCACACTGCACAATTAGCACAACGGCGTCTATCTCGAGTACAAATTAACTGTGTTCCATTTTTATCGTAGTCGTCAGTAAAGCTGGCATAATAATAATAATAATAATAATAATGATGATGATGATGATGATGATGATGATGATGATGATGATGATGATGATGATGATGATGATGATGATGATAATAATAATAATAATGCTGTGGCTTTACGCTTAACTGCTGCGGTCCTGTGTCAGACACATGACCTAGGAGAAGGACCCCCCCCCCCCAAGAAAAAAAAGAGAGACGACGACGCGGATGATGTACATGCAGAAATAAAATTCCTGATATTTATTTTTACGTGGGTGACGGGTGCCTGGAGCGGATTGTTTTATACTTTCCGATAAGAAAGTTCCATGTGTTAAGAGTTCAGTTTATTTTGTCCAAAAACTAATCTGAAAAGGAATCACAGTGCCTTCAAGAGTAAGGGGCTAAGAGACGTACATCAGCCAGGCGAACTGACGAGTATGTATATAGGTCGCATAGCCATTTTAGTATCGTGTCCAGCAAGAATATGCGGCGTAAAGGCTTCTAAGGATTTTAATCAGATTATACAATAGAGAATGGCATTTAGTGCATACAATATATAACAATAAACAAAGAAACAATTTTAGCAGACAAAAACTCAAACTATAATTGGGTCAAGGTGCCACACATTAAGATGTTTGTCAATTCGCTACCATGTGTACCATCCTACATGCAAATAATGTGCTTAAAATTGAAATAACCATATAATCAAAACTCACTGCAGATTAACAAAATCAACTGTACCGTGGAGCGTTGAATTAGGTTCGTCAGCATATATGATAAATTTGAAACGAGAAGAAGCCAGACGTACACAACTAACATAGATCAGAAAAAGAAAAAGTCCTATGGTAAAATCTCGAGGAGTATAAAAGATACCCAAAGCAGCTGTTTCGTGTATCTTTAGCAGATCAATATTAAAGTCACTGGCTATTAAAACTTCGCTTTTCTGTTCCGAAGAACGGGAAAAAATCAATAAATATGTTGTAATGTTTCAATTATATCTTGTGCACTATCATTCATCTGAAAAATTGCCTTTCATATATTTAAGACCATTGATAAACATCTACTGCTCTGTAATTGTAAACATTTGGAATATACACGTGTCGAGGCATTCTCGAGCACTGCACATGTGTCCCTGTGAGACGAAAGTATAAGTAACCAATTTTAAAAAGGATAAATCCGCGTTATTACCAAGTTTTCTGTAGACAAAGAGCACCGGGTAAACATCGATTAATATCTCCGTTTATGCAGGAATATTTTAACCACCCATCTTTAGCATTTAATGAATCACAATTTAGACTGATAAGAGTATAACAATTTTGTGCTCGTTTCAAGTATCAACCAGTTTGTCAATATCATAATACAGAGTGACTGTTTGGTTAACGTTGGTTAAAAAATAAGGATCATCTTCGCTAAGAATTGAGTTAACTTGCAATAACGTTGCCAGACAATTTATGTCGCACCCAGGCCATCTTTAATTCTATCAGTATTTGCCACATACCAGCTAGAAGAAGAAAATAACTGCAGTTTTATTGAAAATATCTGTAAATAAAAAAGGATGAGCCAAGCATCCCGTATGACACGTTCTGATATACACACAATGCAAAAATAAAGCAAATTAGAAAGAAAGCATAAATAAACCTTACCTGAACACCCTAAAACAAAAGGTGTTGGTTTTTTTAAGAGGTAAACATGTCCCTTGCATAAAGGAAATGGGAGAAAAGTAAAATGAAAGCAACCCTGAACAAATAAAACGAAAAACTAGATATTTCTCACAAATATCTATGCGTGACAAAGAATGAATGCAAAAATAAAAGGAATACTTGGATATATAAAACATGATAACTGAAAAGGATAGCAAATAGAATCTTTAGTAGTGTGTTTCAAGCCATAATGTTTGCATCGAGGGCGGAATATATTTTTAAAACCTTTTTAAGCGTACTATCCATGAAATAAGATGCAACGAAAATTAGAATAAAATCAAAACTTAAATGTTACCAAAAAGTAGTGACACCATTAAGTATCAATATGTAAGTTGAAAATCAATCCAGGTCCAAAACCGCCCCAATCTTGACAGGTCTATCAGCATGAACATCACCAGACACAACAGCACGACTTTAATACCCTTAAGCAATATATTTTTCCTTGACATAATGACTGTCATTAATGATGGTAGTGGACTACAGTTTTCAACAAAGCTAAAGAAGCTGCACCTATACTCAGAGTGAACAAGAACTATCCATGATCACAAAGCTTCAGTCATCAAACAAACCAAGTCAAACTCCAGAATTTCAAGGTAGATATACCAACAACTTTCTGATATATTTATATATCCGTCAACAAATGTGAAATGCAGTATCAAGGAAAACGTCTCTCTCCTGACTTGAGACAGATACCAAAAAATTTAGTTATAGTTTAAATCGATTTGATGCTCACAACTCATACCTTGAAGAAATACATCGTCTCATACAAAAACATTTAGTAGACAGAGAGAAAATGGAGGATAGAACGAAAACATCAGAACATACAAACTAATTGTGATTGCAAGGGGAACCGTATATTATAAAAAAAAAACTACAGCAACGGCTTTAAAACGAATACTTAAGTTTAAACATACGCAATACGTCGTTTGTCTAGTATATAATAATACGTTAAAGTTAACAAGAGGATCATAATGATCCTGTGCTCTGCTGACTGGGATCTGATTTTGCAGTATTGGAACACATGGACTGCAGTCTAGATTTGTACAGCTATATACATGTATGTAGAGTGGTAGCAAAGTTTGTCCTTAAAATAAATTTTGCGGAAGGACGGACGGACGGACAGACAGACGGACGACGGACGCAAACGGATTCTATAAGCTCTGCTGATGGTAGTACATGTATTATCAATTGACATACCTTGGTGTTTCAATGGCTGCCAGTGTACAGTGGCAGCACTCACTTACAGTCACAAAGTCTGATATCGCATAACTTTGTCAAAAATTAACATATCAACATTATTTTCGCAAACTTTCATTGTCTAATATTCCACTATATTTTGATAAAATTTTAAACAATTCTATCATGCTGTTCTGGAAAAAGTGGAGAAAAGCCTTAACACGCAAAAATTCATAAATAAATAGGAAAAAATCACAGCGCCACTTGGTGGCCAAAATAAGAACTAGTTGACCCCAGGTGACCCTATGTGCAATATCAAAGCAATTAGCCAGGTAGTTCTTGAGATGAGGAATTTTTTTTTTTCAAAAAATAAATTAAAAAATTCATTAAAAATAGAAAAATTAGTGCATCATCATTTCCTTCGCAAACTTGGTAGAAGTTCACCGGGGCAACATCCATGTGCAAAAATTAAAACATAGTGTCATATACGCACTGTATTGCCATATATATATATATATACAGCTGCAGCATTTCCTTATAGTTGCGAAGTTTGATATCCCATAACTTTGCCTAAAATAAACATATCCATATTATTTTCGCACATTTTCATTGTCTAATGTCCAACTATATTCTGATAAAATTTTAAGCAATTCTTTTGAGCCGTTGTGGAGGAGAAATCGAAAATAGCCTTGATAGGCAATAATTCATTAAAAAAATAGGAAAAAATCACAGCGCCACCTGGTGGCCAAAATAGGAACTAGTTGATCCCCGATGACCCTATGTGCAATATCAAAATAATTGGCTTCGTAGTTCTTTAGATGAAGAATTTTTTTTTTTCAAAAAATAAATTAAAAAATTCATTAAATATAGAAAAATTAGTGCATCATCATCTCCTTCGCAAACTTGGTAGAAGTTCACCGGGGGAACATCCATGTGCAAAAATTAAAACATTCCATACAGCGGTTTTTGAGAAGAAGTCAAAATGGTAAATACAATAGTGTCACATATGCACTGTATTGCCATATATATATGTATTATATATATATATATATATATATATATATATATATATATATATATATATATATATATATATATATATATATATATATATATATATATATATATATATATATATATATATATATATACAGCTGCAGCATTTCCTTATAGTTGCGAAGTTTGATATCCCATAACTTTGCCTAAAATTAACATATCCATTATATTTTCGCACATTTTCATTGTCTAATGTCCAACTATATTCTGATAAAATTTTAAGCAATTCTGTTGAGCCGTTCTGGAGATGAAGTCGAAAATAGCCTAAATAGGCAATAATTCATTAAAAAAATAGGAAAAAATCACAGCGCCACCTGGTGGCCGAAATAGGAACTAGTTGATCCCCGATGACCCTATGTGCAATATCAAAATAATTGGCTTCGTAGTTCTTTAGATGAAGAATTTTTTTTTTTCAAAAAATAAATTAAAAAATTCATAAAAAATAGAAAAATTATTGCATCATCATCTCCATTAGCAAACTTGGTAGAGGTCCACCTGGGGATCATCCATGTGCAAAATCAAAACATTCTATTTAGCGGTTTTTGAGAAGAAGTCGAAAATATAAAAAGTCTAATGACAGACGGACAGACGGACGACGGACACAAACGGATTCTATAAGCTCTGCTGACTGACAAGTCAGCAGAGCTAAAAATAACGCAATTCATTGAGAGTGACTTGAATGAGTAATTGAGAAAAAAAATATATATGCATACATATACTTGTATTGTATTTGTGTCTTTTTGCCCACAACCACTTCCTGGTAGTCAATATCCTGTTCCGCAGTCCAAACTCTTTACTCTCCATAAGCTAACCTGTCCCTGTCTAACCTGTATACATATGGAATTACTATTGTCCATATTGCACACGTTCTTTTGTAAAATTTTGACATAAATTAATTGGTCCTCAGTGGGTAACTACTCAACATGTTTCGGAGCCTTTTACCCGTACATGTCTCTCTGAGTAGCGGCTCCTTGTCTAAGCGAAATATTCAGCAAAGACAACCCACATAATAAAGAATAAATATGAACGTGGCAAATGATGAATTAGCTTAATACGTGAAGTTTTGCTTATAAATGCAGAGCTTCATTATGAAAGAAGAATACCTGTCAAACAAACCATAGTTACTAAATTTGTATAGTACAGGTTCAGATAAGAACAATTTGACTTACCCCTGAACACACACACACACACATACATACATACATACATACATACATACATACATACATACATACATACATATATATATATATATATATATATATATATATATATATATATATATATATATATATATATATATATATTACAGACGTACATACATGGTCCATGGAACAAGTGCACGAATATTCAAGCGCGGAAGAGTGTAGGAAGATACATTTATTATAACTATTTTCCCAGACACACACTTTCAGAAGAGCAGATACTACTGGACTCCATCAAAATTGATACAATATATAGTAGCAATGCCTATAGCAGAGAAGTATGAATAACACTGACGCATATAATATGTTTCGAAGGCTACCACTTATTCTAGATCTGAATTCGAAAAAAGACAAACAAAAAAAAAACCCAGCAACAACAACAACAACTGCTTACGCTTTACGGCGTCAAGAGGGCTATTCTTGTTGGACACAAACATCCAACTTGCGTTGCAGTTACGTGCATAACCAAAAGGTCTTATACAAGCATTACTGTACCCACCACGTAGATTCCTTTCAGATAAAGAGTCCTTGGTGCATCGCCTGTCTAATTGATGGCTCGTCCAGTAAAGCCGGCCAGGCACAGGAATTACTATGATTGAAGGAGTCAAAGGTGCTGCAAAGACAATTCGGAGTCTCTTGCCCCCCAGGGCAGCCAGTGGATCTGAGCATGGCCAGTATGCTATAATAAAAAGCTCGTAAAGTTTACCGAAATAACCGAAGTTATTCATATCTTTTATGTTCTATGAATGGATTGTAAAAGTTTCCTTTTCACATAAAAACGTTGAATGATATAAAGGAGCAAAATTATAGTTTTGCACGATACAGAAAAAAATAGCATAAGCGATAGAGGCCCAGTTCGATCATCATTACCTGAACGTGAGGATCCCAGGGGGCTTAACTTAGAGAGGCTATCGGTAAAGTTTATGGATAATCACAAAACGCAGTTGATGGCAAAGTACGGAGGCAAAAATAAGTGGCATATTTGGCTAAAGCTTTGTGTAGTACTTCATAAACATACAATAGCTCACAAGGTGGAAGGCCCTACATGTGACATGCCATGATTATGTACATATCAGCTAAAATATAGTTTTCAAAGTTGGAGACCATAAACCATACAGGCAATTTACAACCAAGATCAGATAACATCAAAATATAACTGTAAACAGGCGGGGATATTAAACATACATTACAAACAAAAAAAAATGAAGAAAAGAGAGCTACATCGCACAAAATAACACAATAACGGCTCAAACGAATAGTGAAAGTAAAACAGGGGGAAGAAACGAGTTTGTGTCTCCACGGTTTACCATACATGTGCAAGGCAGGTACACCACACCAATATGCGAATGAACATGTTGATACGTTTTCTTGTAGAGATACTGAGTGGTGTAAACATATTTTATTTTACTTGAAAATGGATTAGGAAACAAGTTTAATATAGCTTATGTGAATCCTTCTCCATAGTTACACATTGTACATTTGCGAAACCAACGACTGAAATGCTCGAAAGTATAGTCACAATCTAAGACATATAAATGGCAAGTAAATAAGAAAAAAAAAGGAGAGAGAGAGAGAGAGAGAGAGAGAGAGAGAGAGAGAGAGAGAGGGAGAGAGAGAGAGAGAGAGAAAGGCGAGGTATCCCTATAGTATCTTGAAGCGTTTGGTCTTGGTGATGTACGACTGTACAGCACTAAATACTCTCCGATTCTAATGGGCACTTTTCGGTGGGTCACCTTGAAGTAAAATGGCTGTAGATATTTTATTAGGTAAGTGCAGGGGTTCAAAGTATTGTGACCATTGTTGAGTGTAAATCAAAAAAAAATCATTCAAAGGACTGCAGTTGAGGCGCAACCGTGCATGGTGAATTTGTGAAAACCGATTACCACCGTAAAAATAAGTAGGAACTTGTTCAACGCCTCTGTTAAGTCTGCTTTTGAATAAACCTAATGAATTAGAGCTTTTAGTGTCGTTGTCCAAGTCTCGCCATGCTTTGATTTTAGATGGAAAAATGATTTCTTTCTCTGCTCAGAGTTGCAGAAAAGTAGGGGTATTTCGCCGCTAGTACGATCGCCATAGCCAGTTGTTACGGGTTCAGGGATTCTGTTGCTTAAGGATTCGGGTGTTAATCCGTGCATTATTTTGTAAAAATGAATTAGTTTGTGTTTTTCTCTATGTTCTTGTAATTTATCCAATTTAGTTTCTTCGTACAGCAGACAAGAGCTTCAGTTTAAAGTAGCACCTGTAACAACACGTGCAGCAGCCAGTTAAACTCTTTCTAGCTTATCTGGGCATGTTTGGGAACAGTTGTCCCAGAAAATGTTGCCGTATTCAAGAATAGGTCTTATAAAAACCATATAAAGCATTTCTAACTGCTTTCTGTCGAACATATATTTCATGCCACGTAGGCAGTCGACTCACTTGATAGCTCTCATGTAAACGTCTTCGAGATGCTTTGTCCAAGACCAGTCCGAGGATAGAGTTATTCCAAGATGCTTCTGACACTCCGTGTCTTTTACACGGGTATCATTTAAGAACAAATGATTTTTGCTTGATACAGAAGAACGTGTACAGCACATACAAAAAGTTTTAGTTTCATTCATGTTTATAAACCATTGTTTGCCCAAATGGATATTGCCGAGAGATCTCCATTTAAAGTGAGAGTTGCAATGTCTTTATCACAGTGATCAGTTGTGACAAAGCGTAAAATTTCGTCTGCAAAGAGTCGTATGTTCGATACTAAAATGGACACAATATCGTTGATGTAAATTAGAAAGAGTAGTGGTCCTAGAATTGAACCTTGAGGTACGCCTGCTCTGATGTATTTCCATGATGAAGATTGGCCGTTTATGATAACGTGTTGACATACGCACTCTAAATATCGGTTAAACCAGGCGAGTATGCTACCTCGGACACCAATGGCATGTAGCTCATGGAGTAAGCCTTTGTGCCAAGCTCTGTCGAACGCCCGGGATATGTCAAGGAAGACAAAATTTACCATGTTGCCATCGTCCATAGCATCAACGATAGGTCGCACAATTCTAATAATTGCCAGACAGGAGAATCGCCGGGTTGATAAGCAGATTGAAATTTTGTCACAATTGTGTTTTCGATGCAGTGGTTCAAAAGATATTTGAAGACACACCGTTCAAAAACTTTGCTTAAGCAACTGAGTAAAGGTATGGGGTGGTAATTTTTTGTAAGCTGCTTACTCTCTTTCTTATGTAAGGGGTTAACATTGGAGTCTTTCCAACAGTTTGGAAAAACAGAGCTTTGCAATGATTTGTTAAAGATTATACATAGGGGAAGACAAGGAGACGCTGAGCAAGCTTTCAATAATTTAGGACTTAAGTTGTCTGGACCACTAACTTTTGATACTTTGAGAAGGGCGATACAGTTTGCTATGACTTCTAAATCAATTTGGATATTATCAAGTACACAACGTAAAAGGTACGTGATGGTAGGAGGTGTGGCTTCCATATTTCCTAAAGAACACTGTTTTATAAAATATTCATTAAAGAGTTCGGCCTTCCCTAAGTCGCCAGTTATTATGTTGTTTCCGTCGTCCATGGGAGGAAATTCGCTAGATGTTCCCCTTTGGTCCACTAGAAATTGTTTAGCCAGTTTCCACCACAATTTAGAATTACTAATGTCGCTTGATTTCAACTTTTCAGCAAGAGACTCTTTATGTTTCAATTTAGCTTGTCTCAGAACTTTAATAACACCGTTTCCAGCTTTACGAAATTTCAACCAGTGGTCGGGATTGTTTGTTGATTTTGCCTTGCTACGTAGTCTGTTGCGTTTCCGTATTAATTTCTTTATATATGGAGATAGCCATGGTGGTTCACTGGGCCTTATAGATATGAGTTTCACTGGTATGAATTTTTTTGGCCTTGTCAACAAAGAGTCTGGACCACTTTGAAATCATATCGATTTGAAATCATTTCAGATACTGAGTAAAATATCTATCACTGAGGTGCGTTTTCACAGTCTGCGATGATCAGTAGTCTAAAAGGTGAATGATAATGAATCACATGAGCAATATATTTTGAAATAGATCAATATGTAAATCTATGTATTAAAAGTATTTGAGTATCTCTTTCCATTCTATGATTTGAAATGGACATCAACCAGCGTTTCAGGTAAGTATAAACCACATACAGACGTTACAGAACAACAACAAGTGTGCATAGACCCAGTAAGGTAAGAGTACAAGGGGGCAATCTCCACACAAACATCACCAGCCAGGACACAAAAGGTCTAGGGTGCCACACAGGCTTCCCAGATTTTTGTGGACCAGTGATAGCAAATGGACCCCTGTTCAAAGAGTACACTTCATTGTGAAACATAAAATATGCAGAAGATCAGATAAAAGCGTCCCATACCAAAATGCATTCAGAGGTATATTGTAGACATTTCATTTTTCATCATATACTTCCCCAAAAGACATTTTATGCATTGTTCTTTATCCAGAGCTGTACATATGCATTCTAGCCAGCTGCTTACGATGCGCGGCTTGCAAGCCTCACAAATACAACCTGTCGTGTAACACTTTGTATTAGTATTATTTACTTACCTTTCGACTGCATACTTTGTATACATGTGCCTTCCAGGGGTGCAACACTAAAATGAAAAAGAAAGGGGCGACATCCTTAAACACAATGTTCTTTGGTTCCAGTATGTTTTTTCAGTGTTTGAAACACTACTAAGTATATATTAATATTTTGTGGCATGACGTTTATTTGTTGCAGGCCAGAATAAAAAAAAGCCATTTAAGGGTTCTTACTGTTGGTTCTTACACTCGCCATACCCAGAGCCCCAGGCTGTATTTGTTGTAGGCAAAGTCGTGAGATCCCTTATACAGACTACCTTCTTTCTCCCTTCCCTTCCTTCAATTGCCGACTGTAGATTCCATCTCGTGAAAAACCCAGCACACATGCAAGCGCTTCACATTCCCTTATTCTACTTGTTGGCAATCCCTCCTTGTGCCCAATAATCCCAGCTAGTCTAACACGTTTTGCGATATGTTGAACTTTTTGGAGTTTTCAGCACATCTTGTCTTTTTTGGTCAAACACTGAAACAGTCTTTCTCCGAAGTCCTGGTTTTCTGAACACCACATTAGGACCCATGGTCCCGTCCATACCTCCCCTACACATATGGCAATTCCAATCACTTCCCTATCTATACTTCTGCTTCTGCTTGCCAAAATAAGTTCCTCTTGCTCATTCTTGAAATAGTAATATTGAACCCTTACTTCCAGAACACCTTCCCTTCAATGGCTTTTCTAGTGTTTTGTAATCTCTCAACTTGCCCTTCTCTTCACGTCCACTTTCCATTCCTCCTCGTGCTTTCCTGTCACAACCTTACCAATATGTCTTCCCTGAACTGTCAACCTCATCTCACCCCGTCAAGTCGTACCTATTGGCTAAATTGTGTGGGTCCAGCACCTACTTTGCCCTGTCTTTAACTTCCATATGATACACCTTCTTGCACCTCAATTATTCTCCTGTCTAGCCCCAATAGGCCAACTTTACCTTTAGTGATCTTTCCAGGACATTCAAACAGCCACGTTCTGATGCTGTTTCTGCTGCAACACATGTTGGAGCCCGAGATATCCATTTGCCCATCCCCGTCTGTGCCTTTTCCAACCATGTTATACCTTTTTCACTCATTAATATTACGTCCAGTCCATAAAGCCTATGTTGGGCTGCTACCCTCTCCCAAAGCACACCCCCCCCCCACCCCCGTGAATGCTCCATGGTAATTATTTGCTGCTGTCAGTTTCATCACACCGTTTGTTCCATTGACCTTCAGTCTGATTTTCCAGCTTGGTATTGAAGCATCCCATTACCTGTAACTTGAGTATGAACACCCACATATCCATACTCATCTACCTCTCTTGTGTTAATAACCCTTCTCATGCCTTTCTCGAACCTCGCACTTCCCAACCTTTGACTTCTCTCCCTGCCTCTGCTTCTGACTCATCATTATGACCCTATTTTTTATTTTGTGGATCTCCAGTCTCATTTCTCCCTATAGCGCCACGTTTTCTGAGTAAATTTTGTAATTCCTTTTCTATGTTACCCATAAGAACAATGTAGTCTGCAAAAAACAAACCTGGTATTCTCTCATTTCCCACCATAACAAATCACCCACTATCTAGCAACCGTTCAGCGAACTCACGCAAATGCAAAGCAAACCAGATAGGAGATAAATCACAGCTTTGCTTTAATGCAATACACAGCTGCATTTTTTCTACTATGATTTCCTCAAACTCTCCTTACACTTTACATATGCCTACAAAGCTTTGAGCACTTCCAGAAATCACCTACCAAAGCCTAACCATTCTATTTTTTGCCACCAATGTATACCTCTGAACCTTGTCATGTGCTTTCTGAAAATCAAAATACACAGTTCTTCTCTTCCGGGCCATTTTCAATATTTGACACAATGTTAAAGCATGATCAACAACTCTTTTGCCTGACGGGAAACCCTTCTGGATCTCTCAGAGTTTGTCTTTCTCTTTCAACTGTTCTAACTAATCTTTTGTACACATGTTTAATGCTATTGCTATTCCTGTCCATTGATCACGCTGCTCAGCTGACCCCTTCTTTGTGATGTAAGTTACTCTTAGTTTTGTCATTTTCCTTGGTGATTCCCTTGTCTCTAAGACTTTGACAAACAGCCAACATACTTTGCCACAATTTGTATGATCCTTCTTTTGGTAAATTCACTCAAAACACCACATGGTCCTGGGGATTGCCTAACTTTGATATAATCCACTGATATTCGACATCCACCTTCCTTACCCCCATACACGATTCGTGGTCCCATCTATCCTACCTACCTTTAGACTGGACCACAGCTAGTTCCCCTGAACCCCACTGGGGATCATTCTGCTCTTCCCTATTGCTCATTTAGTGTTTTCTCCTCTCCATTTCTTAATAAACGACTATCTCTCTATGAACCAATTTATGAATTGGAGCTTCCTGCCTTCTGGTAACCTACTTCCAAAACACTGATGGCAAATCTGCTCCATATGTTATTTACTCATTGCACATGCCTTTTTCACTGTCTTGAAATCATTCACCTTTCCCTTGTCTTAATGTACTCCTGTGGAGCGACTGCTATTTAATTCTCCTATCTTCTGTTTCTATCCAGCTACCATACTGTATTCTTTACCCTTTGAAAATCTGGATCAATTCTCCGCCATTTTTTGTCACTTGGAACTATTGTTCTAGCTACCCTTTTTAGCCACTATCAAAATTATTTCTCCTCAAATCCTCAGACATGCCTTGAACATCAACTAACTTTGTATAATAACCCATGCTCTTTCCACTTTTTTAAAGCTTGTGAAAGTCTCTGTCCATATACCTTCCAATCTGTATCCATGTTTGAGCACCACACTCGCTTTGACTCTGCTAACTTGTTTGTGTACATCAGAGATATTCTGCCGTCTACTTATGATCACTAAGCTACTTCCACCTGACCATCCTCATCAATGTACACATTTCTGATCACTTAGCTACTTCCACCTGACCATACTCATCAATGTACACATTTCCCCCGTTTTGAACGAAAGGTCATACTCTAAAGCATTGTCAGTTGATTTCAAACGCCCATCCTCCATGTCCATTTCCCTTTAAATTCAATACCTTTGTTCAAAATGCGTGGACTCATTTCCCTAGAAAAGTTCATCAGCTTCCTGTCGTACCTGTTAATATTTTTATTCCCACTTTCTATCCCTTCTATCCCATCTCCTATGTGTCCATTGAAATCACCTACAAGTCTCATTCCCTCCTTCCAGAAGACCTTCCCTCCATGCATACAGCATTTCTACGGCTATCTTGTTTTGAGCTTCCTCCACTCCTACCGACTGTGTCTCATACCAAACCTCACTCACGTCATGCATCCTAAAATGGATATTATGCCACTGAACACCATTCTGGAGGAGAAAACCAACCCCTCCTCCTTATCAAACGACCCCTTGTACCTCCTCACAAATTTCTTGTTCTCCACCCTCTCACCTTACCCCCCCCCCTCCTCCCTGTCCGTCAAAGTATCTGCCAACATGCACAATGATCTTTAGACTATCGCTCCTAGACCTGAATATCCTTTCTATGTGTTCCTCTACATCCCTAGTCTCCGCCCACAGAAAACAGATCCTTACCATGTTTGCCTTATTCTCCACACAGAAACTCTATCAAGCCTCTTCACAATAAAACTTCCCACCATCGCCAATGTCTACCCCCCCCCCCCACTATAGCAGAGTGCGAGTGAGCAGGTGGTGGCAACATTACGTAATCATATGTTGCATGGTATACGAAATGTAATCATATTATGATATTAACAGAAACTGAAGGAAAAGTTTGTGCATTTGTCAAAAATATTTTAAATCATGAGAGATTACCACTGCAAGAATGACTGCGTCCACATTATAGAGAATTTAGTCAAAGCAGGTACAAGTATGTTTACCTGTATTTTTGTCTCTGTGCGTATGTTATCAATCTCCTGGTGACTTTCTAATCGGTTTAAAAGTCTTCTTTTTTTTTTTGAACAGTCGCGTCTTCGAATGTAACAAATCTGATGGCTTATAGTTTTTGTTACAATTGCGTAAAATGTGCTCAGTCGCGATTAGAAATGTATGTAACTGGGTATAAGTGGCTGAACATAATTGTTTGACCAGCAGAGAATTTTACCATTAGCGCCCATATGTATATTATAGAGGGAATACCATGCAAGGTACGGTAATGGCCCTTTCACAGGTAATTGTTGACGTGTATCTAGAGATTGTTATAAAACACAATGCACTTACCTAGCGAAATAAGCTAGGCAAGAGTGGTTTTCTTAAAAAGGGAGGACAAAAAATGCGTTGGCGTGGCTTCCCCCCCCCCCCCCCCCAAATTGGTGTAACAATGGTAGGGAGTGTGTCCTCTGATATTTAAAGATTACCGACTCATTAGTCACAGAAATACAATGAAGGCAAAAAGCCAGAGGACAGTACAGAATAGTTAATAAAAACATTAAATATCATGAGATCGTCAAATATATGTATAGTGTTCCTTTAGCCCGAGACCTGGCGGCAAAAAGTCGAAGTTCAAGGAAGGTAACTTCTTAGTTTCCAATGCATATTTGGCCAAACATTGTGCTTGGCCAGCATCTTTTTAAAATAATATTCAGTAATTCCAGAGGCTTGTCTCGTTCATTTTCACCGTCAAACAGGGTACTGAAGGTACCCCATTCCAAATTGCCATTTATGACAAAAGGGTGAACAAAACTTCATCGTTTTGACGAACATTCGTCGATGAGCATATGGTCTTGAAGTTTATGATGTACATTTACACCATGTGAATTTAACTTTCAACGTAAACTTTGAGTGAGTGTCCCATATATGGCGTGAAAATTTTCTGTTTCAAAATTGAATTGTTTTTAATTTGTATTTTGATGGCCTGAACCGTGACACGAATTCGGAATTGTCTATTTTTTACATGTATTTTGCAAGCACGCATATACGTTTACACACTGCATATGAGCCGTTATAGTAGTTTTGGATACTATCTTTTGCATTTGCTATTTGTAGGAACACGAATACATTTACACACAAATGGTCAAATAAAATGTCGTGACTTTCCATGAACATAGAGTCCTTTTAGTATCAAAACAACCTGATATATATATATATATATATATATATATATATATATATATATATATATATATATATATATATATATATATATATATATATATATATATATATATATATATATATATATATATATATATATATATATATATATATATATATCCATTCAAGATAGTTGGCAGCTCAAGTCATCGCACTAATGACCAGATATTGCGATGCTACTTTGCGTGACTGTGGGTTTTAGTTTTCCTAATTTCTCATATGATTTTTCTAATGTCGATCAGACACCGAGCTGGTGAACAAAAGGGTGTATCAATTGTAAAGACTGGAGGATTTGGCAGCCTGGATCTAATGCGCATTAACTTATTGGTTATCTCAATTTGACGTTAGCGGGTCTTTACCACATAGTCGTTTTGAGACCTTGGGGATTGCGCACGATAGTTTGTCATATTTAGATCATTATAGTGGGACAATTAAGCTCAGCACAAAAGACGAGTGATTGAAGTATGTAACTGAGGAAGGCTTTGAAGCGAACACTTATTTTTCTTATGCAAATCGTGAATGTGAAGAACAATGCCTTCATATTTTTCCGAAAAAAATACCGATAAAGATACGACCTTTTGCCAAGAGAATACCGGATAACGCCAAAGAATATCCATACACAGCATGGGGGAAATTGGCACTTTGAAATTATACCCTACTCACGGCAGTAAATACATGAACCATGAAAAGGCCTGGCCTGTTCGGCAATATATATATATATAGATATATATATAACCCTACAGAAAGTATTTTTTTCACACAAAACACAGCAGCAACACAAGTCCAATAGGGAGAGCAAAAGAACCGAACCAAGGTACATGTACAAGGTGCCATGCGTACATACATACATACATACATACATACATACATACATACATACATACATACATACATACATACATGCTTTTTTGCAGATTTTTTAAATGCTTTTGATACAGTTTGGCACGTTAGAGTACTCCATAAGTGAGCGAAAAATGGTGTAGCCGGTTTCAGGCTTCCGATAATGAAAGAACCCTGGTAACGCTAGTTCATTAAGGTAAGCATTTGAGGCACTCGCATCAATATATAATCAGCTCAAAGTTAATCTAAGCTCAGCTTTGTTCATTGCAGTTCAGTTCCCGCTTAAACTGAAGCTAAATTTAGTTCACGTCCGGTGGAAATATCAGTTGGGCTGTATGCATTATGGTCACCTGGCTTCTAAACAAAGGCCTTTTGCTTTAATTACAAATTCATATCCCTGTAAAAAGACCTTTCCTCAGGTATCAAGGTGCCTAGGCTTAAATTGTCGGTAAAATAAGCACACCGTGGAAAATTGCTGACTTAATCCGACTATGAAAGATTCAAACGCTTGTTCAAGCCAGGGGCAAAAATGCTCCTTCAACATATGGGTATATTTCATGCTATTGACATACTTAGGGTCAGGGCATCAATCTCAAATACAAACAATTTTCTCTTTCTCTCTTTCTGGTGTGTATGTGGTCGATAATGATATGTGAAGGTTTCAAATTGATATACATGTAGATATACAACTAACGTATATATTACGTAATGGTAGCATTTTATGTTTTGTTGTAGTATTTAGCCTGAGAAGGTCTTAAAGTTAAGAATCGAGGTTTTTGTTTCAGACTACACTTGTAGGCAGGGAATGGAAATTTGCTTTACAGGTAAAGGAGATATAATAAAAAACGGGTATCACCAAGTCGAACATGCTCATCAGTGTCACAGCCATTACAGAATAACATCAAATGTGAACAGTGATCGTGTTAACAGGGTATTGATGCAAAAACCTGTTTGCCTGACCTGCTAAGGGCTTCACCATCGGTTCCCATCTTCATATTATATCGGGATACCATGTGAGTAAAAGTAAGCAATTCTTCACAAGTTCAAGGCGATCGTTTATGTTTCGTATTTGTATAATAAAATGCACTTAACAAGTAGAGCGAGGGAAAGGAGGGTTGTTTGAGCAAAGTAGATTCGCCAAAAAATGTATTGACTTCTGCTTGTGCACCGTGAACAATTCGAGTCATCACCAAAATATCTATTTTAAAAGTACGAGTTTCAACAAGCACATTTCCACAACATTTGCATCTCATGAGAGATACCCATAGCACGCCTGAAAGATCCAGCTAACACTTCATGAACCAGTATACACAATACGCAAAACTGTAGTTCTATGTCCCCGGAAGTGCACCATAAAGTTACAGATGGAGGTATGATCTGTTTCTGAGACAGTGTGTGATGATTTGGAGTATTATCACAATTGTCATTATTCTCTCTTATTCCTCGTCTTGTCATCCTTCATGTTATTTTATATCGTGATATACTTTTCAGCTTGATACGTTTCCAAAAAAAGGTTGAAGACTACTAAATAGTTTCGGAAAACATTTTTCACATTCATAAACTTCAACCCAACAATGTCGGGCAAGTTAAGTACAACAAATGTCAGAGATTCAAGAATAACCAACATTCCGCTTCCAATACCGATGTGAAAAAAGAAATCGCAGCTATGATGTTGAAATGGTTGTGCTTCTATAAAAAAGAAACAAAACAAAACAAAAACAAAACAAAAAACAAACAAACAAAAAAAAAAAAAACACAAAACAAAACAAAAACAAAAACAAAAAACAAAAAAAAAAAAAAAAAAAAAAAAACCTTAAAAAAAAAAAAGATAAAGACAAAAACATACAAGTATAAGTATTTTTTTCGAAATTTACATTGCATACAATCGTGAAATAACTGGAATTTTAGATTGTCTCCCTGACCGCAGCACTGGCGTCACCGAATACGAAGTTCATGGCACCCACCTTCATCAGTCCACTTTCACATTTCCCTCAATAGTGCCCTCTGTCCACATGTTTGCACTAATGTCCATTATTCACATATATTTGTATTTTTTTTCTATGGACAGGTGCTGTGGGGACGCAAATGAACGTTGCACTAATGATTCATCAGGGTTATCTAGCAACCTTATACAAAATCGTCAACTTACTGATCAGCTTGTCTCCATGAAGTTCATGACCTTGAGGTTGAAGTTGCTCTCTGTAATTGGATTTGAATGAAACCTCGAGTAATCATTCAATATACAATGTAAAAGGTGGTTTCTTGTTTACAGTGGGCACGTTCATCCTTTTTATGCAAGAAACATATACCGTTTCGGCGGTTTTGAAACTAATCTATTTTCTATATGTATTGTTCAGGCACACGAAAAAGTCAACATACTAATGGCCAGTTAAAATGTTGTGACTGTCCTTGAACAGACTGCCCCTCTACTATTGCCACGACCAAGCAACTCATGTCAACACACTAATGGCCAGGCATTATGATGATCCTTTGCCGGTGCTAATGATTTCAGATTTCACAGTCTTAGGGCTGGTGCCTCTAATTTCAATATGCTATGAGTCTGGTGTGACAAGTTACACACAAAGTGAGAAGATTTTATTACTGCAATGTAGAATGACCATATATTAAACCACAGGGCATCACTGCTTGAATAAATGGCGATTTAATCTTTCTGAGATATTCGGGATTGGTCAAAGTAGATTTTAAATTTTTCTTAAAAATATTGGCACAATAAAAACCAATAATACTCACGGGTGGCGGCAGTAATGTATCACTGTGAAAGACTCTTGAAAAAACTTTCTTTTAATACACATTATCACCGCGATAAACTATACGTCAATGTCAACAAAGGAATTACGATAAGATATGAAACTTTGGCAGGACAATAAATGACCCCTGAAATTAATATCCATGGTCAGGCGATTGAAATATACTATTGAAATTAGACGTTACTCTATGAAATTGATACATAGACAACAAGAAAGCCTTGGGGGTAGCTTGAACTGCTAATCCTATCCTGCACATAAAAACCACGTAACTGCCTGTGCGCTGAAAACGCTAGTGTAATATGCATGTCAATGTTGAAGGTGGAAGAATTTGTAATTAAGTCTGATCACCATCATTAGATAGCACAGGCCTTGTAGACAGAGCGTTTTAATAGAATAGCAAAAAGAAACACAATGACATGCAAAGGACATTAGACGAGTAGAAGTAAAGTACTAAGTATATGTATGTGTTGATAGCCGACGCATAACAGTTTTCATAAACATGCCAGTATGGTTGCACTATACATTTAATATCTTAGGAAGCTGACAATCTTAAGTCTTTCGTAAAGATAGAAAGAACAACTTTAAAAATTTGATGATGACTTTATTTTTACCCGGTTTGCTTGCGGTACAGGAACTTCAAAATAACTATTCTGAGCAAGTTTCTTCTGTTCTGAGGAGAGTAGATTTGTATACTGAACCCCAATGAAAAGTATCCACATAAAAAAATTAACAAATTAATTTTGTAAGTTACTAAGTACTGTGTGTGCATATATGCATGGTTTGGAGCCTACATCAGGGTCATTCAGGACAACTTTTTAACTTTTGCTGGGTTGTTACATAATGCATGTGACTTTTGTGCACCGAATATGGCTTCTGACCACCACTCCTATTGGATGGCTAAAATGACCTGATGTTTTCAGTGGCTTTAAAAAGGGATGTTCAGCCAAGAAAAAAGCCAGTGGTCTCAGGTGTGTTGAGGCGATCATGCCGCATCTGAGCCAAGGTCAAAGACACCATGCTTTGGGGCTTGCAGAGGGTGGAGTCCCAATCACTCAAATCGCACAAAGAATGGGGTGTACTCGGCGCACCATCCAACGACTAATTGAACGGCAACAAGAAACTGAATCCGTAGATGATCGGCCTAGGCCTGGCCGAGAAAGAGTGACAACACCTGGCCAAGACCGTCACATCCGGCTGATGCACCTGCGAGACCGTTTCCGTACAGCAGCCCAAACAGCCCGTGAGACTCAAGGGGTGAATCACCGTCCTGTCAGTAGTTCTACTGTGGAGAGGCGACTGAGGAGCAGTGGCCTAACAGCCAGAAGACCTTACAGGGGTAACCTGCTGACCCAACCCAGAAGAGAAAGACGACTGCAGTGGTGTAGAGCACACTCCAGGTGGACTCGCCAGCAGTGGAATACCGTCCTTTTTACTGACGAGTCCCGTTTTTGTGTCAGCAGAGCAGATGGCAGAGAACGTGTGTGGCGCCGGACTGGGGAGAGATATGCAGATGCCTGTGTCCGTCAGGCAGATCGATGGGGTGGACCCTCTGTCATGGTGTGGGCAGGCATCAGCAACCGCTACCGGACACCCCTAGTGGTCATTCAAGGGATCCTCAATGCTAGGCGGTACATTGATGAGGTGCTGGAGCCGCACATGGTCCCATTTATGGAGCAGCATCAAGATCTGGCGATCTTTCAGCAGGACAATGCACGTGCACACTCTGCAAGATTAACAATGAACTTTCTCAATGAGAACAACATCAATGTCATGGAATGGCCAGCGTTCTCACCCGATCTGAGCCCTATTGAACATTTGTGGGATCAGTTAGGCCAAGGTATTCAACGGAGGACACCTAGGCCTACTACCCGAAACCAGCTGATCCAAGCTCTGCAGGAAGAATGGAATAATGTTCCCCAACACAGAATTCAAACCCTGGTCAGCAGTATGCGCCGCAGATGTATAGCATGTGTTGATGCTCGAGGTGGCCACATCCCATATTGAACAGAAAAATTTGTGTGACTTTCAATTAGGGCAGTTAATGACATTTTTTGCCTGTAAGTGACGTTAATGTCGGTAGAGCGTGACATTATTTTTACGCCAGAAAAGTGAATGCTTTGTTAAGTTCTAAGCACGTCTAGGTATGAAATGTTTCAAGTATAAACAATAAAATACTTCAAAATTGGCATGTGGATACTTTTCATTGGGGTTCAGTATATTATCCAGACAGATAGACTGAAAATATTTCTGTCTACATATGTAAAAATATATGTTTAAAATTAATAAGGACAATACATGTTTCCGCCTCGCAACTTTTAAAAACAAGTGTGGATTTGGAAATTGGGGGTGATTCTGAAGTCTCGTATTTTGCTGTAGTGAAGCTTAAAAAATGCAAACATGCACAGCAGTTAAAAACTGTTGAATGGACGATAAAATTATTTGATAAATTAACTGTTTATGCTATGAAACTGCATTTTCGTGTATTCGGTAAGAAAAGGAATATCTAATAGAGTCAGAGTCAGTCAGAGTCAGAGTCAGAGAACGTTTATTTGACAAAGTATAATTCTTATGGATACAAACAGTATGTAATGTTGCAACTCAAAAGGTTCGAGGGTTATACAAATTAAATTATTATAGTTTTCTTATTATGTCAGAAGGATAGGATGATATTTTCTTGCAGTAATCGGTGTGACGTCCCAAAAAACCATGGATGTAAGCTATTGGCAAGGAATAAATTATTTGTGGAAAAATTGTGAAATGTTCGGTTACAAATGTCTGTTCTACAATGTTTTCATGCAGATCTGTACAGACTTCAGAACAAAGTGAGTTTTGAATGCAACACCACTAGCAGACATGCGTAACGGAAGAAAACAATTTTTGAGAGGGGGGGGGGGGGCGTTGAATTGTGGTTAGTTGGTGAAAGGAAAAGAAACAATCTACAACAAAATATATGTCAAACTAGATGGATGGATGGATGGATGGATGGATTGACGGACAGACAGACAGATAGATAGATAGATAGATAGATAGATAGATAGATAGATAGATAGATAGATAGATAGATAGATAGATAGATAGATAGATAGATAGATAGATAGATAGGCAGGCCGTGTGCTGGCAGGCCGTGAGTCAGACACATAGACAAATTAATATACGGACAGAGAGACAGGCATACGGAGGTAGGTACGTAATTTAGTAGATTAAATATATTTTGCAGAAAAAAGGTTGGTCACGAAAATGGCCGAACCTTGCATATATAAATTGATGCTTACAAATTATATGCAACTTTGGAAACTTACTAAATAAGCTGCACATGGAAAGTAATTTCATTCTAGGGGATCGGCTGTAAGCCGCAACCTTTCCCTTTTGTTAAAGCGTGAAATGAATGAGATTCTTGGTTGTACATTTAAGATAAATGGTGCTTTGCAGTATCATGCCAAAAATATAAAACAAATGCTTTTAATCTGGCCACATACACCATACCCAGTTGCATGCTATATGGTAACTGAAAAACATCAAAAAACAAAACACAAACACACACACATACAACAAAACGCACAAACTAAACAAAAACAACAACAAAACCAAAACAAAAAGACCAAATCAAAACAAAGAAGAACAAAAAGAAAAAAAAACGAACAAACAAAAAAAACAAAGAAAAAAACACAAACAAAAAAGAGAAACAAACAAACAAACAAACAAACAAACAAACAAAAAAAAAAAAAAAAAAACAACAACACACACACACACAAAAACACACACAAAGGTGTCCCAAGCAAACCTGTAAACTTCAGTTAAATTGATATTGTACATATGCAATTAAATAATATTACAGTTATAGGTTGCAGTATTGTTCTTCGCCAATATCATAGACTGTTACTATTGTATGATGCCTTTGATATTCAACATGTGTTTTTTATTGAGAACAAAGTATACATCAAGTGCACCATATCGCCCAAATAATGGGTGCCAATATCAATGCATTAACTTTGTTAAAACTTTGGTTTATCTTATTGTTCGTATCGCATTTTGCTCTTGGTCGCATTGTGTTCGGCCGTAGACGTATATTTTAATTCTCTTATTTTTAGGGGATCAGGCAAATGGCAATACGGTCAATACACGTCTTTCCCTTGTGTGTACAGTCTCAGATGGTTACGTTTGGGCAACAACAAAATAATCATTATGAAGTTTTTGAAAGTTGCTAGTCAGGGTGAAATGGGTATCAAAGGCGAAAAATTCCAAAAATTCATGCCAGAATAATCCTACTGTTCTATTGCTTGAGTTTTTATTACTAGAAAGAAAGACAGAAAGAGAGAGACAGAGGCAGAGACAGACAGACATTGACACATAGACAGAGAGAATTGACTTTATGTGTAATGGCTTTGCAGCACAAACGTATATCGCGCGGGGGGGGGGGGGGGAGGGAGGCCAGAAAACGTTTCTACTACGGTTTGCTTTACATTTAGGTAACCTGCATCATATATTAATTAAAAGGGAATTGGATACCATATATATATATATATATATATATATATATATATATATATATATATATATATATATATATATATATATATATATATATATGCAAGTAGTTTGTGTAAATCTTAAAAAAAAAATGAAAACGCCATTGTGAGGAATGTGCAGGAATCTTTATTTAAAAAAAAAAAAAAAAAAGAGAATTAACGATGAAGTTAAATAGGTAGGGTAGTGGAGGCAGCTTTCGCTCGGAGGCAGTTTTCAGTCACCTCACCCATTCATTAACCGTGACCATCATATTATGCGATATTTGCGTTTCTCGCTGCGTTGGGCAGCAAAATTCCACCCACGGGTAAGGGTGTTTGGACCTAGCAGCCCCCGATACTTAGGCGAATTTTTACCTTTCTTCCTTCTCTGTTCATTTTTGTGTGCCACCATTTGGTTTTACAACAAGGTTGAAGACAAAGGGGTCAAATTTGTGGTAAAGTTATGTTACCCATCAAAAGCAGACGCCTGTCGGTTCAGGGATATTACAGAACTTTCTTTTCAATGTGTCACGTGACCAGAAAGTGTTAAATTTAGACCTTTTTGAATTATTGTTTTTCTTACTGCTGGAGGTCACCTTGAACTTATAGCACTATATGCATATCAAGGTCCGTTGTAATGGAAGAAGTTATGTTGAGGAGCTCATGAAAAATCGTTTAGAATTTACAAAAGTTAATTCTCGAATGCAAGTTACCAGAAAGCAAATATGATGCGGTCGTCATTCAATTCCAACATGGAAGGTTGGTTTGCTTCGTCAACAATTGCAACATGTTAATTGTCAAGCTGGTTCCCTGTCAACACTACCCATTGCCACATTTTCATGAAACACAAACCGGCACACCTATGTATATTTTACAGGTTTACAAAAACTCTAACACAAATAAAAGCATATCCTTGCTTTTCGTCCGTTCAGACATGCTGACCGAAAACTGCCTCCTCTCGCCGAGAATCACCCTGTTGCGCCTTGGAGAATGTCATGATATGTACCAAGCAGGAACGCTACATGTGACATATATCAGTACACTAACAAATAAAAAGTACGATTGTGAAGTCAAATCTGGAAAATACTTATCAATGCTTCAGGCACTCCATAGGTATGGATCGATTTTTGGTTAATTGAGCGAAAACTGCCTCCACTACGCTAAAGAGGAAGTTCCAAGACAGCCCAGTCACGTAGAGCTGGGGTTGATCGTTTACTTTGTATCGCACATTTGATTTAAAGTACAGGATCCGTCCATTGAATACACCATAGGCGGACAAGCGTCCGTTACATAAAATTAAGACATAGTACTAAAAGATATTATGTAGGCAGACATTTTAACTGTACAGGCCCACTGGACAATGCCTCGTGCTTTCTATGAAGGTGTGGCGGTATAATCGGATAAACACAGGTTAAGCTATATCCTTTACAAAAACTGCAATAAATAAAACACAATTAATATGTACCCGGATGAAGAACATATTCCTGAAAACTAGACATTTTGGTACTATACAAAACATTAAAAAAGCAAAAAAATCTCCTCACAACCATCTTGAAAAGCGTGTTTTGTTTTTCCATGTTTTGCTCCGTTCATGAGCTATGGTGGTTTGTTTAAATGATACACTCCATTGACGGGGGATTAAAGGAAAACAATTGTACAACCATTGTGCAGAAGCTAGGTACAATAAACAAATCTGAGACGTGCTTTTAGACCATCTCTGAGGCAAGACATTAGCGAAACCTAGATGTTTGAACATTTTTAGTTGTTGACGATCATATGGTGATTCTTGTGTTTTGACCAGCGAGTCTAGTACAACAATTTGGCCTGAAATGGTAAGCCACGGTAGAAGGTCATACCTCCCCAGTTGCGCATGCCTACTTCTTACAATGTAAATCATTGTAAGTACAGGTTTCTGAAGCCAGGGCTTAGTTGCATACCAGCTCAGAACGTGAAGTCAGATCATAACATGCAGTTATGGATGAAAACAAAATCGTTCGAAATTCACCTTTTTGAATTAAGATAAATTTTAATTGCCTTAAACGAAGCTTTATAATGAACTATTGCAAACTGTCAGAGTGTGATATATTTAGAGTTTTTGTTTTGTTTTTAAATTAACCTGTGTTGATCGTTAAAATACTGATACACGGCAACAGGAGTTTGGCACTCTCCACGCTGAGTGGCAAACATGGTATCGGAAAAACTAAAAAGTTGTCATTATAGAGTTACTGCCTACTTGCCCAATTAAGCTTTCTTGCTCTTGAATGTTTTTTACTTCACCTCTTGCTGTATGCCCCGTTGTCAAACGTACATTTTCTGATCTTGTGAATTTGTACTGTTGCAGTTGACTATTCAATCAGTATCCGTCCAGATGTCTGATTATCTACTTGTCAGAAATCATGAAGTAGATTTTATTGAAATAGTTCCCTTAAAAAATACTTAGTACGGGCGTCAGTCGCTGTAGCGCAACGATCTTTACCCAGTGTCCTTAGCGGCAGGTGGGACACTATTCCGGAGCCGCCAATCTTGCCATTGCCACAGCGTGGAATAACACACACCTCTGAAATGGGTCCGACGTTTTCAACTGTTTATTGCCGCTATAAGGAAAAACAATGATGCCTGTTTACCATTGCGCGGTACTAGGCGGCATGGCAGGGAAATTGATCAATCTTCAGAAATATTCATATATGGAAGGCATAACTTTCTGGAGCTTTCGACCCACGGGTATCGATGATGAGAGAGCACCGCTGTTAAAGACCCTTTTACAAAACCCCTTTCTCCCACGGGAGAATGACCTTGGCCTGGAACAGGGACACACAGGTGCACTGAACCAGCCCTTCATCAAAGTGCTAAATAACCTAAGTGGTCTAATGGTGAGGCTGAGGTTGTTCACACCATTTACTGGGTTATAGCCATCCACACACCACATTCTGGTTGGGTTAAGGGGCTGGGAATAACAGTAATTGGGACTTTGATACTCCTCTTAGTGAATATTGTAGCCAGATCTTGGATTTAGGATGAAGGGAATGGCAGTATAAACCTTGAGGACATATTTTGAGTGGTTTTTTTTTAACCTAGTAGTAATGATATTTATGAAGTCTATCATGCATCCTTGCCTGTATTCAGTCATCAGCTTTTCCATGCATCATACACACAAAAAACAAGTTTTGACAATAATGCATTTTATGAAATTTTTTACTTACACACATTTGTATCAAGAGTGCAAAGTCTGTATACCGTCAATGACAACAACAATGCAGATACTTGTAGGCAGAAATCTGCAGATAACGCTATATTTGTTCCAGCTGATTTTTTTCAGTCAGCTGAATACGATGGCCCTCTCTTTATTTCTTGTCTGTATAGAAGTCACATTGGATGTGGACCAAGTTTGTCCCAAAAAAGTAGCGATCCACAGAATACCCAAATGAGAAGAACTCACCACTTATTGCAGTAATCGTAAGAATTTAGGAGTTACAACAGTCTTTCATAACTCCGACTTCGAAATTATATTAGAGGTGTATTTCATAAATTGTCGGTCTGTGGAAGTGCCCTACCATGTCAATGTACAAGTCACACCTGCTATAACATCACCCTGGGTCCTCGGTCAACCTTTTATGGGGTTGCCCCGATGGCCTAGAGGTCAGCGTGTTGGACTTTACATTTGGCTAGGCGAGTGTGCCGAAGGTAGTTGGTTCGAATCCGATACAGGTCGACATAAATTTATCGTATTTTTCACTTAGTAATACTCTATTGGTTTCGAAGTGCTGTGGGCCATTGCGACGACTTCGAAATTATATTGGAGGTGTATTTCATAAATTGTCGGTCTGTGGAAGTGCCCTACCATGGCACACCTCCTATAACATCACCCTGTAGTTGACTTATATTTGAGATGACATCTATCCATAAGCAATACAGCAACATTGTGTAATCGATAGTGTTGGGCTAGCAAACAACACCTGGAAATGTTTATCTGTTCCTTTGATATAAAGCCCTCTGTTCAATGTGTTCACAACACTCCCAAACTATTGCCAATGAAATGTGTTTTACAGGAACGACCCAAAATTGAATATGAAATCACAAAACGGATACGTGAGGTGGTACCAGATGGGTATTATTGAGTTTCTGTCAGTAAATTGAAACAGCTACCCGAGACTTTAACCGTCAGAAAGGACCAGACAAGGAGCTGTTACAGCATGATCCAGTCTGATGAAGACGTTAACAATGTTTTGGCAAGTATGTTGCCTTGTGAACCCGTGTCTAAGAACAGCTTGTGCTTGAATTATTGCCAATATATATATATATATATATATATATATATATATGTCTAAGAACAGCTTGTGCTTGAAATATTGCCAATATATATATATATATATATATATATATATATATATATATATATATATATATATATATATATATCTATAAAGTGACAAAGCCTAAGAATGGACTTTGTTACTGACTGACTGGTGAATTCAAATAGTTTGGCGTCATTTCTATTATAATTTCTTATGAATTCTATGCTTTCAGACGCAGGATCCCTGCCTGTGGCACAGTTCATTTGTAATTTGTTTGTCGGAATCTTTGTTGGAATATACTTGGTTACAATCTAGTTAGGAATTATCTTTATGACAATTATTTGGTGCTTACTGGGGTTTGGAGCAGTGGATAATTTGCCTAATTATGAAGAAAAGGTAAAAGGAATTTTTTTTTCTTTTTTTAGCTCTTTTTAAGTGCAAGGATTGGGTTGTCGACATTTACCTTATTCTACATCAGTTATGTTTAGGGGCAATTGGCTGATCTAGGGAAATTAGTAGGTAGGCTGAATTTAACTCCATTGACGAGATACTGCATAGTTTATGTCTCCTTTTTAGTGAAGTCCAACATATATCGGCCCGGCAAGCATAATTGTGTTCACCCATGAATGTTGCTCATATATATATATATATATATATATATATATATATTATTGCAGGGGGAACAGTGTACCTGGGTCTACAGTCCTTGGCCTTATCTGCGTGGAACTTTCTTATGTCTAATAGATTGTCTCATGTCAGGGGCAGAACATTCACATGATCCCCAGAAATTGTACATTTGTCCATCCTGTGATCTACTGCCGGACTACCATCAAAATATCTTACAAGTTCAGGCTGTGTTAATCTGGGGCTTGAACTTGGTCAAGCTTCACATCACATAATCTGGCAAGTCAGGAGCAGAGTTAGGTTTCATTACATATGCCTTTGCCAGGCAATCAAAATACACAGTCCCTGGTAACTTTCTGTCAACATCAGGGTTGAAAAACACCACTGTATGCGGGCTGAAACTTTTACAAGTATGCAAGGTCCATCATATTGGCTTTAGCATTTTTGGCCAATACCTGTTTCCTCTTTTAAAACATACACTTATTCACCTGCAGCCACATTGATAGGATTGCTCTAGATATTTGCCCTGTCCACCATTCTGGCTTTTGCTTTGCCCAAACGCTATTCAACCTGTGACCGTATCAGCTGTTAGTTCCCCTTCTGACCCTTTATAAATGCATGTGCATCCACAAGTAAAGCTGCAAAATCTGTACCTTGCTTGGGCGGAACAAGACTGAACCTGAGCCGAAATCTGAACACAATTTCATATGGCGATTAATCTGTACTAGCCTGTAAAGAATTATTTATAGCAAATACTATGGAAACAAGCATTTTATGCCAGTGCCTACCTGTCGTTGTCACATAAGGTGTCAGCCTCTGAGGTGAGGTCCCATGAATTTTCTCTACTACACACAAACACATATGCACAAATAGAGGAGTGAATTCCTGAGGAACGTTTAACAATCTACACATATCTTTAATCACTTTTGATATATGTCCAGACGAAAAATCAAACATTACTATAATATCCACTCCATAGGTAAAAAAAAAAAAAATAAAAAAAAAAAATAAAAAAAAAATTGAACATAACTTCAGCCACAGCCATTGCATCCTTTTTGGTTATACGACACACAGAAAAAAATGGCAAGCATTAGTCTAAATCACACATACACGTTCTTAGCCACATTCTCTGCCGATTAGGCCCATCCTGTAGGTTGTGGGAGAACATGTTATTTTTTTGTACATCTTACTACACGACCTCACCTGACCACTGACGTGATACCACGTTTGCTGTATGTCCTGGAACGATGTTGCCACGATGTGCCAGGGAATTGCTATGACCTGCCACGTTCCCAACACGATCGTTCCCGTTAACAGAAAACCTGTGACATCCTGGTATCCATTCTCACACGATCTGTCACGTGATGCTGACACTACCAAAACTGTTGCGTTCCACTACCGTTAGTTACGTCCACTCCCGATTGCCACCACCTTCTTGCTACAGAAACATTATGATGAGCACCGAGTTAATACTTTTCCACCACTGATATACATGTTCTAAGAAAAGCACCTTCTGCCACATCCATTTTAGATGGTTTAAAATGGACGTGTCAACTTCCCGATCTCCCACGTTCTGGCAGGATTTGATAGGATCACTCAAGTTTAGCTGCGGTCTGCTTCACATTCTCTCACCAGCATCCACATTCACCCAGATCATAGCAGAACGTGTGACCAGAACGTATATGTGTGCTGGGGCTTTATCCACGGTTGTTTATATGCAGGTTTCCCCTTCTGGACTAACTAGTTTAATAATCCCCAACTATGAATATTCCCAAACCTGACAGCATTGTGTGGAGGTGGTAAAAAGCCACAAAATCAGATTATGTGTGTGGTTTAGTGATCTTACGACCTTGACAGTCATGTGAGGACTTTGCATAATATGTCACTTCTAAACCTGGGTAGGGAAAATAGAAATGACTTTTGGCCCTTTCTAGAGTGTCGTGGATATCCCCATGTCCTGCCAATTCGGAAGTCAACATAATATATGGGAAAAGCTTGCACATACTAATTGATCAAACATTTTTTCAGCTTCCTCAGCAAAAGGATTTTGAGGTTCTCCCAAAAGAAACTTTCTATCCCCTTTCAACGACTGTCCGATGGGATGACTGACAGCAGAGAAAGTTGGAATATATACAAAACCCAAGGAAAAGTTTCCAAGAGTCTCCTTATCTCTTTCAGGTTTCCATGTGTGAGGTATTTCTCATTTGCTTTCACCCTTTCGTCAGGTGGGGATATGCCTTAATTGGAGTTTCAGCCCTGTAAACACATATGGATCCTCATTGAATGAGCATTGTATGCCTCAAAACTTTAACCCTGCACTTCTTAGCTTTTTGGAAACCTTTCTCAGATCAGACAGATGACAGACCAGTGCTCTGACCCAATGAAGCAGCCATCTGGATAGCACCATAAATTAGTAAAAGACATACTACTAAACACCTTGTCCACTAGAAGTTGCATTGTGGCTTGGCTCTCCTTTAACCCTTGACGTAAGCAAAGATAATCAAATGTGCCATATGCTGTATAGAAAGTTGTGTATTTGGTGGACCCGCTATGTAACTCACATTGACGGAAAGAAAAGACTATGTTGACTCATGTATGTGCGGAATTCTTGAACCAAACACTTGTGTCTCAGAATTAAGATGTTTGAAATGTGTACAGAACCTGTATATACTCAAACTATGGTCTTCTGTGCCTGACTTAAATTTGTATTTTGATTGTTTTTTAAATAAAACAACTGAGCTAGCTTTTTTAAATAAAACAACAAAGCTAGTTATTGGTACTTCTTCACTTTCAGATACTGGTGCAATGATGCCTTGTTTCAATATCACAGTCACCTAATTTTCCAAAATCTGCGCTTTGTCTGCTGACAACCGATATGGCTGATAATGTTCAAATTTAAAATGAACCTTTAGATGAATTTTGTGTTTCACCAAATGTGTGAGGCCAAGTTTGAGAGTTCTTTCTGTCACAAAAATGTCTTTATATTCATAAAGACAGTTTCCAAGCTCATCCCTTTGTCTTCCTTCAACACCATAGATGTGTTTTTAAAATCAGACAGAAACCTTTGTTTGTTCTCAGTTATTTCAGTTTTCAATACATCTTATATTACAGATGTTAATGAGATACACGCTGTTCATGTAAACTTTTTTTGATTAAAAGATTCACCTGAGACATTTTTGTTGTCAAAATACAGTCTATACATAAGTCCACCAGGTGGGGAAAGCCCAGTGGAGATTCCAGTGTCAGAGCCAGGTGCGCACAGGTTTCTGGGTAATTTGTGGGCCACTCATTCTTACCGCACAGGCTACAGTGCTACTGAATACAGCAAGTAACGAGGAGTGAGACCCAGACCATGATTTCTTGAAAAAACTGAATCTAGGGTGGCTGAAAAAAAGTATTTGAAAGAGAAAGGAATATCAGTTGATGGAAGGAATAAAGCACCACTTTTATTTTCAATATTTGTCAGTTTGACATTTCTTCCTGGTATCAAAATTACAGCCAACTACACAACTGTCAGTGGTGGTTTACCATGATAATTCGCCTTGTCCCTCAACGTTTTAACTATCAATGCTTTCCGTACTCCCTCCGCCAGCGATCTGCATTGGTAAATTTCTATACACCTCCTGTATTTGGTCCATTTCCTGCTTTTCTATTCATGTTGAAACAAACAAGATTATTGTCTGGCATCATCATCGGGACCACTTTCGAGAAGGTGCACAGCGTGCCATCTGGTAACAAAAAAAATCAGCCCGCATGCCTCGCTTTTGTAATTGGACAACTGCCGGGGACTTCCCGCTTGGTGAACTTATGCATAGACCATATTGTCATCAGCAACTTAAAATGTAGCAACAGTGCTGCATTTATACACAGCTACATGGTCTTTGGTAGCGTTAAGAATTATCACAGGCACCACATGATCAAACCAAACAGTGACTAAAATCTTAGATCCCCAAATCTGTCCTTCCAAAATAGATTTTGTAGCATAAAACACCCCTGTAAACAAGCTGGAATGGTTTGAGATACTGTTATCATGATATTGGCCTCAGAGCCTGGAGGCAAAGAGAGTGGTTCCTTACCTTTTGCCTGAGACTTTGTTACTGTCGTTTTACATTTTTTGAAGGCTAACACAATTCCATGACCAGCCAAATATCCAGTGCCTAAAATCAGGGGATGAGAGATTTGGTTTGGAACATAAACTTCAACCCTGTGATTGCCCAAAGCAGTGAAAATTATATAATTTTGTCTGTAACCAAAACTGTGACTTCATGAGTACCATTCTCCCATAATACATTTGGATGAACACATCATTTTGGATTTACAGTCATCACTCAAAGCCTCATATGTTGACTTTGAAATAAAGTTTCAATATGCACCTGAATCAAATAAATCAGTGAACTCATGTTTGCCACATGTCAAAGGTAAATACAGGGATTGAGTTGCACACTGACCTGTATCATTTCCATTTCTAGTAAAGTCCCGACTCTTGCCATTTTCAAAATGATTTACATTCCCAAGTGAGGCTGGCTGGCTTTTTTCCTCTGGAGTTTCTAATTTTCCGGCCCATTACCGTTCACAAACAGGCAGGTCTGAGCAGAATGTCCCCACTGCAAGCACAAGTGGCATTGCATTGAGGAATCAGATGATACACCTGAAACTGCAGTGTAAACACAGTTTCTTGCAATGTGAGATATATTTGCACGTTTGTAGGAGTTGAAATTATTCTGGCCCACTGTCATGTCCTGCTGAATTGGTGGGTGTCTGGAACCTACTTTGTGGTTACTTGGCCCACTTTTGTCCCGGCTTGGGATGTTTTTCAGCTTGGTTATCTTAGTTGTAAAGGCAGCTCCCTGTTCCTTCAGGGCTTTGATGTCCTCTGATTATTGTCCGAAAGGTGTGGCAGGGACACTTGCTGTCATAGCAATCCGAGTTTGAGCCCTATCGCCAAAAGCCTCTCCTGTTTTAACTGCTAAAAGAACTCATTGTAAATTATCTTGCTGGCCATAACTTAGAACAAAAGGCAAGGTGTTGTAGCAAACCCTCAATAAACTTCATAGGATGTCTGTATCTGACATTTTCAGGCGTCTCGCTCCTTGTGTAGCAGTGAGGAGTGACACTCTTCTATTGGTTGAGATGGTGCAAGCCTCATGTGCTGGAACAATTCAATGTTAACCAGCGACGCTGCATTTTTTGGCAAAGTCTATATCGACATAATATTTTCTGTACGTTCGTTTGAAACTGTCTCAATCTTTATTTTCATTATCTGGAAGTCCATCATACCAAGCAAGTGTGGATCCATCTAGGTGCAATTGAACTGCTTATCCTAATCTGTGAACCTCTGTTAATCTACAAAGTGTTGCATAATGCATAAAATCACACAAAAACTGATCTAGATTGTCCCCACTCAGACTCATGAACTTTGCAATGGAAATAGTGGGTCCTGATGTATCACAGTGACAGCTATTATCTCATCAACACTTCTTCTGGAATCTTCGGTAGGCTGTGAAGTGAGTGCGACTTTCTCATTGTTGAAAATAACTTCATGTGAAGAGTTTCCCTTCACATACTTATGGATTCACCACCATGTAATGGGGCAATTGGCAACTCAAATTGGTAGGTAGGCTGCTTTAAACTCCAGTGAACAGGCACCTGACGTTTCATTTCATCTTTTTATTGAAGTCCAACACATATCTGACCCAGCATATATAACTGTAGTCACCCATGGATGTTGTTAAAATGACTCAGACATTATCATTCCCTCCTCACCCTACTTAGTCACCACAATACAATTCTCACCCTTCATTTTCTTTTTCTTCAGACCCTCATGCTTTTGACCAATCAAAAGTCTACATTATCATCTTAAGCTATCCATTTGCTCTCTTCCTGTATGTTCCTTCTCCATAATCAGGTCACTCAGTGTATTAGAATATAAATTCAAAATTTTACATGACCCAGGACCTCCATATCCATAACAGCCATAAGCAACAAAGTCTGGTCAGGTGATTTTGCCCTGCATGGCAGATTATACCCCAGCTTCCAAATTGATTTCAAAGTGCAAAAACTGACTGTTGAAGTACAGCTCCATACGGATATGCCATAAACAGTAGGTAAAATGAGGACACGGACAGCCAAGGGTAATCCATTTTGAAAGTTATTTAAATGTACATACTACTATAATAGTTATGCAAATTTTATTTTGGTGTTGCTAATGATTTCCACCTTTAGTGACCTTGGAAGGCAAAAGTGACATGTTAGCTTATATCTCGTTGATAGTTTTTCCTAGAATAATAATTAGTATTTGACGTTACTGGGAGAGTATTGTGGACTTTCTTTTTATGTTATTAATTTAGGGCTTGACTGATCTAGAAGAGTGAAACTGACATTTTGCTTTATCTTTCGGTAATGGCGGATCCTAGATCCATGTTTATTATTTAAGACTAATCAGAATCTACCTGTGGGGTTTCTGTTGGTGCTACACAGCAATTGTGACCAAACAATTTTACTCTGATTTTTAGCGAATTTGCGACATTAGTTACTGATTTCTAAGAGTACTTCATCATACGTACTGAAGGTACTTCTACTCAACATGCACATACGTGTAGCTATTTTTAAAATATAAAATAAATAAATAAATAAATAAATAAATAAATAAATAAATAAATAAATAAATAAATAAATAAATAAATAAATAAGTAAATAAATGAATGAATGAATGAATAAATGAATGAATGAATTGCCTTTATTTTACAACATGCTCGAGGTCATAGTTTTAGTTATCTCTGTTGTACAAGCTGGCATATCAAGGTTTGGAAGCCGTATTTCAAGCAGCTCGCAGTGGTTTAGTAGTTGTAAATGACGTATAAACGCACTTTCAGCATGGGGTGTTTTGTATGTAATTGGTCATGTTCATGTTTACTTGTCATATTTGGATAGGTTCGAAATTGGACTGAATTTGGACATTAATCTTGATATGTTATGACCACTGATTATTTGGAAGGACTCATTTTGTAAAGGGTATATTTAGTCAACCTAATGGTCTTTATCTCTTTACGTCCACATCTTAAGGATTTCCTCTAGCACTGCTTAACAACTTGAAAGAAGATGTTACAAAATTATTTCTGAAAACAGTTTGATAAAATTTTGTATCATATTATTAAGGATATATCTTACCACAGACGTATAACCTGCAACAATTGAGAAATTTTTTTCATAAAATTAACATGTGATGATAGAAGAATTGATAATATAAACCTTTCAAATGTTTTGCATATTGAAAAGGTGCAATCTTGTGTACCATCTTATCTGGATGCTAATGTTCCTAAGCTTCAACATAAGTACCCCAAGACTATCCAGTCCAAGCTATTCAATCATATTAAAACTGTTGATGAGTTTTTACTAGATAATCAAACGGATAGAGAATACTTACGTCCACAACATAATTCTCCAAATGTTTTTGGCCAACTTGGTCATTATATTTCTGGTGATCTGCCGATCCAAAATATCGAACAAAATAATATTGCTTGGGGTAAAGACAGGAATTATCATGGAACATATAAAAGAATATGCAAGAAAACAGGCAAAAAATGACGAATTTAATATTGCTATATTAAATGATTGGATCAGTGAAATAAAAGATGCCGTTAGAAATAAAATCAGTACATTACAAAATGAATGAAACAGCCACCAAATACATTTTTACAAATCCAGAGGTTGTCAATTGGCTGCAAAATATGCATGAAAATGTTTTTTTTTTTTCACCAGCAGATAAAGCATCAAATAATGTTATCATTATATATAAGCAGTTTTATTACAAGGGTATAATTGACAAATTGGGCTTGTCTGACAAAAATTCGACTTTGACTACATATAAAAAGCTTAATGTCTCACTCGACACTGTTTTTACCGAGAACTGTCGCAATTCGAAAACCTTACAAAAATCCAAACATTTCCGATTTTTGTCGCACATTCAAAATTTTGCTCAAGGGAACAATTGTCAGTTTTACTGTCAAGTTCTTTGAACAAAAATGTAAGTCTTGGCTATATTACTGTAATCGAATAGAAGCAACTTCTGATTCAAACAGCCTTTGGGTTTTGCCCAACTCCGAAGTTTTGCCAGGACAGTGGAATGGTGCAAATAATAAATTACCATAGAAACAAATTTCATCTTGTTACCTTTCTACTCTTTACACCGCCATTGCATACATATATTGGAACCGATGTATAAATCACTTATATATAAAACACATCAGAAAAACAAAATAAAAAACCAACTGATTTTAACATTTAAGAATGCATATTTTCGTGATAATAATCAGAATGGTCAGTGTGCATTTTAATGAAATGAATTTGTTTAACTATTGGAATATATTGCATGTGACATTTGTGTAAAATTTGATTCTATCTTTCTAATATAAATATAGTAGTCGGACTTAAAATTCTTAATTGTCCTGTCATTGTTTGGATGATGTCTGTGAACTATGGTCAGGCTACCTTTTATAACTTTACATTAACATTAAGGGCTAAATTTGTTTTAGGCCTACTTTAAATGAATGTGAGTGTTTTCCAAAGCGGGAGGATTGGGCTCCCGTAAAACTGGTTTAACCCACTGCCAATATGTTGGTTACCTGTTCCAAGTCAGGTAGAAGATACTCTCATTCGTTTAAATTTCATTACTGTTGGTCATGGATCCTTCTGACGATGAACACTAGCATGTCTTACTAATTCGTTAATGATTCTGGATCTGACAAGGTTAAACTGGTATTCGCTTTGGCCTCATCACTATCATTGAAAACTATTGTCCTCTTCTCTTTTCATGGAACTTTTATATATTTGGTAACAATTTGAACATTCAAGCATTTTGTGCACATATTGCAGTGCAGTAAGTGTTCCAAGTGTAGTGAGACTGCTGTTGTTATTTATAATTGTCTGATGAGTATAGTTTGTTATTGTTAAGTTCATGTCAGGTTGGCTCAAAGTATTTAATGTACTCTGTCTGTCTGTCTGTCTGTCTGTCTCTCTCTCTCTCTCTCTCTCTCTCTCTCTCTCTTTCTCTTCATAAAACCTAATTCTCTGAAAAATGTAGTAGAATTTTACAATAATTAGAACTATTTTACATTTTGACCTTTTGAAATTTATGGAACCATGAATAAGATATACATTTTGCTTGGCTGACTTGCATATGACTTACAATGGCATGCTTCATTTTTTGTAATTCTTGATTATTATTACCTTAATAATTAACTTATTAGATAACTTGTGGGATTCTATGCTTGCTTGAACATTTAAATTTCCTATCAAAATACTTCTGGAAACCATACTTGAAATGTGACTGCTATCCTTACAAATATTGGCCTATGTAATGTAAGTTTTGACTACGTTTTTATGGTTTGAGGCCGAATGTCACTTGCTTCTGGCTGATGTTTAACATTGGAACCCATGTAATTACTATATTTGCACATTCAAACACTTTTCGTTTTTAAAATACTCTTAGTTTATCTCCTTTATAACAACATCATGTCTTTAACTACATGCCTAAAGCACATCAAATTATATAATCATGTTATTCGGATTCTTTTTTACGGTCATTTTAGGCCTAGGGGGATTTTCTGATGGACTGATGCTGGTGTTAGTGTCACTTTGTGGATTTACATGGATGATGATCATTGTTGAGACGGTGGTTCCGAGTAGTACCTTCTTAAATACTGAATTTTATCCACATTTTCAACAAATTAGGAACCTGCGCTTACACATTCTCTGATGTGCTGCAAATTTTGGTCCCTTTTCATAAATTGTATGGTCCTGTATGTGCATGAATGAGGCACCTGTTCAAGCCAATTTACTGAAATAGGCCTATAATTTCAAAACAAAACGTTTTGCATTCTGTCATGGTAAAACTAGACATGGCTTTTCTGACCCTATGGACCTTTGCACATATGTTTTGGTCTCTTTTGGGTAAATACGAACTATAAATTTATGTGTTTGAGCTATACATACCAAGGAACATTGCCTTTGGTCGGAATTGACGTGGATTTGTTTCATTAGGACTACGGTTTGGATATGGTAATGACACTGTCTAATTAGGCAAACCATAGGTATTCAGTGGGTACAATTTGTGCACCATTGCTAGCTAGTCTACATTTGTTTTACCAAGTACACACACACACACACACACACACACACACACACACACACACACATATATATATATATATATATATAAATATATATATATATATATATATATATATATATATATATATATATATATATATATATATATATATATATATATATATATATGTTGGAAATTCTAACAACGAAAGACCACCATGGCAAATGTTCTGGACTAACTGTTCGACAAATTGATGACCCAATAAGCACCAATAAAAATATTTCCAACAATCCATTTCATCCATAACCATTTCACCCTAACCCTAGTGAGCTAGAATTAAAGGAAACTACAGAAAATGTTTAGGAATGCTCATACTTGGATATAATGATGTTTAATGATGGTGATAATTTGAAGTTTAAAGTGTATGACAAACGAGATCATGCAGTACTACTATCACATGGATAGTAATACGCAAATATAAGGCATATTTGAAAAGTTATAAGTTATATAAATTAGGTCTTGAGTAAGTATTTAATTTACTGAGCAATTTAATTGAAATTGAAGTTTGTGCAGTCTCTTTGACATCACTGAAAACTGTTTTTGCTTCTTTATATCATGACAGCCTTTATTATTTATATAAGCATTTCAGATTCACATAGTTATGTAAATGTAACATTAGAGATCACTATAAATCATGGTAGTCCATATATGTTAATCTGATTATTTCATAATCTCTCAGTGACAAGGACAAAAGACTCTATAAGAAGAGCCAGATAAAATCAACAAAAGGAAAAAAGTGGACCAACCTCCAGCTCCAGAGAGTGCTGGTCTCAGAGGTAAATGACAACCAGCCTAACAAAAAAGCAGTTGAAGAATCCCCCTTTTGTGGATCTGGTAATCAGCCAGAGATTAAAAGGGAAAAGGGGGCTGCTCTTCTAACCTGACAAACGAACAGGAAGAAGAACGTGGTTGAGTGGTTAAAGGATAATCCTATTTTGTATTGCAAGTGCCTAGAAGCGTACAAAAATACAGCCAGGAAGTAGAGAAAATGAATCCCTCATTTTGTTATCTTTAATTCAACACTGTGTGGAAATATTTTTGAGAAAAAATGAAAAGAAAATCACAAAGAAAATTTAAATGTGTTGTTGAGTTAGACCTTAAAATGAACTGTTGACTGTTAAACTGTTAAAGACTTTTTAAATGGAGGCCCCATTCAAACTTCAGCATATATATATATTAGTGGTATTATAATACCACTCATTTCCGTCGATGAACAGTCTGCCAAAGTTTTATCATTAATATTTATGTACATTAGCTCCAAACACAAAAGTTAAATCTTGAATATATTCACAAGTATTATAAATGGAAGGGATGCTACAGATGTTTTACATGCAGTCCAATTCCCATTTTGGCATGCGCTTTTTGCACGCAGAGTCTGTTAAAGTATTGCATATCTGATGCACCCACACACAACAAGATTTGTTTTTAAGGCGTCTAAATACCTAAGGTCCCAATTAGCTAGTCCCGTCGGTAGCCGCTAAAACACCCGGGCCATTTCCCGGTGCACCTTGTAGGTAACAAGTTTCCTAAGGTAGTATACATTCAGAGAGTGTCTTTGTTCCATATATGACACAACTTAAACTTAAACTCTGCAAATTCCTATTTTTTTCCAGCAACAAACGATGACCTGGGTTTGAATGACTGTAAATGCATATAAATTTGTAAGTTATATTGGTCTTTGAACATAGTCTTAAGAGTCTAAAATAGTGTACAAAAACTGTACTTCATCACTAAGACAGATTTAGCTTTGTTTGAGGTATTTTGTCGTGATGAAAAGTCTGTATAGCCAACCATTTGGACTGAAGTGTCTGGGGATGGGATGGTTTAGTATCATTTTTTTAAGTTTTTAAAATGTAAGATCCAGCCGTGCAAATTGTCACTGAATTCAAAATGATCTGAATTATAAGATAAAATGTATCGTATTATTAGTATTCCTGGCATAAAGAAGCAAAATGCAGGTGACCTGCTGATTGGGGAAATTAAAACAAACGAAAACTAAAAAAGGTGTACGGTGCATGATAAATTATGTTTGTGCGTTTGACCATTAAAGAAACAAATTGTATGACAAAAGCACAGTATTGTCTATAATCATTGTGCAACCAAGAGAGGCCATACATGTTTCACTCTGGAAAAGATGAAACGTAATTGTGTGCAGATGCTGTATACACCTTATTTCTTTATGTGTAAAGATAAGTCCTTAATATGCACAAAGCAAGACAACAATTAAATGTAAATATATAAATGATCATGTATAGTGATAAAACTGAAGGTAAGTGCAGCTGTACATGTATTTACTCTATGTGGTCACCGCTATGACCAACCACCCTTTCTTCTGGTAACATTCCTGGGTCAGGGCAGGCCGTTTCTTTGTAAGTTTACGCGCAGTCACATGTCACCTACTGTAATGGTCCCCTTTCTTAGTCAGAAAGGGTGACCACATATAGCATTTATTACCACAACGCTGGTACATTTAAATTGCCTGCTAAACAAACCAATTTCAAAATATACGCACCGTCCATTCCATTGAAATAGAGCTATCACACAGTTAGGTCCGTTTAGGAGACACAGATACTCAATGTGCTACATGTAATAAAATAAATATAAATATATATATCAGCAGTACCTCTTTTGAAAGACCCCTCTTTTGGGGGACCATCTGCAACACTTGACCAGTGACCACCAAAAAATACCCCCAAATGACCACCCATTTATACAATAAGTTCGCATTTCAGATAAGTAAAACATACCTATTTTGTCCAAGATTGATAGAATGATTTGGCAAACCAAGTTAACAAATCCAAATGCTAAAAAAAAAGATAAATATGTAATCACTTGACTGCGAGATGGCGTATGATAAGTGTATATCCGTCATGTTTGAATCTAAATTATGGATAGGAAATCACAGTAATGGTTATTTGTCGGGCACTTCGTGCAAGAGTCAAATCTCATATATATATATATTGTATTTGTGCACTTTTATAGAGAACCATTTCCTAGTAGTCATTACCCTATCCAGCAGTCCAAACTCATTATATACATATGGAAGTGCTATTGTCCAAATTGCGCACGTTCCTTCCTAGAAGTTTGACATAGACGGTAATACCCTAAAAAAAATTAAAGGGTCTTCGGCGGGTAACTGATTAGAACATGTTTTGGAGCCTATACCCGAACATATCTGTCTCAGCAGCGGCTCTTTGTCCAAGCTAAATATTCAGCAAAGACAACCCACATATTAATGAATAGATATGAACGTGGCGAATGATGAATTAGCTGAATACGTGAAATTTTCTTATAAATGCAGAGCTTCATTATGAAAGAAGAACGTTGTCAGACCAAACATAATTACTATATTTGTATAGTACAAATTCAGACAAAAACAATTTGATTTACCCCTCAATCAGTATGCACCCTTGCTAGCTGGGTAGCTCATCTCACATAAAAAGTTAAACCCCCCTGTGAGTGTATAACTGAAGTACAAACATATTGGGGCACTATATTTCGCCCCAGTGATTTTGAAATAAACAGATACAGCTGGACCGGGAAGTCCTAACGGGTATTGCGACAATGGACATCCTTTACCAGAAATGTAAAGCAAACCCCATGATATATATATATATATATATATATATATATATATATATATATATGCATATATACATATATATGTATATATGCATATATATATATGTGTATATATATATATATATATATATATATATATATATATATATATATATATATATATATATATATATATAGTGCACGTCGTTCTGAGGCGGGATTTGTACGGATGCCAAATTGCATAGATCTTCCACACAACAACTGTTTACATGCAAACAGTTTTGAGACCACCACTGTATTATCCATGCATGCAATAACATATAATTGATCAGAATTGTATTCATATTAAACAAAAACTAAAATGCACAGGTGCTTGAGAAATTAACTTCATTTTGTCTGCCGTTACAATGTAAATGCATCGTCAATACAAACAAAACTACATGTATGCGTTGTCCCAGCTATATATGTTGCTTTATGCAAGGTTAAAGGGACATCATCATGCATTTTTAGTATATACATCATGTAGTTTATGCGTATTGTGTGCAAAGATCTTCATTAACCCTTCCAGTGGCATATTTTGGACTGAGTCAACAGCCCTCTTCGACAGGCTTTCAGTTAAATGCACCTTTAGCACAACAAAAGCTGTTGAACTGTACTCTCATCTCATCTTCTATCACCACAAGCATGGTAGTACTTGAATAGAAGGTCTTTTTACAAGAAGCATTGGTCTTGTAACTGTATTATAATCCAGAGCAGCTCATTAAAAAAGAAAGTCGTAGTTGGCCCTGAGAGAGTTAGATACGAAGAACAAAAAATTAGATATTTATAAAACTGATTGGCACAATGTTAAAATGAAGTGAAAGCAAATGCTTGAAGTTAAAATACTAAATACACATGCTTGTTAAATTAATGCTTGGCAGTTTGTTTTACAGCACAAGAGACGGACAAGGGATGTTTAACAAAAGGAAAATGAAAAATGGCTGTCTTCTATAGCTTTTAATATTTTAAGAGTGGAGTTTGTCCCTATCTATTCACTCTTACGTTTGTGTAAAACGCATTTCAATTCCAGGAACCTACATACGGAAAAACATTACAAAAAGTCCGTTCCATTTGCTTTTTGAGGATTTATGATAAATTGACATATATTAATTAGGAAATTGCCACCTAAAGACCGGTAAGAATTATTGTGCACTGATTCATAGAGATAAATCGGTGTTAATATCACTCCTATTATAGTGTAGACCATTCAAAACCCAGATTTAAAACTGAATTCGTTGATAATATCTTGACATTTTTTTTAGATGCTTTGCTTTCACTAACAGCAACATACGGACTTATTTTAGAATTAAACGTTATTATTCCAAGCAAGGCACACCAGCCATATGGTCGTCTATGTATACAATTCTCATCTGCCATTCCTTATTCACCGGTGACATGCATGCCCTATATATACTTGGTTAGATGTTCTGTTTATTGTCAAATAGCCGGTGCCTCTGTAATGATATCAAAGCATTTTGTTCTAATAACTGTGAAAGGTGTCCCCATCTACATGGGCTGATCCATGGGAATTATACTTAACCACAGATAGAACTGCCATTTTATTTATTCATTTCAGTAGCATGTGTCTATCCATTTTGACATATTCAATCCAATACACCAAGGCTTTGAACTCGATATGAAAATGTATTTATGCACTTTAACTCCTTCAGGCCAAACCTTTTGATGGGTGATTTGTTTAAATTTAGACACACACAGTAAGGCAAACAGATTTAAATTTAGCCGCATGGTAAGATATACACCCAAGAAGTGGCACCACGTAATGTTGGTGCCTTAATCCCTGATATTAGTGTGAGAATCAACCCTCCAAATAAAGATATAACGGCTCGACTCTGGTGCTCCTTTCTTTGAACTTTGTCGGTTGTATTTCTATTTCGCTTTTCCTCCAGTTGCTGATTTTTTAATTTTTTTTATTTTATTTTTCTATTTTTTATTTTTGTTGTTGATTTTTTTTGGGGGGGGTAGTTTTTGTTTCTTTGTTGTTAACCTTTTCTTTTTTGTTTTTGTTTTTGTTGTTTTTTGCTATTTGTTTTGACAGCTAAAGCTGGTATTGTTGCTTCCAAGGTCAACCTAGGTTGTATTAAGGCACACCATTGTGTTTTTGTTTGAAACTAATCAATGACATTTTTCGATACATAGATTTCAGGATTTGATCGACCCTTTGAACAACTAACTTTGCATGTGATGCACTTGACACATCTTGATCCATTGTGACCCCTAAATATTGATTGGACGTGTATGGTTTATTTCTTTTCCTAACTTGTGTTTTCAGCTAAATAATACACTCTCTGGCTTTCCAATATGTAAAGGCAGTCATGGCTGAATCTTCGTTATCTCATTACCTAGAGTTCGCTCGATCTTCTGAACATCTCTGACAGTGGCGACTAATACGGTAACATCTGAGTACAGAAACTGCCTGCATGACACGGCAGAATCCATATCATTCACATATACTGAAAGCAGTAACGGGCCACGGATCGACCCCTTACAGGACCCTATATAGAACGGATTAAGGAGCTTAGTCTGAACATGGATCACCTTGCACTGCTTCATGTCCTGAAAGTAGCAGGAGAATCATTTGAAGGAGCTATGATCCAGGCCCAGCGCCTCCAGTTTATGTATCAGTATTTTCACATTCAACAGTATTCTTTTTTGTTTAATTATGATTCTGTAATCAGAATCAAGTCTTGCATCGTTACAGTTTTGGCACAGCTATATGTCGCCGTCGTAATGTTCCACAGACTTTCCTGACTTTATATCTGGGCAAGAAGCGAATCCACTCACGACACATCAGAGCCCATTATTGCGTCAACAGACTGCTCCTTGTATGACCCTTATTTGTTTCACAGTTTGACTTTTTTCATAATTGTGGAAGTCCAGTCAATAGCTTTTTGCTAGACTTTGCTTCACGATTTGGAGGGGGGGGGGTAATTTGCCATATAAACGCAGAAACGTCACTTTGTTAGTCCATTTTTGCAGAATCTGTGATAGTTTACAATAATGGTCACCAAAATACTTTTGTCAGAATGTCAGAATAACTAAACAAAAACAGCAAAACGCACTAACTGGCAAAAAAATCGCAGGAGCAGGATTTTTTGGTCATATAAGCCCACAAAAATTTACTGTATAATGAGAACTTGATATACTAGACACTTCCAGTTCCCTATTCTGAGCACCAGTATCTGCATATCACGATGTTAATCTGATTGAATCAATCGGATACTCACCTTCTAATAGCATTCCAAAAGAGCAGTTAATAGTCCCAGTGTGGCCTTCCAACTACATTTGCTGCATAAAGAATAATGTAAGCATGGCATCAGCATCATATGTATACAAAATGTGTTTTCCATTGTATGTCTGGCTTAGATTGCTGTCTATCGGGTAGTCAATGTACAGCGCCAGTAATATGAACCAGGTATTCATTAGGAAACATACAATCTACTGGTAAGATTACCTGAGCGAGCTGTTTTGCAGTAATCTGTTGTGCTGCTTAACCTTACGATAAATTCCTCTTCCGTTGAATTGAATGTTCTTTGATTCGAATATTCTTTCCAATTCAACTTAAATGTGATGGACCACCTGCTAGCGTTTTCTAATATGGTACGCAGTTCCCACATCATTTGGATTAATAAAGTTACAAACCAAAAGGAAAACTACAAATGCAGACGAAAGCTATGTGTGTAGTGGCAGAGGTGCAAATGGTCAAGCGAAAAGTCACAATAACGTGCTTTGCTGTTCGAATGGTCCAGCTATTTCAATTTCTGAGTAACAGGGTACTTCTGACACCACTGTCCCATTTTGTATGACGCAGTTTGAAATGGACATGTCAAAGCTGTTACAAAAAGAATGTACCTAAAAATATTCCTATTGCAGGTTGTAGTCCATTTTGGTCCAAACAGGTTCATTTAAGTGTATCTGTTATTCCTTAGCATGAATGAAAAATGCCCAAATGTTTTGGCTCTGCTTTAGTTGTAAGATAAAGGCTCATTGTCCATGAAAAAATGTTTCCTTCTATTGGAATTTTTGTTTATTATCTATGTAGGAATCTGGAAAAAGTTTATGCAGAAGTATGTCTGATAGTCGTGAGCTGGTTTAAACAAAAATCTATTCATGAAAGTCAATCAATAAAAGAACAAAATGATTAGACCGTATGTATGTATGTATGTATGTATGTATGTATGTATGTATGTATGTATGTATGTGTGTGTGTGTGTGTGTGTGTGTGTGTGTGTGTGTGTGTGTGTATGTGTGTATGTATGTGTGTATGTAGGAAGATAAGTAGTAAGCATACAGGCAGGACGTTTGGTATGTTTATACGACCACATAATATATAGCGGAAATTTCTCTTCGAATCAAAAGGGATATAACATCTTTCAAAAGCTCCCAATGTCAATGAATTTGAACCTATACTCCTCTATACTGATTCCAGCAAGCGTGGCTGCGATGTTTCGATTTTTTTTTCTTTTTTAATGCATTTTTGTATATTTGTTAATTTTCCAAATGTGTTTCACATTATGTAAAGATTGGTAAGAATACATGTTAGCAATATTCATAATGGGATGCACCTTTATATATTTTTTCACAAAAACCGTTGACCTGATGGATGTTACACTTGGGGAAGATATACTGGCAGGACATTTTTCGAAATAATGTATCTACTGATAATAATACATGTGAGAAGGATTCATATTGGGATGCAAGTGTACATGCGACGATATGTATTTTCACAAAATCGTGGATACGATCCAAGTTGTACCTTGTATGGTGGAACAAAAGTGCCAACTAAATTTTTTTCTCTCTACATAAAAATTCGAGGGCAAAAACAAGAAAATAAGAAAACAGAACAGCGAAAACAAGAAAACACGAATGCGAAAACACTAAAATATAAAACACGAGGGCGAAAATGCAAAACACCACAGAAAATACGTCGTGTTTTCGCACTCGGATTTTCGTGTTTTCGTGTTCGCGTTTTCTCGTTTTCTTGTTTTACTGTTTTCATCCTTGGTCGAAAACAAGAAAACACGAATGCGAAAACAATAAAGTAAAAACCACGAAGACAAAAATGCGAAAACACAACCGCGAAAATACGTCAGCAATTATGTCGCGTTTTCGTATTAGCGTTTTCTCGTTTTACTTATTTCGTTTCTTGATCGAAAACGTCACAACTTGATAAAGGAAGTAATTTGGGATTTTCAGAATTTCACGAGCAAGTTTTTTCAAGATGAGGTTTATATTATTATATAATGCATGTACATACATCATTTATGTTAGCTAATGGAATTAATTTTTCATCTACTGAACACTTTAACTTTTATAGTTTGTAATTGTATTTTACAAATGGATTTAAAGGAAATGTATGGACGCACCAAATAACCCCGTTTGATTGGTGCCCCTGTTGTAACGGGGTAGTTTTCCAAATACATTGTTGTTGTTGTTGTTGTTGTTGTTGTTGTTCTTCTTCTTCTTCTTCTTCTTCTTCTTTTTCTTCTTCTTCTTCTTCTTCTTCTTCTTCTTCTTCTTCTTCTTTTTCTTCTTCTTCTTCTTCTTCTTCTTCTTCTTACGATACTAACTAGAACTGCTTAACGGACGGCTATGATACCAAGATCGAGCGATCAGATAAAACTGGTATTAGAAAGCACACTTTTATACATGTTACATTTTGATCCTTGAACTAAACTCTGTACACAAGCTAACAAGCATACAAGTAAATAAACAAAAAAACTTAAAGCCAGTCATGTCTGAGGAAATTGATGCTGATTCATGGAAATTCTGATGGCAAAATTTTCAGTGCTAAGGACCAAGAGGACAAGTCCCTCATGAGTAGTGTTAGTGTGGAAAAATACTCTTTCGATGGAAAAAAAAGGGTCCTGAATAGAGTCTTTTGACATAAAAGTCATAATGTTTACCAGAACATGTCATGTGATATGAATAAAAAAAAAACAATCATTTATTATTTGTTGCTGGGACAATGCGTCCATGATGCACCGAAACGTGTCCGTGAATTTCACTGGCATAAGTCCCAGAACTTCGGTTCGGTGGTTGATCACTTTAAAAGATTGTTATTTAATAGTTTCATTGTAATACATAATTGAGCTTTATTAGCCTCTGTGTAGAAATTGGGTCATCAGTGGGGAACCAGCACAAGAATCGTTTCAGTGCCATATATCCCAAAATATTACAAAATGGATAACTTTTGCATTTTGCTTATGTATGGCATACACAAGTGATGTGAGATAGTGATAATATGATGGATAACTTAGGTCTTTATGGTTACTTGTACACATTTTGCAAATTCCATGAACCTATTTATTTAATTTCCTTGAATTTATTCTGTTGTCAGCTGTTGAATTTGTGTGCAATATACGATCCATTTTCGTGGATAGAGTCTGAGCTTTGGTAAGAGGTGCATTTGAGCATTTGACACAATCCCGCCACAGGAAAATGGTCAGACGGAATCTGCAGACCATGACAAAAAACATCTATCAATCTGGCATATCACTTTTTATGTAATTTTTCTTTTCATCTAATAATGGAAAAGGAATCCAGAAATGAAAACATTTTTTTCGCCTTCCAAGGATCAATTTGCTTTTGCAAAGTTATGGCGAATAATCTTCCGTACACTGTCCTGGTGTATGATTAAATATCTAGGAAAATGCACGAGTCTTATATTCCTTTATAAAAACACGAATCAAATTGTTTTTCAGACATGAGCTGAAAGTCTTTTTCACATGTTGCCTGTATATATATATATATATATATATATATATATATATATATATATATATATATATATATATATATGTGTGTGTGTGTGTGTGTGTGTGTATGTGTGTGTGTGTGTGTGTGTGTGTGTGTGTGTGTGTGTGCATCCTAAAGAGATCGATATTTCTGTATCAACATTCAGATGTGATCAGATATCTTGTTACATACTGAAAACTCCACCCTGTTAAACATGTTATCAAACTTTATATCATAGCTACACATCAGAAGGATGTTAATATTGTTGTCATCATAATATGTACACAACAAATATATTCTTGTGTTTAATTTTACAACTTTCCCATTGGAGTTGATTGAGATTGTCGTATAAAAACATGATAATTATTTTGTCACTTTCACCTTCCCAGACCCAGCTGACACGTTTATATTCTTGCGTGGTAGTACTATTACTTATTAGGATAGTTCCACAGCGCCTGATAAAAGTCTACTGCGATAGACCAGTTGATAGGACTCCGGTTTATTCGATTCACTTCGGGAAGCGCCCCCTGCTTTGTTATGTATGGTTGCCAGCCTAGACATTTTTTTTCTAAGAATTCTTTCTTTCTTTCTTTCTTCCTCCCTCACTTCCTTCCTCCCTCCCTCTTTCTTCCTTCTTTCCTTTCTTTTTTTCTTTCTCTCTTTCTTTCTTTCTTTCTTTTTCTCTTCCCTCCTTTCTTCTTCACTACCAAGTTTGTCCGGAGTTTTTCTCCGCCGTTATTTTTCGGAAAACCACCAAACTTGCCATGGTGACTGATCTACCAATGAAATTGTGAACCTGGTTAGGAATAGTCGTGCATCCAATGAACCATGAACCGAAGTTCTACGATTTGGATTCATACGAATAATGCTAATACACAAATTCAAAATACTCAATAACTTCAAACTATTATACAGTGGTGTCAGTCAAATTCCAGTTTATAAGTTTGTGACATAGATCCAATAGACCTAGAACCAAAGTTGTAGCATTTCAATTTATACAAATTAGGCAACACACAAAATTAAGATTATGTTAAAAATTGGCAAAGTGTATCTTTTCAAACTGTTCTCATTTTGAAGGCACCAAGACATATTTGCTGTGAAGCAAATTTTCATTTCTAGTTTACATTTTGTGCTCGACCACGCTTGCTGGATTACACGTGGAAGGATCAGAAAGTAAAACACAGAAAGTGCTTGGGTTTAATGAAAAACCAAACTGTAAGCAAAATAAAAATGCACGTTCACTACTGATATGACATTTTAGGTAAAATATTTGCACTGGTCAGCTCAATACATGCTGTAATCACTAGCGTTAGCGGTGGCATCCGTTATGAACATACGAAGGCGTGAGCCCGACTCGGCCACTTGCTGATTGAATAATCAGGCCGACAATGGAAATGCCTAATTAATTAGGGTCCACATAATTTCGGTACAAGTTGGTATAAACAGGTCTATTATGAGTACAATAAAATCTCTTAAAGTACTGATATAATAGTCTTCAATATTAGAGAAATTAGCAGAGCACCAATATAAAACTAGAAAAGAAGAATTGCTTCACAGCAAATCTGTCTGGGTGCCTTCAAAATCAGACCAGTTTGAAATGCTCCGCTTTGACATTGTTCAACATAATTTAAATTTTGTGTATAAGCCTAAATTTTATAAAGTAAAATGGTATAACTTTGGTTCTTGATTCATCGGTTGTGGGCATGTCACAAACTTAGAAAATGAAGTTTGAATGACACTACTACTATGTATACTAGTTTTGAAGCTTTTCAACATTTTAATTTTACGTATCTGCCTAATTTGCCTAAATTGAAAGGCTCCAACTTAGGTTTATGGTTCATTGGATGGGGCTTTGCCACAAACCCATAAATTGAACTAAGAATGTCACCTCTATCTATACTAGTTTTGAAGCTATTCAAGATTTACATTTTGCATGTTTACCTAATTTGCATCAATTGAAAGCCTACAACTTTGGTTCATGGTTAATTGGATGCGGCTTTGCCACAAACCTATACATTGAAATTGAAATGACATGTCTATGTATAATAGTTTTGGAGATGTTCAACTTTTAAACTTTTCAAAGCCCCTTATTAGCATAGTTTGAAATTCTACTTAACTTGTACTGTCGATTATATCGGCAGGTGTCACAAACCTGTGTATGCACATAGCAATTTTGAGTATCTGGAATATTTTGGAAGATATGGAGCTTTTGAAATTTTGATTGCCCGTAAATTTGCATACTTTTAAACATCATGACTATTCCAAATGAGACTCACAAGTTCACTAGTTATGTCAGTCACCATATCAAGTTTGGTGCTTTAGGAAAAATAGTGCTTGAGAAAACCTCCAGACCTACTTTGGTTGTAAGAAGCAAAAGAAAGGAAGAAAGAAAGAAAGAAAGAAAGAAAGAAAGAAAGAAAGAAAGAAAGAGAGAAAGTAAGAAAGAAAGCAAGAAAGAAAGAAAGAAACGAGAGAGACAGAAAGAGAGAAAATCCCAGTGCTTACTAATACAGTGAAACCTGTCTAAAGTGATTACCCTTGGGACCAGAGAAAAGTGTCCACTCTTGAGAGGGTCAGCCCTTCTGGGCAGTATGGGTAAGTATGTGTGCTTGTATATGTACATTTTTCATACATGCACATATATATGTACAGTGTATACATATTATAATTCAAGGGGATGTGTATACGTGCAATACAAAACTGTCTTTCTTCCTTTATTACATAAACAAATTTTATCAGAAGCTGTCAAGAAACTACATAAACACGAACCTGTGAACCAAGACAAAAACTGTACTGTCACAGTATTGGCTATGAAGAACAAGTTTCATCGAACTGGTTACAAAAAAAAACAAAGACCTGAAAGTGTCCACTGAGATGACTTAAATATTACAGCAGGCGTATGAAGGCCTGCATGTGGATTGGGGAGAAATTTAGAGAATTTAGCATACATTAAAATTCCCCAAGATTTGTTTGTATGCTATTGGATTAACCAGTTGTCTCTAACCTATACTGAACCCCAATGAAAAGTATCCACATAAAAAAATTAACACATTAATTTTGTAAGTTACTAAGTACTGTGTGTGCATATATGCATGGTTTGGAGCCTACATCAGCGTCATTCAGGACAACTTTTTAACTTTTGCTGGGTTGTTACATAATGCATGTGACTTTTGTGCACCGAATATGGCTTCTGACCACCACTCCTATTGGATGGCTAAAATGACCTGATGTTTTCAGTGGCTTTAAAAAGGGATGTTCAGCCAAGAAAAAAGCCAGTGGTCTCAGGTGTGTTGAGGCGATCATGCCGCGTCTGAGCCAAGGTCAAAGACACCATGCTTTGGGGCTTGCAGAGGGTGGAGTCCCAATCACTCAAATCGCACAAAGAATGGGGTGTACTCGGCGCACAATCCAACGACTAATTGAACGGCAACAAGAAACTGGATCCGTAGATGATCGGCCTAGGCCTGGCCGAGAAAGAGTGACAACACCTGGCCAAGACCGTCACATCCGGCTGATGCACCTGCGAGACCGTTTCCGTACAGCAGCCCAAACAGCCCGTGAGACTCAAGGGGTGAATCACCGTCCTGTCAGTAGTTCTACTGTGGAGAGGCGACTGAGGAGCAGTGGCCTAACAGCCAGAAGACCTTACAGGGGTAACCTGCTGACCCAACCCAGAAGAGAAAGACGACTGCAGTGGTGTAGAGCACACTCCAGGTGGACTCGCCAGCAGTGGAATACCGTCCTTTTTACTGACGAGTCCCGTTTTTGTGTCAGCAGAGCAGATGGCAGAGAACGTGTGTGGCGCCGGACTGGGGAGAGATATGCAGATGCCTGTGTCAGTCAGGCAGATCGATGGGGTGGACCCTCTGTCATGGTGTGGGCAGGCATCAGCAACCGCTACCGGACACCCCTAGTGGTCATTCAAGGGATCCTCAATGCTAGGCGGTACATTGATGAGGTGCTGGAGCCGCACATGGTCCCATTTATGGAGCAGCATCAAGATCTGGCGATCTTTCAGCAGGACAATGCACGTGCACACTCTGCAAGATTAACAATGAACTTTCTCAATGAGAACAACATCAATGTCATGGAATGGCCAGCGTTCTCACCCGATCTGAGCCCTATTGAACATTTGTGGGATCAGTTAGGCCAAGGTATTCAACGGAGGACACCTAGGCCTACTACCCGAAACCAGCTGATCCAAGCTCTGCAGGAAGAATGGAATAATGTTCCCCAACACAGAATTCAAACCCTGGTCAGCAGTATGCGCCGCAGATGTATAGCATGTGTTGATGCTCGAGGTGGCCACATCCCATATTGAACAGAAAAATTTGTGTGACTTTCAATTAGGGCAGTTAATGACATTTTTTGCCTGTAAGTGACGTTAATGTCGGTAGAGCGTGACATTATTTTTACGCCAGAAAAGTGAATGCTTTGTTAAGTTCTAAGCACGTCTAGGTATGAAATGTTTCAAGTATAAACAATAAAATACTTCAAAATTGGCATGTGGATACTTTTCATTGGGGTTCAGTATATATGTGTAAGTTAGAACAATGTGTCTATCTCCAATAATTTGGTAGATATGGCGCTTTGTAGGGTCCGAGAAAAACTCCAGATAAATCTGGTCGAAAAGAAGCAAAAAAGAAAAGAAAGAAAGAAAGAAAGAAAGAAAGAAAGAAAGAAAGAAAGAAAGAAAAAGAAAGAAAGAATTCTTGGAAAAACAAAATGTCTGGGTTGGCACCCAGACATAATGACTAGAGGAAACTCATGTATCCTATGTTACCCAAGGCTAATGAATTATGCTGATAAAATGTATAAAATAACTATGGGAAACTAGAGTACCCTATGGTACCTGTGACTAATACATAAAATGTACATGTTTATAATCTTTGCTTTGTACCGTTTTGTCACAGTAATAGTGATATCTCAGGGTAATTTCATGCAAGCACATCTGAAGATGGTCATACAAATAATATCTTGAGTGTTTTATTTAGATTGTGAATAAGCATAATAGTTGCAAGCTTGCGACACATCTTAACAACCTTCAATAAGCAGAGGCGTGGTTTCATCTAGATGGACATATAATACTGAGTTACATTGTATTGAGCATTTTGCTTCTACTTACATATTTCTACTTCAGATCTGCTTTGGAAGACACCTGTGTAAAAACTTGCTCAAAGTAAACTGGATATTAGTATCTGTACATGACATAATTGCAACAAATTTCTCTCGTACAGCTTTTTCCATTAAATTTGGCAAGAGGCTTTATGCTTTTTTCAAACAATTCACTGCGTTCACCCACGAAAACTAGGCGTTGTATAAAAAAGTGAGGCCTGTCGTCCACAACTCCGAGATAACACCGTACACAGAAGCTGCAATAGGAATTTTAGGTTTGAGGTTTTGGCACGGCGTCCAACTTCTATTTTGTAAGTTGTGGGAGCTCAATCTAAGTCTAGCAATGTATTGAATGTATGTAATGCTAGGTACACTTTGTATACATGATTCTAAGCGGAATTCCTTTTGAAAACTTTCTATAATTGCAGCTTTTTGTCATCTTCTAGGGAGTGAAGCATAGGTTCACACTTTTGGATATAATTCCCATACAATTATTCTTATAATGTTTTTATAAAGGTAAAATCGTCTTCCACTAGTTGAGAATACCAGAAAGAAATGAGCTTGGGTGAAGAAAGAATCTTCACTACCGTTGTACACAAATTTGTTTGTCCTCCATGATACGTCTCGAGTAGCAGATTGTATGCTGATTTGAATACATGTTCAGATGGCAGTGTTAAGATATACTACCAATATTTAGTTAATCTGACCAGTTGTCTGATAAATAAGGAATCTATCTGTATCCATGTCAACACCTACATGTAGTGTTGGTATTTACTGTTTTACACCCAACATTCTTTTCAGAAAGCTTTATGGTATACTTTCAATCACATCACTGTCTCACAGAGGTCCACACTTCACAACCATATTCCAGAAGAGGAATACATTTGGGCATCAAATAATTTAAACATGCATGATGGGTTAGGCTTGCCCATTGATCCTTATTGCATTTTTAGGCTCCAGAATATTGCTCGATTTGCCTGCTCAGCGACATATGTATGTGTTGATTGTAAGACCTGTGTTTTGTTTGAATCAAAGATAATGCCCAAGTTTTTATATTGTGAGACAGTTTTCAATGACTGATTACTGAAGTAAATACAAGGGGTATGTTTACGTTTATTAAACACCATAATTCTTGGTTTGTGCAAACTAACTATAAAATGTCATTTTTGACCGTAGATCTTCAATAGGTTTACCTGGTATGGAAGGCCAGCATCCGTGTCAGATAAAAGCACCAAATCATCAGCCTATGATAATCAAGACAGCAATTCATATAAACATATGCCTACTTCGTCTGTTATGTGGTCTCTAATATCAAAAAGGCACTTATTGATCAGTTTTGGGGATATAATTCCACTTTGGAGTACCCCCATGTGAGCAATTCATACTTTCGCTTAGAAAACCCTGCCATTTTACCTTGTTCTTAGATTAACCAAACATATTTCTCAAGACATAGAGATAATTTCCAGATATATCTCTTTGTCCGAGTTTATAAAAAAGAGCACCGCAGTCAACACAATCGAATGCTTTGGTAAAAATCTTCAAAGCATACATACAAAAGTTTTCCAAGAAATTTTTGCTTTTCAATCAGGTGTACCGGAATAAAAGCATTCTCAGTTGTTCTTTTGATCTGACACAAACCACTTTGGAATATATCATCCTCTTCAAACATGTTATTCTTCGATATCAGTCGACCATTAAGTATAGATTCAAAAAATTTCCCAATGTGACGAGCACAGTGATTTTCCTGTAATTAGCAGGGTCTGCCTTGTTACCAGACTTGTGAAGCGGATTAATTATGCCCTCTGACCACTGAACAGGGAAATTACAACATTTAAGGTTGAAATTATAAAGATACACAAGTGGGCAAGTCAGGAGAGACTCTGCATATTTTAGAAATTCGGCACCTATTTCATCTCTATCTGATGCTTTATGGGTTTTAAGATTTCTTAGATGTGTTTTTAATTCACTTTCAGTTATAAACGAGTTAAGAACTTCTCGTATTATTACGATTTTTGAACGATCTGATTCGTCATGTATCTCATCCAAATTAGCATTTCTAATATCCACTATGATTTGTAAATCAAAGCACTATGAAGCAAGTAGACTCTGAAAAAATATATACAATTTTTGTATATCTATTTCATTGCTAGCTTTCTTATTTGATAAACCTTTCAGAAAACGCCAATAGTCGCTACGGTTGTTGGAACGCAAGGGTTCGAGTTTAAGCCTTACTTTATAACCATATTGCCTTCGTTTCCTCTGCACCATTTGTTATGTCTTTGTGCCAACACAGACATATTCTTTCTTTCTTTCTTTCTTTCTTTCTGTCTGTCTGTCTGTCTGTCTTTCTTTCTTTCTTTCTTTCTTTCTTTCTTTGTCCGACATTTCATGTGAAAAGTATTATACATAAAAACTCCAAACTTGGCGTGATTATACTTCCATACACGAAGCCTGGACTTTTTGTAAAGAGGTTCAACGGTTTTGAAAATTATGCAAATTAGGTCCATTTGAAAATTTAAATCTTGAATATCTCCAAAAATATTATAGGTACAGGTAATTAATCCAACTTCGATTACTATGTTGGTCACTGTAATTTTTTGTAATACACATGTGACCTCTAAAGGTCAAAGGTCTATGTCATTTTCACATTTGAAATTTTCATCTAGCCATAACTCGGTCAATTTTCATCCAATTTTAACCAAGTTGGACCCAACCTGTAGGTATTGCAACCCTGCATACTTTTTTGTAATTTACATCCAATGCCTAAAGATCAAAGGTCAAGCTCATTCAGGCCTCTTTTAAATCTAGCCATAAGCGTAATGGAATGTGAAGTACCAAAGGCTTTGAAGATTGTATCAGTCAAGATTTTGGGGCCCGCTTTGGTAATTGATACTTTTAGCCCAGATGAGAGAGCCAGGGTTTGATATCAGGCAACGGGCAGCATGCTTGTCTGTATGTGTGCCCCTGGGTAGCACACAGAATGCCGTGTGTGACTGCTTTTCCATGCTTACACAAGACAGACAAGACGAAACTTAGAAAATTGGAACAACACATAATTAATTAATAGGGTAAGACATAACAGATTCAACTGGAAGCTGTAGTTTTCCTTGCAGTGAGGTTGCAAGGTTAGGAACCGCACAAGCTACAGGAAGCCAGGTCAGTGTTTAATGTTAACAAAGCATGTACAAATATGAATAGATTGACGTCTACAAGTTCTATCCTGCTTAGACGACTACTTGGTTCATGAGAATGAAATGGAAAAGAATGATGACATAGTCTGTGGTAATTTATATATCATTACATACTATCAAAATTATTTTCTCTCTTTCTTTCTTTCTTTCTTTCTTTCTTTCTTTCTTTCTTTCTTTCTTTCTTTCTTTCTTTCTTTCTTTCTTTCTTTCTTTCTTTCTTTCTTTCTTTCTTTCTTTCTTTCCTTCTTTCTTTCTTTCTTTCTTTCTTTCTTTCTCTCTTTCTTTCTTTCTTTCCTTTTTTTCTTTTTTAAGTCAGACATATAGTTTTTCTAGGAATTCTTTCTTTCTTAATGTCTGTGTCCCAACACAGACATATTGTTTTTCTAGGAATTCTTTCTTTCTCCCTTTCTTTCTCCCTCTCTTTCTTTCTTTCTTTCTTTGTTTTTTTCTTTTTTTCTTTCTCTTCCTTTCTCTCTTACTTTCTTTCTTTCTTTCTTTCCAGACAAATTTGTCTGACATTTTATTTAAAAAGAATTGCACGTAGAAACTCCAAACTTGGCAAAATTATACATCTATAGATGAAGTATGGCCTTTTTGTAATGAGAGGTCATGCTTTTCAAAATTATGCAAATAAGGGCTAATTAAAGTTTTAAATCTTCAATATCTTATATACTATAGTAAATGTGGTTCCGAGTATATAGGAGTTTGATCATAGAAAGGTAAAGGCCATCTCAAATGGCAAGGTCATGTCAAGGCCAAAGGTCAGTTTTAGGCCAAGATGTCATTTTTGAGGTTAAGGTTCATTTCAGGTACAGGTCTTCTCAAGGTCAAAGGCCACTTTCGATGGTGGCTTTCTTCTAGCCATAACTTGGTCAATTTTTATCCTATTTTCATCATGTTTGGCTCAAATTGTAGTTATTGCAACACTGCACATTTTGAACATGTGACCCCTAGAGGTCACAGGTTAATGTCATGTGGACCTTTGAAAGTTTCACTCGGCCATAACTCCGCTAACTTCTCTCCAATTCTAATCATGTTGGATTTAAATTGTGGGTTTGATAACACTGTACATTTTTGCAATTCACGTGTAACCTGTATAGGTTAAAGGTCAAAGGTTAAGGTCATTTGGACTTGGGAATTTTCATCTTGCCATAAGCTTAATGGAATGTGAAGTACCAAAGCACAAAAGTTGTACCATTTCATATTTACAACTTTGGAAGGCACACAGACAGATTTGCTTTGAAGCAAATCTTCCTTCTTAGTTTATATTCTTTTTGTAACTGAATAAATTTCGAGTAGTTATTTTTGTCAGATAGGTCATTACATTCTACAAAATTATGTGCTTGAGCTTTTAAAGCCTTACATTCACTGTTAAACCAGCGATTTGACGTTAAGTTTGTTTTGGATTGCAAATTGCATTCAGGAAAGCATTTTTAATAACATTGCTCAGAAATCTATAAAATCCAGCACATACATCTTCCATGGAAGGCATACTTAGGAAATCCGCCAATTTTTTTTTAAGCAACATTGGTAGTCAGTTCTTCGGAGTACTTAAAAATACATGTAAAATCCCATTTATGATCAGAGAACCTACAATGTATGACCTTCAATCTCAGATTTCTGTACTGAAGGCCTACATTTAGGTCCACATTTCAAATAAAAAACAACGGGACAGTGATCAGATTCTACTCTAAGCGGGTCGATCTCGAGGTAAGATATATAGTTAAGACATGAACGACTAGATATGAGGTAGTAACACTTCGTCCACGAGGGGTGAAACGAGTGAACTTCCATATACCTTTATCTGGGCCAAACCGACCATAACATATGATCAAGTTTGCAGATTTACAAAAATTTGACAATTCTTTTCCGTATTTGTTCATCTTCGCGCTGTTTTGGGATATTCTAGGAGGAATATCCTTGTCACATGGACTAGAAGTATCAGTGACAGGACAAGAATGACAATGGATTAAAATAGATTTTAAATGTCTACTGTCGCTATCACATTTTGTCAAAAACATCTTAAACATAATCAGTTATGATGAAAAAATCCTGTTGCATAGTTTTCATTCATGTAATAAGCTGCAAATATTTATATAACTCTACTAAACTCAGCATGTATTCAAATTAGAAAATACATGTATGTTGATATTCATTCAGTGAATGTTTGTGGTTTGAACAACTCAATCAATCACTATATATACATATATATATAAATATATATATATATATATATATATATATATATATATATATATATATATATATATATATATATATACAAAGAGAGAGAGAGAAAGAGCGAGAGAGCGAATGTTTGTGGTTTGAACAACTCAATCAATCACTATATATATATACAGAAAGAGAGAGAGAAAGAGCGAGAGAGAGAGAGAGAGAGCGAGAGAGAGAGAGAGAGAGAGAGAGAGAGAGAGAGAGAGAGAGAGAAAGAGAGCTGATTTAAGATCACCCGCCATAATATACATTCTATGTCTACTTTCGTCTTAGTATAAGGCCCACACATATATAATGGAACCCGCTATATGTGGCCACACACAGAGCAAGGATCACTCTGTGTGTGTGTGTGTGTGTGTGTGTGTGTGTGTGTGTGTGTGTGTTTATTACATCCCTTAAGACTTTACCCGTCCCCCTCCAAAAAAGAAGAGAAACAGGAAAAGACAGAAAAAAATACACTCAGAACAAATCAAGCCACCAAATCGTGTGTGTGCAGTCTGTGCACCGAGGGGCACAAGGGATAAATCGTTGCACTTGATCATTTCAGTAGATAGATATGGCTTAACCATTTTATACTGTCAGTGTGTACATTGTAATGCAAGAAATGACTAAACCGAATAAATAAATACTGGCCACAAGTGAAGGTGTACATTGTTAACATTAAACATAGAAATTGATGGTATTGGAAGTGCTTACAGATATTTTCATTCAAAGACGGCCAAAGCTTAACCTGGGCTATGAAATGTCTGCATATAATTTCAAATCGTCCGGTATATCATGATACAACCACACACTGATAAAAAGGCCAGATTTTGTTTTGATTGATTTTGTGTTCACACGAGTATTGCAGCGCGTGGGTCCCCCATTCTTCCAGAAGCGGAAACTTCAACAGTTAACTCATGCAAGCACATGTTACTAAGAAAGAAAGATTTTATTAAAAAGAAATGGTCAATACTGACCTATTGAGGAGCCAAACAAATCGAATATACAATAGAAAATTATATTACAAGGGTATTCTATCTGTGCAATATAATTGTGAAGGTAATTAGCAGCTGAGAGCTATGATTTTTAAAATATTGTATAAAAAAGTAGAACTTAAAAATCATCTGATCTTGACATTATAGGTCCAGGTAGCTAACCATGTATCATATGCGTAACTCCAATACAGTAGTTTGTTCGTACGGAAATAACAACCAACAGACCTAAGCCAAATCGAAAATTTCGCACGCACAAACTTTTGTAAGGTTAAAAGGGCATCTTTTTCAAACAACCATTGGATAAAAGGGCAACATATTTTTGTTAATGACTGCTTGTGCCTTGCAACAAACAAACGAAAAAAAAAAAAAAAAAAACATGAACAGGGAAGAAAATAGAAAATGAAGAAAGCGGACAGCAATGTGCATGAAAAAAAAAAGAAGTTGATGACCAAGCACACACTTCATGGGGGCAGAGGGCGCTAGAGTTTGATTTTTCTCTTTATTCTCATGGAATTTACCATTTCCATTCTAGACAAGTTGGGCCTTGAGTTGGATGACATTCTCTCCATCCCTTTTAAACTTTTCTCTGAAAATAACAAGTTAACTGCTGCTCAGTTCAATGCTGACGGCAAAATGTCTTGCTTTGTTTCTTTGCTTTTGGCATTTTGTATTTTGTGAAAATAAGTTGCAAGATTGCTGGACAGAGAGAGACAGTGAGAGAGAGAGAGGCTCGAATTTAGCGGGTGCCCGACGTCCCGAGACACCCTGAGATTGTGCCGGGCATGTTGAGATAAAGACCATGATTCCCGACCGGGCATGTTAAAAATACATGGTCATGAGATTAGCTTGCTTATCTTTAGGACTTTCCAAAGGCCGGTGTGGTACACGCTAGTGTTAGTCCAGCTACCGGACTTTCCTTTACACACACGTGCGTGGAAATAAATATATTTTTGCCGCATTATTCTTAATTATGTTCAACAACTTAATTTAAAAGGAAACTTCATACCAATCATGGTCGCTGTTTAATCAGTGAAGGTTCAACGACAAACCTGTCCAGCTTCACCCCGGGAGTTTCACAAGTCTGCTGGGTACGTTAAATCTGCTCAGAATCGTCACATGAGCGGCAAAATGATCTCGCTCTTACTATTAAACTTGAGCAGTTCCGTCACTTATCCTTACCATGCTAGTCCATAGATCAGAAGAGCCCGAGTCGTAATAATGATAATTTGCGTAGGCGATTGGCAAAACAAAATGCAAGCGGTAAAATTAAAGGCTAGGTCCTGGAATAAATAAATGTGTGATATGGTTCTTTTTTTTTTAACTGCACAAGTATATGTACCATACTTGCTTTTCCTCAGTTTATCGACAAAAAATTCTTTATCAAATTTTTGAAGCTGTTGTACTAAGCGGGTATCGTCACATCCCATCTAACATGACGATGCGTCGGGACGATGCGACCGCTTAAATGTTTGGGCGCAGACGAATTCATTCTTCTAGTCTCGGTGCAATTTAATCATAGCATTATGGCTGTAATGCTGAAAAACCTGTAATAATTCTAATTAATCAAATATATAAAATAAATGGCAAACAAAACACCACGTGTATACTTGTATATCCGCCAGTGGTTGACTTGGCTCAAGTCAACTTGATCAACAAATCTCAGAGCATGTGCGTGTCCGGAGTTCACCGAAGTTACGCGAAAGTATTACTCTTGGTTCAAGAATTTAAACGTAGTATGATGGAAGTAATGCTGGATTTAAGACCTTTGACAATTTTAATGTAATCGAATACAAAATAAACGGCAACACAGTGCCACTTGTATGTCTGTATTTTGCTACTCGACAAATGTGAGACCACAGATAACTCCGGAGTTCACCGAAGTTCCGCAAAGTAATTTGTACCCGAATGCAAATTAAAAATGGGGGATTCAAGTGTGCCCTTGCCAGCGGGCTTTCGAGATACCAGGGACGTATTTTAATTGATTTTTTACGAAATTCTAACAATGAACCTGACATAACTGAGCTTGCAGATTAAGTTCAAGATAGTAAGTAATGTATTTAGAATATTTTTGCGACCGTTCAGTTGTTTGTGTGCAAAACAAAGGCTCGGTAGTAGACGGCACCGCATGCACAAGGTGCCGGCCAGTTAAACTTCAACGCCAAAATAGAGAACCTGGCATGTTCCAAGTTGCGATGCACTTGAAATCAATCCCCATTATTTGAAACAAAGTTTGAAACACAGGGGAATTACGATACTTGAATGAATGACAGTTACATTTTCGTCGTATATGATGGCAAAACATCAGGGTTTGTCACTGTTTGACACTTTGGAGTCTCCTCAAAAAGCGGCAGTTTGCGGTGTGTTTTGCCAAATTTTCCCGGTCGGTGGTTGCTCACGACAGTACTTTTAACATTAGAAAAACGTCCGTAATTGTACATGTAGTAAAGAATGTAACATTCAAAATATGTGTTAGTCTCATTCAAGGGGTAATACATGACGAAGAAAGTGCGGGAATTGAAAAAAAGACACACTTCAGTTGAACCTGGACATATAAAGTTGGACATATTGTGCATGAGTTGGGCATGTTGAGTTCATCCCCAACATGCCCGGTGTGCATGTTGGTAAAATAGTTAAATTCTAGTCCTGAAATGTGTTTGTGTGCATAATTGATCTGACAGTGCGACACGCACTTCAATCGCCATTTAACAATAACGCAAAGTAAGTCTGTTTCGGAAGCAAAAAAAAAAAAAAAAAATCCAATTCCCTCAAAACGAAATTGGAAAAGGGATGGGGCAATTAGGGCAGAATTCAGTCTCCCTGGCTTTGGCTTGGGTGCGGGTATGTAAGGTTGTCAGGAGTGTTAATTTTATGCCAAGCCTATTTCACTGGTTCTCTGCAAATTTTGGCCTTTCTCGTGGTAAAGGGGACCATACACACCGTCATGCTTTTCCCCGGGTTTGCCGTTCATATAATTTTATTCTGTGGAGATATGTAACCAGCGTTGCTTTACAAGTGAAGATCTGCAATACACTGATCGCGACCGAAACTTTGTGACTGGGGTGCAGCGGCAACGCGACAGATCGCTCACACACATATTATACATGACCGATCGACCAAACAAAAAGCAGTGTGCATGGCCATTTTTGCAGACAGACTACGAAAAAGCAAAGACATGCGTCACAGCTCTATGGTAGAAATTTATATGTATCTGTTGAAACAAGCATGATCTCGCAATTTTTGATGTATTGTACTTTTTTTGACAAGATTCTGGGCAGCGCACATGGTGTAAGCTGTAGTTTGGCATTTGCATGTGGGTGGGTTTCCGTGTAGACCTCCATGTGCATTGTTTGGAGTGACATGTCTTTTAATATTGTGGTCTCCTGCTAGGGTTTCAACCCCCCAAAAAGCCGATAAAGCAAAATCAAATAAAAATAATCAGCTGTTAAGTTGAATGCTGTAGCAGTAGAATTTAAAAAGCGATGTCTAGTATGGAAGTAAGTTTGATAATGCACAGCCACCCTAATTGTGTTTAATTTCGTTCCTTAGATTCCTTAAACATATACAAATCATAAATGCTGTACAAACTTCGTTGATATGATACCAATAATTGATACAATATTCTGCCCAATGATAGATACATATAAGAGCATGCACTTTAATCACGCGCAGAAATGTAGCTCAAAATATGCTTGGTGGACTTTATCGTGTAAAAAAGAAAAAAATCTGCCACAAAGATCTCAATTATGTATTACAATGAAAACTATTACAGAGCAATATTTTTAAGTGATCAACCACCAAACCGGAGTTCTGGGATTAATGCCAGTGGAATTCACGGACACGTTTCGGTGCATCATGCACGCATTGTTCCAGCAACAAAAAGTGAATGCATTTTTTTTCATAAGACATTGGGGTAAATATGATGACTTTTACGTCAAAACACTGTATTAAAGACCAATTTTTTCCAACAAACGATTATTTTTCCACACGAACACAACCTATGAAGGACTTGTCCTCTTGGTCCTTGTCACCAGGATTTCCATGAATCAGCATCAATTTCCTCTGACATGACTGGCTTTAAGTTTATTTGTTTGTTTACTTATATGCTTGTCGGCTTTTGTGCAGAGTTTAGTTCAAGGATAAAAATGCAATATTTACCGTAAATATTATCACAAATGCAACATGTATAAAAGTGTGCTTTCTAACATCAGTTTTACCTGTTCGATCGATCTTGGTATCATAGTCGTCCGCTAAGCAGTTCTACAATGCATTTGGAAAATTACCCCGTTACAACAGGGGCACCAATCAAACGGGGTTATTTGGTGCGTCCATACATTTCCTTTGAATCCATTTGTAAAATACAATTACAAACTATAAAAGTTAAAGTGTTCAGTAGATTAATTTTGTTAGCTAACATAAATGATGTATGTACATGCATAATATAATAATATAAACCTCATCTGGAAAAAACTTGCTCGTGAAATTCTGAAAATCTCAAATTACTGCCTTTATCAAGTTATGACGTTTTCGATCAAGAAACGAAAACAGTAAAACGAGAAAACGCTAATACGAAAACACGAAAATGCGAGTGCGAAAACAAGACATAATTGCTGTCGTATTTTCGCGGTTGTGTTTTCGCATTTTCGTCTTCGTGGTTTTTACTTTACTGTTTTCGCATTCGCGTTTACTTGATTTCGACCAAGGATGAAAACAGTTCAACAAGAAAACGAGAAAACGCTAACACGAAAACACGAAAATGAGAGTGCGAAAACACGACATATTTCCTGTCGTGTTTTCACGGTTGTGTTTTCGCATTTTCGCCTTCGTGTTTCATATTTTAGTATTTTAGTATTCGTGTTTTCTGGGTTTTGCTGTTCTGTTTTCTTATTTTCTTGTTTTCGCCTTCGCATATTTACGGAGAGAGAAAAAAATTTAGTTGGCACTTTTGTGCCACCATAACCTTGGGAAGAGATACTGGCTGGGAGGATCCTCTTGACACTAAGTCACTACATTACGCACACGCGTCACTCATATCAGTAAATTTGGAATATTTATTTGATGGACTTCAACTTTACAAGTATTGACCCCCCTCCCCCAGCTGAACTACTTTATGCCCACGTGAAGCGCAAGCACAGTCGCAATGCGCAGTAATATGATTTCGTAGCCTATTTATGGCGCTTGTGTTGATTTTGGGCAATCACTTTGCAGGTCAAATACTATTTTGTATTGCTTGTGTGTTACTTTTTCGTGTTAAGTTGAAGCCCTATGCCCTATTTTGTGGGCTAGTTTTGAAAAGATCAGTAAAATATTTGTTGCATTTTACCACTGTTGATTGATAAGTTCATGTATTTATTTGTTTGTCTATTTTTTATTAATTATGTATTGTTTATTTACTTACTTTCCATGTAGCTACCTTGTGCCTCCGGTGGTACGTGGTTGTTCTTGTTACCTGGAAACCTACAACAGCAAGACAATCCTGAACTCGTGATTAAAAAATAAATAAAATAAACAACAACAAAGCAAAAGAAAAAATAAACACAAATCACATTTTTTTCAATTATTAATTTGCGTTTTCTAAGAAGATAAATTCAATGAATGCAAAAAGTCGGTAATGCAAATCGCGAATTTGAAATCGGTGGTGGCCTGCATAAAGAGACATTGATTTCTGCGCATATTTACCATAACGAACCTTACTCTCTGCATATACTCCATAATGAACTAACTGTCATTATGGTATATGCAGGTGGCAGCCACATCTATATTGTTACATAAAACCCCCAATATCGTGACGTTCAATCTCATAATACGACCAACTCAAAGTGCAACTCTCATAAATGCTAGGGTCCATTTATACTCCTTTTGTGAGAACAGTCGTCAGCCATTACCACATATGACAATCTCATCCCAGTAGCTCAACTGTTATATATGTACTTTTTTAAAGTTCCACGTGTTAGTGATCTGGCTGAACTAATTTTACCTATTCTCATTTCAATTAAGGCTGAGTCAACAGCCTTCCTGACGCCATGTGATACTGTGAGAAAATCAAACAAAAAAATTAAAGTGAGATATATTTTATTTGCAACTCTTTAGCCAAGGTAACGGGGAAAAGTGTCACCCGACCCTGCAAATAAACGCGCAATACTCTTACACTTTTACGTGTGCAGCATTACAATATTTTGCCGACCAGCGGGCCTTCGTTGATGTAATATTTAACCAAACGTTTACACTTCTCACATTTAATGGTTCACAACCACAGCTAATCAGTGGCAAGCGGCGTTTTTTAAAGTCAGGCCCACAGGTCACCACAAAAAGTGAAGCTCCCATGAGCCTTTGCCCCGCAGTAAACAAACGCCCTAAAGAAACGTGGCCGCCGTCATAGGCCTTTGGTCACGTGGTTGGTTTGTCAATGAAAATCGTGAATAGTTCGTTTTATAAGTTTGTACCAGATCCTCATTTTGTGTAATAGAGTGCTTTAACGACATTCCATACTAATATATTCCTTAACTCTCATACATAATCGATGATGCATATTTCCAGGATATTGAAAAGAAAGTCTGCAGTTTTGGGTGTGTGGCAGTAGAAAAAGATATAATTGGAATATCATGGTATCTTGCCGCTTAACTTGTGTTTTTCATTTACCTTATATTTGGCAGGAATGATCGAAGGAGAGGTTTGGTTTCGACAAAGATGGACACTGTGTGAAGCCATTGGAATGGTCTGCCTGGTCAGCTGTTTCTGCTCTCTACTCAGCATGGGCCTCATAGCAGTCAGCCGATACGTCCACATTTGTAAGCCTCAGTGGTATCCTAAGATGTTTACAAAGAGGTCCTGTATGACCACATGCATTTTGATGTGGGTTACTGCTTTTGTTTCTGGAATTCCAAACCTAATGGGATGGGGAAGAAACACATTCGATCGCAAAATGAGAATGTGCCTAACAGACCGTCTTGGTAGTTTTTCTTTTACGGTTTTCTTTTCCACGGTGGGGGTCATGCTCCCCCTGGTTGCAATTTCATTGTTCTATCTTTTTCTATTTCTTCACGTTCGAGAGAGTAAACGGAAAGTGTGCAACAACACAGACAACAAAGTTTTCCAAACATCTAAATCCCGGAAGAAAAAGGATGAATATCTCAAACTCGCAAGATCTCTGTTTATAATATTTGTACTCTTTGTAATCTGCTGGATGCCTTTCGCTATTTTGATTGTAGCAGACAAAGAGGATACATATCCTATGGCGATTCACCTGTATGCCGTCATGTTTGCCCATGTTAGCTCAAGCACCAACAGTATCGTCTATGGAATCACCAATAGACGTTTCCGCATGGCTTACGCTAAAGTCTGCGTCATTTGTTGGTGTGGAAAAAAGAGACTGCGTCTCATTAACACAGACAACAGTGTAAGTCAAATTTCGCATCAAAATTCTCCTAAAAAATACTAGCATATGAGGCACTTGCAGTTTGATGAGACGGTGCAATATATGTTGTTACCTCCTTGTGCATTAACTTGGTAAACAACGATTGCCGTGCTGTTATCAGGTAGTATATATAGTGGCAGGTTTCGATAAAGCATTTTATCTTGTCGTTTTCGCGACCGACGGCATTATACTTTTTACAGCAAAAATAAAGACAAAATCCATGTGCATATGTTTCACGAACAACGATTTTTGTGCTGGTATCAGGTGATATGTTAAGTGAAACGTTTCGATAAAGTGTATTGTCTTGTCGTTTTCACGACCGACTGTATTATACTTTTTGTTCAGAAACAAAGAAGATAATTGGCACGTCAAAACAATTTGAATGTATATATGTGCCTGATGTAGGGCGTGTCTAATTTTCAGTGTTTGCTGGGTGTTACGAGTTGTGTTTAAAGCATGAAACATGGTATGTGGATGCCAGTTTATTGCCATGTTTATGCGTCCGATAAGAAAACATTCTAGTCAGGAAGCCAAGGCTGATTTTTTTGAGGAACCTTGACTGGACGGATTTATTATTTTTTTTCACACTTGATTCTGCAACTTAAGTTATCACACACACATAAACTGGCGGGTTAATTGGCTTTATCCTTGAGCATTTTAAAAAATTCAAGATGGCGGCCAAATTGTTATTTGCCATCTTACAGGCTAATAGCATTTTCTGAGCTAGAAATACCTTTGACCTTACCATATGACCTTGACCTTTGACAGTCTCACAAGTATTTCATTTGAGTGAGGCATCATCAGAAACCTATTAAACGACCCAAATGTCACCAAAATGGTAAACAGGCTTACTGAAAAAAGTGTTGCTTTGCTAAAATATACGTTTGGCGACCATATTGGCCGCCATCTTGAATTTTTTAAAATGCTCAAGGGTAAATTTAACTTACCCGCCAGTTTTTGTTGATGTGCTATATTAGTTCACAGAATCAAGAGAGAAAAAATAAAATAAATCAGCAAAGTCAAGGTATGGGCTGGCTGCCTGACTATTCCCAAAAGCCTTATTTATTAAAGTCGGATCTGCATCGAAATGCAACTATTGGTTATGAAGATATAACTTTTCAAACCATTTTATAGATTTTGAAAATATATTTCACATGTTTCAAAGATAGATTGCAAACTTTAACAAAATATATATGTAGGTGAACTTGTTATGGTTAATGTAAAAAAGAAGCACTGCAGAGGTAGAAAAATGACTGGTCAATCGCTACAATAATTTTCAGTAATGTAATATATATATATATATATATATACATATATATATATTTAATATATATTGTGATGCCAAAATTATACAAGCTGAGAGAGAGAGAGAGAGAGAGAGAGAGAGAGAGAGAGAGAGAGAGAGAGAGAGAGAGAGAGAGAGAGAGAGAGAGAGAGAGAGAGAGAGAGAGAGAGAGAGAGAGAGAGAGAGAGAGAGAGAGAGAGAGAGAGAGAGAGAGAGAGAGAGAGAGAATTCCCCGCTAAATGGCACCCAAACCAATTTTTAGGGCAATCTCTTTTTATCTTTTAATCAGTTTATTCGATTTTTTTAGTTTTCCGATGGACGGCGCAAAGAGTAAAAATACTGAAGATAATATCATTTCTTCAGAGAATACACCACGACGGGATGGAATTGTCAGGAATCTGATGGCCAAGGTCAACTAGGCCCGAGGGCCATCGGCTGGAGCAGCGCGCAGGTGCTAACAGCCGATGATTCGAAATCAAATTCCTCTTAATTCCGCTCTTTCCTGGCGAAATTAGACGATAAAAACACAAACAAAATCACTTTGCGGGTAGGTTTATAGCAGAACCACAACGCACGCTTCGAGCAGCATGGGTATATGTGACATAATCGTTCCGCTTGCCGAGGATCGCAAGTGCTTTAGGGATGAATTAACAACAGATACAAGTTACAAACCTTAATTTGACTTACTTGTTTCAAACAATGCAATAGTAGTTATCCAGTACCTATTATGACCGAGTTTGAACACACTATATGGAATAAAATGTATATAAAACAAACAGCAGTTGACTAGTAGAGGACATAATATGCCCGTGAGATTGAGACATCACTGTGTAGAAATGACCATCTCCAATATTCTGTGCCCCTTTCAATTCTCACCCAAGCTGACAATGGAAGGGGTGCACAGAAACATTTTGAAAATCTGCAAAAGGAACATTTACAAGAAAAACCTTCCCAGTGACTTAATAACCTTGCAAAAGAGGGAAAGTCCTCGGTAGTTCCCACTTCATTTGGTAGGCTGTTCCAAATTTTAGCAGCAAAGCTTTTAAGAGAATGGATTTTTTTTTCGTTGTCTTACTTGAATAAGACTTTAAAGTATCCCCAGCACTCAAGTCATACCATGAGAAGTAAGCTAAAATTATCATTTATATGCGCGGGGTTTATGCCCTGTACAGCCTTAAAAATTGCTATACTCTTGATACGTGAAAGGTTCAGGGTTGGCATATATGCCGTCTGTAAAGAATGCTGTTATCCTAATATCGCCTTTCACCAAAAAAAAAAAAAAAAAAAAAAAAAGAGAGAGAGAGAGCTCTTTACTGAAGTTTTTATCTAATTTTCCAAATCAGCACACACGGAAAAAAAACTAACAAAACAATACGCTTAAACATTGTTATTTTAAGTCCTTTACTACCATGATTATAACCTTTCAGTTGTATAAAGTGTGACAACCTTTTGAAAAATACATCAGCCACTTGCGTAGTCAGTTCTCAACGGAAGCAACAAGACAAATTTCCTAAATTACTTCGCACCCTAGCCTGGAACTGATAATTATCGCACGTCATAACGCACGTGCACCATTTTCCCGATTACAAGCATGGATTTATTCTGGTCAAAGTCGATTTTTTTTCGTTTAAAAACATTGATTTAGGAAGGAAAAGTTAGATGTGATCTTAACACAAAAGGCAGTCCCGGCTCCATGGCAAGGCGGAGATTCTGTAATTGTTTTTCTTGTACGTACAGTTGATCCTTTCACCATAAAATGACGTGGTTATCATGTCGATAAACTGTTAATGTTAATTATGAAAGTGCATGCGGCAGTGGCAAGTGCGCCAGTGATTTTTTGCGAGGGCTTCTCATTTTTCGTTTATTCGCGTAGAGTAAAACGGCACTCCTATCATGTTGACGAAGTATATTACAGTCCATTTGCTGTAATGACTCGGACACCTTTCAGTACAGCGCTGGTTGTGCCTGAAACAGGACGGAAGTGATATTGTGGGTGTTAATTAACTTGTACAATAGGGCTAACACTTCATGAATATGTTACATGTAAACTTTCTTGTGCACTGTTGTTCATTGACATGTAGAAACTTGTGTGAAGTAAACACAAGGATATATGAGCAGTTGTCAATAATTCTCGTGCTGGTCTGGAATTCTGCTTCACATCCATACTTTATATTCGAATTGACATCCAAGATTACAAGCATCAAATGTGCAATCCATAAATCGTGTGGAAAATTCAAATATGAATTGAAGGGCAATAACTTAACACTACATAGCACAATCTATTTTCTTTTAATCTTAAAGTAAAACACAGAAAATAATGTGAACCAATTGTACTGAATCCGAATTTGGCTTATTGTATCATGTATTCTAACTCGACCTCACAACATTAAATATGGTACAATTGCTAGAATTGGGTATTTTTATATACCATAACATTTTTCCTGGAAAATTTTTGTCAGATTTCAAATAGTGAAAGATTTATTTAGGCACAGTCTATGGTCGTTAGTCATCATATGGCAATTCTCCAATTTGCAATTGAGGCAGACACGCCTTTTTAGCCATGTTGATCTCTCTTGGACTCGGATTTGCCATATATATTGTACTTTTGCATTTATTAGATGGTCGATCCTTTAAAAAAAGGTAAAATGTGTTAGTATTACGTATTTCGTTTTTGGTCTTGTTTATGTGATCTATGAGCGCATGCAGGTATGCCAGATCTTTATTTTGATAAACGTTTGGTAAAATAAGTCAGCATGGCTCCTGGACATGGACCAATTTCCAACTGCCGCTTTTGTTTTTGGCAGCTATATCAGATCTTAGCATTGTTGTTGCTCTTTTATGGCACATGATCGACATCTTTCGTTCAATGCCAAAGCTGGCACAGGTATTATTGTTCCTATTAAGGCCAGCAGGTTTGCATAATCCTTACAGGGATGAATGTCCAGAATTCAAGTTCAACGAAAAAAAATACAGGTTAATTTACACCCTGATAGCTTGATAATTCATTCATAGGACTTTGTAATCCCCTAGCCATGTTGTTTTAAGCATGTTCAAAATATAAGAAGCAGCAATTATTTTTGATTGGCTTTTGAACCTCCTAGGTTTGAAAAAGCCCCGAAATTTGTTGATTTTCAACCTGCGATATTTTACGTGATATATGATATATTCACTATCTCCGTGATGTTAAAGGCTTGTCTTTTTTCATTGTTTTGTTGTTGTTTTTGTTTTTGTTGTTGTTTGTTTGTTTGTTTGTTTGTTTGTTTTTAGGGGGGGGGGGCGTTGTTTTTTCCAACCACGTAAATTCGTGTTATTCAGTATTTCCACCTATTAAACAGCTTCGCATAAAAGCAATTCTCAACACACTGACACGTAATTCATTTCTATTTTGGTCCACGTCAGCGCCGAAGTCAGAGCTCCAATTTTAAATGAACTGTTATGTATAACCATTTCACTGAACTGAAATTACTCCCCATTCCAGTATGCGCGATCGCCTCAAACAGGTGCAAGACTGTTTTACACTTGTTAATATCGATTGTTAGAAATGGTCGATTAAGTCTTGCTAAATTTACCATCACACTTGGAACAGACAGAGTCACCAAATCGTAGCTGGTATAGACTGAAAGGTAAGAGCACTTCTAGGTGCATTGAATCGATACAACGCTATGCCTAGGGCGTCGTAATGTATGCCGGTCAAACTGTATGTGTAATTGTCATTTGCAACGTTGTATCCTGCAGTTGTATAGTCCCATGGGGGGAAAAAAGAGAGGGAGACAGAGAGAGAGAGAGAGAGAGAGAGAGAGAGAGAGAGAGAGAGAGAGAGAGAGAGAGAGGGAGAGTGTGTGTGTGTGAGAGAGAGAGAGAGAGAGAGAGAGAGAGAGAATGTTACTTCAACAATTACACGTTTTTCTTTTGATGATTGATGGATTTCCTAGGCCAGTGGTCGGTTGTTTTTAAATCAGAACAGAGAAACGTACACTTGCAGCACACTTTCTACAAATTGTGGCGCCATAGTCCAGACGAATATGGTTTGATATGGTATGGTACATGATATAACATGATATTTGGCGATATGACGGGATATAAGTGATGCTATGGGATACAACATATCTAGTGCAACTGTATATAGCTTTAATTCGCATAAGTCGAGAATGTCACATTGGTTCAATATTAAAAAAAAATCACTTAAATACCGATTTATATTTCCATTGAGTCTTTGTGTTTGTTTCTATAATTTAATAACACCCAAATATCTTCAAGCCTTACAGAAACTGACATGTTGTCTGTTAATTTTCATTCAAACATATTTTATTCACGAAATTACATACAAGATCGCAAATATAAAAAGTAAGCGATTTGGAAAGACGACGGTGTCCTATTTCAGCCATGTTGTAGCAAAAACACAGAATGCACAGCATATACTAGACAGGCTAACACAGGTGAAGAAGACATAAACATAAACAAGACAGAAAGTGGGGCCTTTAAATCTGGACCACTTCTAATTAAAGATTTAAGTATAAGTCAAGATCATTGAACTTTTATTGTTTATTAACACTGGACATGATCTATATATTGTATAAATTTAACATGTCTAATTTATGTATAAAAATACTTTAAGACTATGAATTATAATACTCGTGAGGAATAAAACACTGAAATCGATTCACAATGATGCATTCCCATCACAACGTGGTGCTCTCTTAATATCTACTACAGATGCACTTTTCTTAATTTCAGTGGGAAGATAGAAGACTCCGTTAGTCAAAAGTGTACGGCACAAATATCTTCCATGCTTAGCTCTGTAACATTTAACACTGATCACAAGTTTGAACTCAGCCTGAGTAACTGGTGTCTATCAAAGGAATACAAAATTGGGTTGTAACCTTAGGAAGCAGGTTAATATTGTTCATTTCGAACCCTTTTATATGCAGGCCAACCTTAAGTATATCTTTAACACGTTTGAATCACATTCAGCTGACAGGTTTCAAGAAAAAAAGGGCAACTGGACCAAATCTGATGTTTAGGGTCATTGACTTTCATCTAACCTTTCAAGTCCACTCAAGGTCAAAAGGAGCAACACAAGAAGGAATAAGTTTGTTCCCATGAATGTTCTGTAGTAACTCTATTCCAAGATAACACTAATATCCGGATGTAACGCAAGTTTCTTTGTACACTGATGCAATGGCCACCCTCAAAGTGCAAAACTGCGAAACTCCGCTAATAATGGAAATGTCCTAATAAATAAAGATTTTGATTGAAGTAGGCATAAGGACCAAATTAAAACACCTCTTAAAGACATTTATGACCTGAAAAAGACGTTGATAACACTGAAAACCATCTGAAATCACTAAAATACCATAGTAAAAGATTGCATCCATACCTGTTTTATAAATGAAGGTCTCAGGGTCTCCAGGGATTTGCGTGTGCATTTTTGAACAATTGGTTAAGCAGTTTCGGAGAGAAAAAAAATAAAAAAAATACAAACTTCACTGAAGCGTGAAGATTTGTTTGTAATCTGTAGAAATATATCCGAGGTAGATGTTCACCAAGTTTCATGTGAATCTAGCTGTTTCGGAGAAGTCTAAAATATGCATTACCAGTGCAATTCCCGTTGATAAGAACCCAATGTTCAAAATGGGAAATTCAGAGATCTGGAACATGATTATCACTTAGTGAATTTTGTTTGACCGTTCCGCAAAGTACTCCATCCAGGCTTTAATTTTTAGTGTAATCTCATTGACGGTTTTGTAGCAGATGTCAAAAATAGATTGAACTCAGAAAATAATCATTACAAAATTTAATATCACCTCTTATTGATTAAGTTAAATCCCAAAGTGTTCTTATGCAATTTCAAATCAATTGGTCCGGTGATTGGGAAGATTTTATACATTTTTTTTTTCATTCTGCACCCTCATAATTGTTTTTTTTTTTTTTTCACATCACGACTAAAAAATCAGCTAACAAAAAAAAACCCCGCCCCCCCCCCATAAAAAAATATAAGAAATAAAAATAAAAAACCTCATGTACGTTTCAATCGTATTTGGAAGTATAAGGGGTGGTAATGCATGATGAAAATGCGATTGGAAATTGAATACGTACAACATGTTTTGGTTTATATGCTTCAACAGAACCATCTGCTGATGAAAACATACCGAAGGTAACATACATGTACAATATGGGTATCAGTCTGTTACAAAGTAGAGATATCCTGTGAACCTAGAGAAACAGCTACGCTGGGCAATCAGTCTGTCTTGTTGGTGATCGTTTTTGCATTAACAGTAAATTGACGTGTACGTGCCTTGCAACATGTTCCAGATTGGATTGGACAAAGCACGACTGAAATGGTGCAATGATTATTTGTATGCATTAACTTACAAGTACAAAGCGTGCCAACTTATGACCTAAGAAGACCGACGTTTCGTATACAACCTGGGATTGAGTTTTCAGGTATTTATCTTACTCACAATGTCAAATGTCCTGCAAAATTTACAAATTGTCAATTTCAGATATCCGTGCGCTTGGCTCTATATCTCTCTGTTTATATACTACCCTGTGTCAACGATCTTTGTGGTAAAACCCATGATCAACTCTTGGAAAGACTTTGTACTGGATAAAGTCATTATATACCATGTGTATGCATACCAGGCACATAAGTAAGATTGCAGTGAGTTGACTCTTTAGTGATCTTGTAAGGGTGCATGTCTTATCATGTAGGCTTTCACGTACCACCAAGATACACAGCATCTCAAAGTTTCCTCTTCTATGGTGGAGAATTAATTTTTTTTGTAGGGTGAATGCAAATACCCTCTCCTATCCTAATCACAGGATCTTCCCAGTGTTCTACATCCAGTTAAAGTGAAGCACCAAAGAACCACCTTCTATTTATTTATGTCGATTGTCGGGTTTCATTTGGACATGTTATCCAGAGGCTTAACAAAAATATGTCTGAACGCAAGACGGGAAAACAAAGAAAAGAGTGTCAAACACCTCAGCTTGGCTCAAATGGGCATGACAATAGGCCATACGGGAAAACGGTCACTTGACCTTTTTTTCGTGTATTGTTTATATAAGTGCTGTCTCAAAGTGCAATGATGGCCGATCAAAACAAATTCAAATATTCCCATTATTCTATTTAAATAATTCGTTAAATTGGCCTACTACGTTCCATTATATTACAGAAGCATAGGGAACATAATTATTTATTTGCTCACTTCCTTTTTTTGCTAATCTTATAGCGGCCAAAAGAGTTTCTTACCTCTTTATTTTACATTATTAGAAAAACATTCAACACATCTTGGACAGGTATAGTATCAAAAATAATTTTACAAGCTGAAATATATAAGCGAAAAGGGAACGGGGTCATCGTACTAAGAACAAGTGTTTGGACACGTTCACTGTCTTTTTATCGCATCACATGGATGCCATATGAAAAAAACATTTGCTATACCACAAAACATTTTTGACTTCTTTCTACTTATCAGTCGAACAAAAAGGATAGCCAGAAAAGCTATAAAACTGATAAGTGGCCTTTCAAACCGTTAAACAGAATGGTTCAAAAAGTTAAACAAAGCGATCACGGTGATCCTGTGTTTAATAACTGGAATCTGCTAATTTTCTAGGTGCAGAGTTTACTGTTCCATTATATGCACCGTGGACACCTGCAAGTGACTTAAGTGCAATGCTATTACCAAAATATTAGCCAATATGTCAGTTTGACTTTTTCATGTTATCTAGTAAAAGTTAACCATGCCGGAAGAAACCCTATACGTACTTGACCAATTGTTTTAATTGGAACTGTAGGCCTTGGATATAACACTAACAAGGTACGAGCTAATATGTTATTTTGGCCTTTCAGGGTCACCCAAGGTCAAAATTAACAGCACCAAAGGAAACACCTTAGATATTTTCCTATTTATTTCTACCGGTAACCACGGGCCCAAGATCCACCAGCACCAAAATATAAACCAATATGTCAAATTTGCTGAGTCAGCAAACCGTTTCTTTTGTATCAAACACTATATAGCGTAGGAGCCCGTCATGACTGCTGGTGTCATAAACCACACTTTCTCAAAACTGAACCCAATTCCATCATTTTGGACAACTTACACCATCTTCAGATAGATAATAGTCTGATAAAATTGCACACATTTCTGCTCAGGCGTTCAAAATATAACAAACAAACAAATATGAAAAAAAACCCCTGAAAATGAAACAGTCAGTATAAATAACGAGTACGAAGCCGTAAAGATTAACCAGGGAGTTATAAATTAACAATACCAGCCCTATGAGATAAATTAGAGTTTTTTATATATTTATACGTGTATATCCACTGTTCAATCATCCGGGTCGTATTCACCCCGACGGGTGGTGTGTCACAGTAAAGGCCACCTTAAGATCAATAGCTTGATGGCGAATACAAATTTTATACTTCATTTGCTTAATCTATCATATATGATCACAAAATGATGGCATGTCTACAACAGGAGTATTGTCACAGTCCTGTGCCCAGCTGATGTTTAAGGCATAGCCTGAATTTCATATAATATTAAGGTTTCATATAATATTAAAGTGACACAATCCACAATTACCAAGAGATATGCCAACTTGAAAGTTTGAAATTTGATTGTCACTAAAGATCAAAGTTAACAACAACAACAACAACAACAACAACAACAACAACAACATAAAAAACAAATAGGTATTTTTACCATGATAATAAGTCACAACGCCATTTAATGTTACCCCGTTTGTACAGCAACAATGCTAACATGTAGATATCACCTCACTGATTTGTCTTAAGTTTGAGAATTTGCCTACAATCAGAAAATGACAGCTCTGTCATGTTTTGAAGAAATATTGTGGAGATCAAGCCAAAGTACATCCCCACTAATTTTGAACTGGATATGACACACAGTTCCACAGAATCCAAACAAAAAGATAAAACGCAAAAATAAATAACTAGAAAATAAAAAGAAATAAGTTAAAATTATCGTAGCGCTACCTGTTGTACAAATGAATGTTTAGGGAAACCCAGAAGTGTTCCTATGCAATTTCAAAGCCATTAGCAAGGTATGTTTGTAAGAGATCCCCCCTCAAAAAAACAAAAAAAACAAACAAAAAAAAAAAAACAAAACAAAACAAAAAAAATAACAAGAAAAAAACAAAAAAAAACAAAAAAAAACAAAAAAAAAAAACAAACCAAAACAAAACAAAACAAAAAAAAAAAAAAAAAAAGAAAAAAGAAAAAAAAAAACACACACAAAAAACAAAACAAAACAAAACAAAACAAAAACACACACACACAAGAAACATTAACAATCAATTAAGCATAACTGTTTCAACAAGCTTGTTGGACATCTATCCGAGGAATACCCCTACCAAGTTTGAAATGAATCTGGATGACGGTTTTTGGAAAGTCGAAAATATGAATCTCCATTTCAATCTCTCTTGCCTTGCATAATAATCAGTAGGAATGTTTGCATTAATCGACAATTACCAAATTGAAAAAGAAATCATTACAAATTAAAGGCCCAAAGCATCACCACCTGGTGAGCAAGTTTGTTTGACCCTTCGATAAGGCGCATTTTCATCACGTTTCAACACAATCTCCAAGACGAGTTTGGAGAAGAGAAAATGGCGAAAGTACGCAAAAATTCATTCATATAATCTTTACAAAATACAGTGCCACGTGTTCAACAGATTAAGATTTACGGATCGCCAGCAATGTTGATATGCAATTTTAAACAATTGGCCAAGCAATTTCGGAGACATTTTGCATTTCACTGGAGCAAGCCTACTTTTTTTTTACTTTTCCATCAAAGAGTTACGATAATCTGCATGCCGATTTTGACAAAAATATCGAAAACACAGAAAAAAAATCGTTAATTCAAACAATCAATCAATCAATCACCGGAGCCTGAGCATTTGAAATAAATGTAGTAAATACCTATTCAAAGTGCAATATCACCGAGTAAGAAGTGAATATGTATCTAAGGGTTCAGGAGGTGTCCAAATGTGAATTCATACTAGAATCTCCCTTGACGTACATAGTAACCAACTGGACTATTTCCATCACCTGACAAGAACTGTAAAAAAATAAGTCGTGAAAAACTAGAAACCCAAGCATCACTATCCAGGAAATAATTTAGCTTGACCTTTCCATAAAGTACATTCCCACTAGGTTTCAGTATACGTTGGTATTTTACAAAAGTTCCCAGTGCCAAGTCTTGGAAAAAAAATCTCAGGGTCACTACAGGGTTTGGCAAAGATTTTGTGACAAAAATATATAACAAAAATCCATAAGCATTTGACCATGATCATTTGTGAAGTAGATACCTTTCCAAGGAATATCCTCACAAAGCTTGAAGTAGGTTGGACGGCCAATTTTAGAGAAGCCGAAAATTTCAATTGTGGACACCGACGGACAGGCAGACGGGCGACTGACGACAGATGACGACCACCAATAACATTAGCTCAGTTATTGACTAATCAGCTTAGTTTAAAATGGGTATCGTATCTGTTGCACATATGGGATCTGTTATAAAGTATTAAATATTTCCGAATGATCATTTGTACAAACATTGTGGAGACCTATCGAAGGAAAATCCTCACCAAACTTGAAGTGGGTCTGACTGACGGTTTCAGAGTAGAAATTTCATTTGTGGACACCAACGGATGGACGGACGGATGACTGAAAACTGCCGTTAGCTTTTTGAGAGTGTTGGGTTCCCCACCCGCTTACTTAAAGCAAGCAGCGTATCGTTTCCTGTTCCACTCACGGGCGTATGCTGTAACTGAAATAACTTGGCAATAAGTATCAGCTGTTATGTATGACTGAATACTTGCGTCATTTTCAGCTAGACTCCACTCTAAAAGAGGACAGAGCTTCACTCCTTTGCTCCTTAAATCAACTGCCTTAAACAGGAATAGCAAAATCACACTACATAAGTGAATTACAGAAAATGCCAATAATTTGTATCACACTTAAGGCCAAAGGAACGAGTGGTACTATTATATTATATGTATATTCAATAGATTGAATAAAAAATTATGAAAATCTCAAATCAATCCCTATCATGCAAAGGGTTAACCACAGAAGAGAATTAATGGTGCGCTACCACTGTTGTATAAAATATACCCTCATCTTGTTCATTCTATATACAAGCCGGCAGCATGAGAGCTCTTGCGATTTGTCTTTGGAAATGGTACCGCACCCCCTCCCCACCCGCCCACCCACACATACACATAGGTAGCCAATTTTGTACGGAGTTGGGCCTACGTGCAGGTACATGTATAACCTTGGCTTAAGATTCATACAATATATACCTTTGTCTGCCTTTCTGGTGAGGATGCATGGTTTTTAAAACGACCTTAAATTCCTATTAAACGGTTTGCAAAAGTACAGCATGATATAAATTATCGATAGGCAGGCACACAAATGACCGATCAATATGCAATACGTACCAACCGTACTAATGAGGCTACTTTACCCACAGAGGCACGTACATGATCTATCGCTAGTATAACTTTAAAAGTAATATAATGGGTGCAGATACTTCTCATGGTAAATCTATGAAGATGAAAAGTTGAAATGAAGACGAAAGTTGTATTACCCGATGCTTTCACGAATCGCATAAATTGCACCAACATTTGCTTTGTGTCACCATGTACTCCTATAGAAAAGCGGAACAGAGGACGACAATCCTGGACGACCTACGGCCTTCCGCAGCTGGGCATGATCGACACATTGGCAAAAGAATAGTGATTTTAACACGCAAAGAAAAGATTAGTGAAAATGATATTCGGTGCACCACATGGCCTGCTGTCTGCTTTTAGAACTGAGGCAGCCATCTAGGTAGCAAGCCAGCGGTAGGTAGTGAGCAAACCACTGCACGTCCTGATAGTAATACAATGGCATTAATAAAGCAATTCGAGGACACAAATGAAATACATATACATGCATCTGTAAAGATTACGCGTCTATAATCGAATTACCTGTAATACAGTCATGGCATATTGAAAAATGTATTTCATAATAAGCTTCAAAAGTGCATTTGACATGAATTTAGGTCCACACAGCATAAAGTTGAAGCACGTAACTCTTCACGCCCATTATGTATTTGTTCTTTTGGACCGGCCGTCGATTTTTTCAACCCAAATCGCCCATAGAATTGGCTTTGTTGATTTGCTATGGATGCGAGTTCTTACGGCAAACAGACGGTTAGCCTGGAGCGAAAGCCTTGATTTCTGCTGAGACCCGCTATTTTTAATCGCTTGATGGTGCTACAGTGAATAAAGATCGAAAAAGAAACGCTACCATAGAATGCAAACAGATAGATAGGTTAGTCGGAAAACAAGCAGAAACGACGTCACGGTGAAGTGTAACCCAGCGTGAGCTCTAATTTGGGAAGGTGATAATTCGTACCTCATCAGATGGCGCTGCATATACTTTGCAACTCACCAAACATTTGTTTATCCTACGCTCCATATCAAACATTTTGTACGACCACGTTCATTTTTACCGCAATTTTGGGAAAACACACCTGACAGGAATACTTTTTCATAATCATTACCTTACCTATGCATTCCTCATGCGTCAGTCATCCATTAAACACCTCACCAGCAGTATTGGTATAAGCTACTTGAAAGTTGAGACTTGGTCAAACTTAGCCCCCAAAATGTTAGCATCGATACATGAACAGTCATATATGCTTGTGGAAGGTTTCATGGACATTAAATGAGCAAAATGGTACGAAAGGAATAATATATTCCCCAGGTGAGCTCCATTATGTTAATTCCAGTGAATTATGGAATCTCATGAAAGAATTGGAAAGTGTTTTACCAATGGTAAATCCAAGTGAAAAAAATGAACCAATGTATGGTTTAGGCTTTACCGTAATATTATACCAAAGGGTATGAATGCCTCACCAAGTTCTTCGTTCATGGATGTGCAAATACTTTTTAAATAGTTACCATGCGTTATTGTTGTAACTCACGACAAAATTGTTAGTTTAAGCGAAGTTCAAAATAGTATTTCTGATTCAAGAACTAGTCTTCCGGTAAAGGTTATAAAAAGAGTGATCAACCGTAGTCAGCTGTTGAGAATTAATCTCGTTTATTGATACAATTTTTGCACATATTATTTATTTTTTATTTTACTGTTGTGTATGGGGCGATAGCTTATTGACTGTAGTTGAAAAAGATGATCGTATTACAATCCGAATCGTTATTTTGCTATATTTCTAACTGTTGCGTTTTTAAGTAATTTTTGTTCTGTGTTTCGGAAGTGTTTACAGAAATATATTGATAAATGGAATTTTAATACAACTAGCACACTGGTTTCAGGGAGCTTCCAACGCAAATGATCATATTTTGTTTAGCATATTGGTGGATAAATTATGTGAATGCGGCTAACAGTTTTCTTAATACATGTTTATTGATTTACAGGGAGATGACGAGGACTATTTTGCACTTTGGTCTTATATATATATATATATATATATATATATATATATATATATATATATATATATATATATATATATATATATATATATATATATATATATATATATATATATATATATTAGACCAAGGTGCAAAATAGAATTTGAATGGGTTTGTACATGGAACCTTTGCTATAGCTTAATCATTTGCCTGGCTTATCAAAAATTATATGTGTTAGAAGGCGCGTGATACAAGGAAGTGCCACATGGTGCACGTGGTTCAATCTGTGTACCTGCCAAACGGATTTACTGACAAATCCTTCGGACTGTTTTAACCTGGAAAAAATATCAGATGATAACTATAATTATGGCGTCGATTTAATTCTCTTGGTTTGCAAATAGGCGTGGCTTTGAGTATTGTTTGAACTAGCTTGAAGAACACTGAAAAACTGTGAATGTGACTATAAATATATACAAGCCAAAATTATTTACAACATAAATCAGGAATAAAGGTAAAATTTATATATAAATAATGAAAAAGTTGAGGTCGGTAATACTACAACATATTTTGGGATAGAAATTACATCAAATGGAAATTTCACGAGTGATAAAAGTGTTCGTGTTATATAAAAAAATAAAGCAAAACACAGTGTAATGCCATTAAAAACGTCTTAACGCTTATACCATTCCTCTGTTACAGGCATACATCCTCAAACCTATGTTCGTTCTATTCACAATTTATGTTAATATTGAGATTGCTTCTCCGTTAATGTTGGTGGCCTTAATTTCAAACGGGAGATGTCTGATATCCCACGGTAGCTAAACCACAATGGAGAAATGAGATTGGCAGACTTCTAACAATGTCACCTTCGCATTGTTGTACGACATGTATCAATGGCATATCCTCGACTGATTTGGTACAAATGACAAATGGGAATTTGATATCAATTTGTCATGGACAACACGCTATACGCTTTTTATAAATATGTTAAAAAGTAGAAACTTCCTTGCCCGTAGCCACTCCCAAGGTGACATGAAAACATGAAAATACAATATGTGTGTAAACCAAAATAATTGTTACACTGTTTTAAGGGTTATGTAGGAGGCTCAAGCTGATAACAAGAAAGCTGCAAGTGCAAAGCAGTCTCTGCTTGCATCTCTGCCGACACCACATTGTTACCAGTCTATCAGGTTCCTACTTGAACTGCTGCATGCTATGGTTGGTCTTGAGCGGGGAGGTTAGAGAATGATAAGCAGCCAGTTATAACCCGTGGATTCTGTGTTAACAGCAAATAAAAAGCATTCACATTTAACGACATCGGCTGCAAACCTGCTCTGGTCCCCTCAATTGCTAGGCAACTGAACTATGCTTCAGCCATGACCAGGGCACATGTAACAATTACGTCACATCCAGATATAACACGTTTTTCTTATCAAACAGATGGTATTATCTAAATGTCTTTGGCATGTGGAATGTTTTAAAACTTATTGAACAACCTTTTTAAGCTTTTTGGTTTTTGGAGTTACTACTTTTATCATATAAGCTTATTTAGCCATGCTGAAAACATTGATCTGCCCTCCTTTCTGTCAAGTTCCTGGCTGCAGCCTAGGTGGCAGCACAGGCTCTCAGTTAATATGAAAGCCTCCTATTTTTGCGGCAGCGGTCGAGGGGGGGGGGTGGACTCGGATCCACGTGTTCTCCTTCCCCTCGGCAACTAAGCTTGACCTGTTTGTCGTGATAGTCCTGTGATGTCAGCCGGAATACCCTCTCATAAAAGGGGATTTCCTCACGCATGCTTAATGACAAATTGGGTCATTCAAAGTAATTTGCATAGTAGCAAGTTACTGAAAACAGGGTACCAAGGAAAACAAAGTGCAACAAAGTGAGTAAAATTTATAATCAAGATGATAATGCCCATGTAGATCGATCAGAATCGATGTCATGATCCGTAATGAATTGTTGCGTTGCCGGGCACACTAACGGCCTTACATGGAGGCAAGGTTTAGAGACAAAGCAGAGATTGACCGAGACCGAGTGCTTCAATGAGACCATTCACCGTACCCAATTAAGTTATTATTTTATCCTTAGGCCTTTACATTGGAGTCAATGAAATTTTCTGTCGTTACTTGAGGTGGATGATCTGTTCAGGTGTACGGTGGGGGGTGGGCTGAGGCCGTACGGTCTACGCAGTGTACCCTTGATGCATATTTGAATGGTTATGTGTATATGCATGTATGTATGTATGTATGTATGTATGTATGTATGTTTATATATATATATATATATATATATATATATATATATATATATATATATATATATATATATATATATATATATAAAGAATCTACTGGTCTGAAAAAAAAATGGGTTCTATCTGTTTAAAATTTAAAATATATGATTATAGTCATACCGTGGGGACCGTTGGACTTGTAACCTTATGTTTATATGTCAGTTATTCCGAAGTCGTAAAAACGGTCACGACATATGTCACTTGGTGCTAAGCCGTCGAAAAGCAAACAACTCCGCAGCGGCTAGCTGTCGTCGGCGGAGATGAATGGCGGAATGAAGTATATAAATTCGTTTGTATTGCCAGAAATGATTCAAATATAACGACGAAGTCAAAGCTCCTTTACAATACATGTTATGTCACTGCAAGCCTTGGTCGACACAAAGATATTTAACCGTGAACTACATCCAAAGAGTAATCTACAAAACTGTTTTTTGTTTTCCTGTTTAAAAATTTGGATTATGTATCTACTCCCCAAAGTGTTACTCAATGAGGAAAGATAAGGAAAGGCATCATATAATAATGTTCCCAAAAGGTACTTTTAAGCGGCTTTGCGCAACTTCACAAATAATCTCCTGTTCTGGGTTTACCTAGTAGTTTTTTGTATTCTTGGTGCGGTGATTTTTGTTATTGGAAAACGGCTACTCAACAGTTGGAGCAAACACCCAGAAAAGTGATATAAATACAAGTTTGAAGTATAATATATGTTTCAGTTATACACCTTTGCACAAGAATGTTTGGCTTATCGAAGTAGCAAAGTTGTACTATGACAAAATAATTGCCTTGTAATGCATCTCCTTCAACTTCACGAATGTTGTTTGCAATCACATTTATTTCTGTTTATATTCGTCACATTGCCAGTAAACTACAACAGATGTGTCAGTAGATAAATTGTCTCAAGGAGAGCAGCAATATAGACAGGTCCGTATGCTGATCTGTGTTTATTAGTTTGATGTCGTGTGACACAGTTGCCCCCAAAAACCACCTTCAAATGCAACATATGCAATTACTTGTTGGAAGGGTAACTATAATTTTCTATACGATACATACTTCGTTGCCAAGATTATATCGCCTCATCAATGATAGCTGTGCCGACAACCTTGTTCTGCTAATAAAATAATTATTTTACTTATGTGGATATGAATTTGTGCATGACTATTGTAAAAAGTGGAATAACTTGACTGTAGTGGATATATCATGGGGAAAATCACCTTTCTTGATATGAGCCCGTGACCTTGTCAGAGAGTTACACTGACCGTTAAGCGAGATGCTTCTGCGAATAAACACTGTTGCATTTTTTTCTGGCGGAAAAATACATGCCGTTACTAGCTGAATATGAATCCATTTTATTTATGGTAATTTCCATTAACACGGTTCTGCATAAATCACATAGAGACACGTGCCCAATAAGATATAGAAAATATTATTTACCATAGTGAATTGTCAACTTTTAATACGTATGTGTGCTTGCGTATAATTTGAGGGTTAGGATACTACTTGAAAATAATGCATACAGCTTTGTTTTGTATAGTTTGTAGCATAGACATGCTTTTCCAGATACAAATGAATTTTTCATGTCTCTACACGTGCGTTATTTAAGCTGCTCAAATTGTCAAGGCCGTACAGATATTGTTTAATAATGTTAACATTCAATTTGCTGCCTACAGTTTCCTAACATCATCAACAGGTAAAGCATATATATATATATATATATACATACATATATATATATATATATATATATATATATATATATATATATATATATATATATATATATATATATATATATTTATATATATATATATATATATGTCTTTCTGTTTTTATATCACATGTTAAATTTAACTGATCCTACTTTCAGAAGCAAAACAGTTAACAACATTACATCCAGTGTCATTTGCGGGCAAGAAAATGCTTTTCACATGCGACATACCTCTTAGATACACCCAAACAACCTAGAGCTCTTTTCACATGAACCTTTACCTCCATACTCAAGCTATTGCATGGAAGGTATTGGCAGGGGGGGGGGGGGGTCTAAGATAAGCATATGACCGGTCAGAAGTACTGCTGAATTTTCGTTTCTTAATTTAGCGATTTTGAAGTACAATCTTGCTTTTCAAATGAAAATGAAAATAAGAAGCATTAACATATGAACCATAGAAATTTGCCGTAATAAGTTCAACTTTGTATGGAACCTGCACCAAATTCTGGAGAAGTGCAAAGATGCCAGTTGTTGTAAGTAGTGAAAGGTGTTTACCAGTCCGGGATGCAGACGTGATACTCGGCATAGGGGTGTGTGCACAGAGGATTAACATCACCACTGTGACTTGACATATCTGTACAGAGAAATGGAGGTGTGGTAACTTAGCTCTCAACGATCTCATTTTGTATATTTTATCTATCAAGTTTTGAAGGTTGTATGGATATATGTCTCAGTTACACTTTTACCCATTTCATTTATCTATTGCCTGTTGAATATGAGTTAGTCTTCCATGACGGGGAAGAGAGGTAGGAAATGCATCTGATTTTAAATTTAAACCATCATATCCTTTTATTGTTGATATAGATATGTAATTTCGAGATTGGTTGATTTTTTTATACCTTTTCGTTATGATTTCGCATTATCGTTTCAATAATAATAGTTCTTACTTATCAGGAAATTAAAAGAGCATAATCTTTCATATGAATGAACATTATTGAAACTGTTTATATATCAGGTTGAGTAATGAGTTTTGCAGCTGTAGCTCAATGTCTCCAAGGAACATACATAATGAATTTGTTAACAAATCATCATCATCATCATATATCTTATCTTGGTTCCATTACCAATATTGCTTATAGTCGACCCTTCTTTGCTGAAAGTTCTGTTTATATTTATTAGAAGTATAGTGCAGGTGTATTTTTTGTTAATGGTACCCTTTTCTTTAGTACCTTATTGAACGGGGAAAAAAGTTTGTTTTAACGTTCACGTGTTCACTGGTATTACGTTGTTTCGCCTGCCCTTTGCAAGGATTCCTTTTTAATTGAATCACAATGCCTGAAGTATACATGTTTTGGCTTGTCCTTATCAAATCTCATATTATCTAAAGGCATAAGTACACTCTTTATCATATTTACCACACCACTAATCAGATTAAAATTTGTCTTAGTGTTCCCAACTGGGTTTTCAGAATTGTGTCTTGGCATCTGGGCTGGTGATATCATATTTTTTTGTCCAATTACACCTGAAGTAATTACAGATGTATCGTATAATAAATAGTATATGCTCCATGGAGTTATCGTTTGACTTTTCAGATATTGTGCTTGCAAGCGGAATTTGTGGAAGCAGGAATAAAGCTTCAAACAAGCGACAATTCGACTTTTCATGAACTTTTTGTGTATTTATATCAAAGTCTCCAACTAGTATTGTTTTATTAGTATTATTATTATTATCATGAACATCATTATAACGTTTTGATAGCATCAATTACTTGTTTGAATTAAAGGAGAAAAGTAGTAATATTTCCGGTGGAAATTTTTGGTGCTCTCCATTGATTGAATTTGTGCCTTGACCCGTCGACAAATAAAGTGGTTTCTTTGCAGGTAACGAGCATACAAGCATAAATGTAAGTAACTCTGAGAAAGGGCTCATTCCATTACAAATATTACCTAAATTAAAAACATAAACGGAATGTCTTACACTGACAACCCCTTAACGTTCTTCCTCCCTGCTTTTGTCTTATTGTAGCTGAAGGATATTTCTCGTGAAGGAATAGCCAGCTATAAATTGTTGCAGGATGAATTTACGTTAGTGATGGTCGTTCTCATGACTCTTATATAAACAATATGATAACGATTGGCTGTTGTTCGTACAGACTAAACAATTGAGGTAGCGTATGATTTAAAAAAAAACTAGAAACAAATGCAAAGATGAGATAAGTCAGGATTTTTATTGGTTATTGAAATAATAGTTTACAAATAAATTGGAATAATAGTGTGGTCACGCCAAAGAAGACTATCCCCTACGCGAAATCATTGCATGCATAGCAATTCATTTTCCACTTCATGCATCCAATTTGTGTGCTTAACACATCTTGAGTAGTCTTTTGCAAATCGACGGGTAACTCCTTTGCTGAGCAAGAGTCAGTACCTTTATCTAAATGTTGACCGAAAAGTCGTGCCTGTGATTTCAACCGTGCTTTAACATAAACGTTAATGTTTTTAGCACAGGTGCTCAGAAATGTACGTATCATAAAGGAATTTATCAAATCATGTTTTAACACAGTTTAAGTGTGGAATCATATCATAAAAAAATTTAACCATAACGAAATAGTTCAGAAAAACATTACATTTTAAGCATTTCAACCCAACAATACAAGCAGTTATTTACGCAAAAGGCAGAGATTTAACAATTACTACAACATCAACATGCTTCTTCCAATACTTATATGAAGATATTAATTGCACTCCTGATTTGGCTCGTGCAGTCACTGTTCGTAAGGAACGAGTAAGTTTAAAACCAACCTTCCCAACCTTTGGAATATTTTTTCATGAGTTACAGCTTTATTTTATCCAGAACATTTAAGGCTAACGACTTAAAACCCAAAATGTATCACTCGCGCTAATGATAAACAGAAAAGTGGTAGGCCTGTCCCATTTTGGTATACCTGACTTGTAGGTCAATTGAGTTGACAACAAAAGAAGAAAGTAGCCCTACATCGTTTTTTTTTTTTTTTGCCATTATTAATATCATCTCAACGCTCTACCTCATTTTCAACTGTGAGTTGGGCAACAAAGCCTACAGCATAACCTAGCTAATGAAGTATACAGTTACGCCCGGCTAAAAGTTAACAGCCAAACGCTTTTTTCGCGTTTTGCTGGTGTTTGGCTTGTGTTTGGAAACGTCTGAAAACGTTTGAAATATGTTTGGAAAGTGTTTGGAATGTGTTTGGAAAGCGTTTGGGAAGCGTTTGGGAAAAATCTCAAACACTTTTACAAAACGTTCGAACACTTTCACAAAGCTACCAAACACTTCTCCAAACGCGTTCAAACACTTTCCAAACGCGTTGAACAATTACCCGAACGATTTCAAACACTTTCACAAACGCATTCAAACACTATGCATTTCAAACACTTCAATTTAAATGATGAAGAATCTCCAAACGTATTTTCAACAGGTCCAGCAATATATGATGTACCTACATGTAAATGTGCACCAATCCAACATTATAGGTTGTATATATTTATATAAAACACGATCCAAATATGTTTACCCAAGTGTCTAATTCAACTAAAATTAATTAAAGACTTAATTCTTCATTCAAGATGTCATGAATACTTCATCTTTACAAAAACTGTTTCGGAGTAAATCTATAGGCAATATCATGATGATCTGATCATGATATTGCCTGTAAATTTACTCCGCTTGCTTTAAACGATACCATGCGCATGTATGTGTTTTTCCACCTGGTGAAAAAATTCCAGATTGACTGGCTGGAATTAGTTTACGTCCACTGGAGCAAATTCAGTGGGTAGTGTCATGTACATCTTAGAAGGTAGCTTTTGTTGCGTTTTCCACTGTATCACAGGCATAAACCAGTTGCAATTTGTCACGCAAACAAGAAAACAATGATATAGCCTACAATATATACACATGCATTGTAAGTGATACATGTACAAACTGTTAGATGTAACTGATTTTTTTGAAAAAGCTTAATTTCAATTTTATTGTGAAATATACATAGTAGAGCTTTTTGGCTTATCCATAAATGAAGGCATGCACATGTTGTTGGGATTTTTATGTGCTGATAAGCTTTTTAGACACTTGTTAAAAGATATTCCTGTCATTAGAATTAGATTACCAAGTGTACATGTACATGTATCACATACGTTTGGCGCAAAGTGTAAAGTGTTTAAAAGCGTTTGGCAAAGTGTTTGAAAGCGTTTGGCAAAGTGTCTGTAAAGCGTTTGGAAAGTGTTTGCAAAGTGTTTGCTACGCGTTTGCAAAACGTTTGACTTTCACTGAAAGTGTTTGGGAAACGTTTGGGAAACGTTGGTGCGTTTGGCGTTTGTTAACTTGAGCGCGAGCGTAACTGTATATCAAACAATTCATAAAAATATATTTCCATATTCATAAATTTCCACCCTTTAAATGAGAACAAAAGTAACTATAGCAAATGGGAGATTCAAGAATTACTAAACCACCAACATGCATCTTCCAATAGCAATGTGAAGAAATACACTTCTCCCTGACTTGAGACAGGTGGTCACATAGAAAAGGCTACTTGTTGCTTTAAAGGTGCATATAGGAAGCAGAAAACCCCCCAGAAGTGCTGTCTAAAATGTATTCCGTAATTGTGTTACTCAATTAACTTTATTTATTTATTTGTTTATTTATTTATTTATTTATTTATTTATTTATTTATTTATTTATTTATTTATTTATTTATTTATTTATTTATTCATGCATTCATTTATTCATTCGTTTATTTATTTATTTACGTTTTTCTTGAAACGGTCATGCTCCACACTGCCGCTGCCGTTAAGGTTATTCTGCTAGTGGTGATACATATTCCATTTAATAGTAGTATGAGAACATTACACAATAGTGTAGCTCTACAATCATTGTAAGTTGAAAACAGTCCAAATCTAGACAAGCCCATCAATATAAACATCACCAGATATTATGCAAGAATTCAATATCCTTCGATCACTATATTATTTCTTTGAATATCAAAAAGCCAAAAACATTTAATATGAAAATAAGTAATATTTTATTGACATCACAAAAAAGGTCTCTGCTGAAGTTTATGCCATATAACATTGCACTTATAAACACATTAAAAACTACCTATGACTGCAAATGTCATGCTAATTTTGCTCACAAGCCTAAATATATAGCAAATATTTACATAATGTAAAAAGATGATTTTTATGATAAATAGGACCGGACCACAGTTTTCAGCAGTGTCAAAGATACTGCACCGAAAAAACGAGCAACAAGAACCATCTACAATGAAAAACCTGTCAGCTGTCAAACAAAAAATTTTAAAATCCGAAAGTCCAAGACAGACGTTTTAACATGTTTATTATCATTTAATACCACTGAATGGATATGAAATGAAGGATGGTGGAAAACATCTTAATCCTGCCTTGAGATAGGCAAGCATAACAACTAGACATACATTGCTATGGCATGCAAAAGATTTCCTTTACTTCAAAATTTCACCTTTTATTTTGAACGAGAAAGTACTACCTAAGTTTTGTATCCTATGAATTGATTTTGAAATGGAAGAGATTGTTATTTTCCCTGCAAACGTTCCTGTATGCCTACAAAGGAAGAAAAAAGAGACAGGAAGTTCGATTAGATGTCATTTTAATATATTGTGTCAAGTTATAACAATATGATTACCTGAATTATATAGTAAAGTGACATATATACTTTCGTTCTGCGCCGTGCAAAACGTGACTCTGAGTAAAAACAGGCATTGAAACGTTCCTAGAATCCACAAAGCTGCGGGAAAACATTAAAACTGACAGATGATAGGACTTGTATAGATTGGTCGTCAAGCTTCAAACCAAGCTACCTTGGACTGAATGTGGTATGTATGAGTCTGTCGTGACCACCAGAATGTACTAAGTGCACTTAGAAACGGGAGTGTAGAGGCTGGTGAACATCTCGAATTATATGATGATATTTGTCTTTCTTGATAGTATATTATAAATTGTCTTGGCAATTTGCATGCAATAGGGTTACTAATACACTTGTATCTTTAAATGGAAGTTATCATCACCCCTTCCTCTTAAAAAAAAAAAAATCACACATCATGAAAAAACTCAACCTCTCATTGCATGGTAATATTGTACAGACAACTCTTGTTAACCACATATTGGGTGATTGCACTGTTAACAACATACTATTGATGACGTCATAGTACATAAGTGGACATCACAGGAGCTTTGTATCAACGTGTAGGATGGAAAGAAGACAACCAGGTGGTCCTGCTTTTTTAGATCTTCATCCTAAAACTGCTTCTATGATTCTTCTTCCTTCCTTACGAATAAAACCTGGAGTTGTAGTGCATAGAGTTAATAAACACCAACATAATTATTTAAAACACAAGAAAGAAAGGAAAAAATAAAACAAAACAAGAAAAAAAAGACGATTTTAATTTGTATGAAATAACCCGTGTCCTGCAAAATTCGTATTCCTGATTACATGTAATTATACCATGTGATGCATCCCAAAGATTTTATGGACATTTCTATGTTTAGGTCACTTTAAAAATGTAGATATTCTCTCAGATACACAATTGAATTTCCAATTTTTAAGATTGCTTATCTCCATAGAATAGGAACGATGTGCATAATTTGATATCTTGGGAGTTATTTCAATCTTTTTAATTTTATATCTTCCAAAAATGAAAACACTCCATTTTTTCTTCATGTAGCATGTGAACATCTCATAATGTTGATACTTGCAATAATCGTGGAATTTTAAAGATTTTTCATTGTATTAATTCACCTAGTTCAGACCCTTGTCATAGATTTATCGCTTCAACCTTATAAATTTGCAAAGGTGCAATACCACCACAAAAGTCGCTGTGTATAATTCGCCTGTCTGACCCATTTGGCAAGACCTACCAGTGTATTAATTGTGTTTAGTTACATTCACGTTGCAGAACTCGAGTAATATTACCCACGAGATAATTGCTTTCATTATTTTAATATATTACACGTTTGATGGAAACTGTATGTTCATGCTAAAGACCTAAGCGTTTTTTTACTTGCATTGATCGATTTTTGAGTACGAAACTCACAACTAATGTACAACTATTTTTCTCGCATGGTTGAGTTGATTTGTAAATGTCATTTTTTTATGATCTTTTGATTATAATTTATTTCTTAACGTGGGTACTAGAAGATTTATGTTGATGTTTTTGGTAGCTCTTGAATTTCTGTGTTTTTTGTATATACCTTTGCCATGCCTGTTGTGTAGGAATTCGTAAATATGGCCTTTTGTTTCTAAACTAGGTGGTATATACTTCATTGAGTGTGTTCTGCTGTAGGCTGTGTTCTCCAACAACACGTTATAATGGAGGTACAGTGCTTTTGAAATGCTCCAGGTTCATAAACACCACGGCAACTTATGTCGGCCTAATTTCTTCTTAAGCTGTCAACTCATCGGACTGACACAGCATGAAAACCAAAAAATGTCAAGCCTACGATGTTATTGTTTATCTTTGCGCCAGTAATAAATTTTAAGTTTTAGGTGGCAACGGCTCTGTGTTAGGGGAAAAATTAAAGTCTGCAGTTACCGAAATTTCAAACACTGAGAGCACCAGTTTCAAAGTACCAATTTCCATTTTGGGGGGAAGTCTGCACTTAAATGTGTTTTTTCTATTGCTATAGGAGGACCAAGGGTTACGTTTTTGTAACACGAGAATATTTTATTGTTACGTTGAAAATTGTAAATACGTGTTATGTTTTATTTGACCCACTTAATCATACTTTTGGCAGGTAGGAACATGTAATATTGTGAGGTGTGTATGTTTTTTTACCGTTGGGGGGGGGGGGGGGACTGAAGTCTGTAGTCGTTTACGTTTTGATAACACGTGAATATTTTATTGTTATGTTGAAAGTTATAAATACGTGTAATGTTTTATCTGACCCATTTAATCATACTTTTCGCAGGTATGAACATGTAATATGGTGAGGTGTGTACGTTTTTTTCCGTTTGGGGGGGGGGGAGACTGAAGTCTGTAGTCGATGAAGAATCTATTTCAAAACTTGAGAGGATCAGTATAAGAGCACCAGTTGACTTTTATCGGTGACTGGCTGTGGCAAATCAGGAGTTATTTTTTTTTTTCACGTGGGTCTCCAAAGATAAATGTTCGTGTTTTGGTCTTGAGTATCTAATTTTTGCTGGATTTAATTTTGCTCTCATTATTGGGCTAAAATTTGTGCATATGGTCATTTAGTTGTGAACTATTTCGTAAGCACATAGCTGACTTTTTTTGTGCAGTTTATTCATAAAAAAAAAGAGAAGAAAAACTTATTTCCAGGCAACAAATTAAATCAGTACAGAATAAATCCCATTTCTATATAATTTGAAATACGTGCATAATAAAAAATGACCAGGTACATTTTATACATATCCTTTCTTAAATCAATGAGTGAATCCATTTTGACAATTGACAATCCGGTGAATCACCTCTTGCGAATTGCTTTCAATAAGTGACCTTAATATTTGGAAATACCAGGCTACACCAAGGAAACGCTCATCGCCATATGAATGCATTCCCAGTTGAACATATCACAGTCACTCGGTTTTACTTGAGGCTTTTAATCTAAATCCACTTTTTACTCGCCATTACCCTATTCTGTAGCTCACAATATATACTCTCCATAAGCAGGGATTTGATAAATTGAGATCTCACATTTTCCTGATTTTGTGGTATTTTTCGTGAACTGTATCTCTCTACACTTGAGATTTATCATCTAGAACCACTTCTTAGTCGTCATTACGCTATTCTGTAGCTCAAATATTATATACTGTCCATAAGCTTACCTGCCACTGCCCAACCTACATAAATATAAAAGCAGTACTACAAATACTGTCCGCGTTCTTTGTAGAATTTAGACACAGGCTGCATTAGCCCAGATATAGTAAAGGGTCTCCAGCGAGCCACTTTATTCAGAACATGCTTCAGAGCCTACAACCGTTACTGTCTCTCTGAGTAGGGCTCTACTGTCTAAGCTGAACAATCAGCAAAGACAACCTACATTATACTGAAAAAATATGAACGTGGCAAATGATAAATTAACTAAATAAGCGAAACTTTGCTGATAAATGCAGAGCTTTAATATGAATAAAAAAAACTGACAAACGAAACATAATAACTAAATGTCTATAGCACAGTCCCGATAAGAACAATTTGGCTTTCCCCTGAACCACTATGTACTCTTTATGGTGGGATAGCTCACATTAGTCCAACCGACTGGGTTAACACTAAAAACTGCATTAAATTGACCTCTGTGGCCTAAAAATAAGGTCAGGATCGCTGAAGATCAACCTTATCAGACCACTCTATGATATGGTTCTACTCACCAATTTGCCCTGGCTTTTTCTATTGTGCACTTATTGGATATACAAAAGTTGGACAGTTGACCCATGTGACCTTTAAACACAATTAAGGTCTCTGCAGGCATCTCCCGGCCTTACTGTTGTACGAGGGTTCCACATATCAAATTGGAGTTTACTAACTCGCTATTTCGAAGAAATGTCATTTATCAGGGATTTGATAAAGTTGACACCTGTTACCTAGAAACACGGTCAAGGTTATCAGCGACTTTTTTGTTTGAGTGTCTTATAGCTAGAATTTACACACCATGTTTGGTTGATTTAGCTCAATTTGGTGAGAAGTTATTGCATTTACAAGGAATTGACGAAGTTGAATCCTATCATATGGAAAGAACGTCTAGCATACCTGTAAGTTATAGCGTCTTTGAACTTCTTAAGGGTATATATCAGGTTACACGTGAGTCTTACAAATGACTTAATAAAAGTCTGAAAATACGTTAAAAGTACCATAAACTATATATTTCCTGAAAGCTAATAAATCTGGGAATAAGTTAATAGCATTTTCATTTTTACAAGTTCTTCTGTGTTGACACAACAATCAGGTAAAGTGATCATAAAAAAATCACACAATTATTAAATCTACTTTTTTATTTTGAGCTTGAGCATGTGCATTTCTGTTGCAAAAGCTAGCAGACATGATTTTCTACACAAACGAGTCTCATTTTTGTCATTGTTTGCGCTATTGTGGAGATACTCCCGTTTAAAGTTGAAAAGATGACATTCCATTCTTACATCAAAGGTTTTGACTTTTGGCTCGCTGTGGAGGGAAAACCCCTCAACATAGAAAAAATCTGAGACACGTTTTTAAAGATTACATTCTTGTGAACAGTTTGCCACAAACCCCAGGTCTTTATGAGCAAAACTGACGAAGTTGATTTCACAAGAAGTTGAGAAACAAAGGCCAGGAATGATGCCGAGAAAAACGCTTTTAAAGCAAATGCCGACTTCAATAGGACTTACGCTATTCTTTGGGCCTTTGATCGCAATGACACCTTGGTATACCGTTACGCACTCCTACCTGTTGAGTAAATGGACAAGTTTGGAGCATCAAACTTCAAAGAATGCTTTATTTTAGAGGTTTTACATCCAAAAATGTTATAATCATGCTCATCTGTCACTTTGGATTCCATGTTGGGGTTTCTCAAGTTTAACCTGATTGGCCGACAAATGACTGACAGGTGGTTACGGGGCAACCGGGTTCTACGATGTTTGCCGTCTTGCGTGGGGCCCAGTATAGGTGTCAGTAAATCGGAACTTCAGTCTCAGTTCAGAAAGTTTCTGTCAAGTTCACAGGATCATTGCTTACATTTGTGTGATTAGAAAGTGCTATTGCAAAGATGACGAGAAAGAAAAAACCTGGGGGCAGACCGATGCCCGCGTCAGTTGCAAGTGAACTCAAAGCGTCTGATCTAGGATCATACTACAATCAGTTCCCTCCAGTGGAGACGACCCTGCAACCCGACGTGAGCCTCACGGAGACCCTGGGCGAGTCTGGCATTGCATGGTCAGGGTCGAACGAAGTCGCGGCCAAGGTCACGGATACTGATTCGGTGAACACCACAACATCCACAAGCCAACCCAGTCTGGACAAACGCTTCTGCAGTGCTAGTGCCCAGAAACTCGGAGACTTTGTGGTCCACGAGGCTAGATCTAGGCCTACAGATTGTTGTGAACAAGGAGATGTGAATGAACAGCCAGAGGGATACCGATTATGGGACTGTTCTCAGTTGCAGGCTTGTATTGATGCCGCTGCTGTGTGTGCAACTTGTAAAGTTGGAACTCTGAAACTGAGCGAAAGAACAAGTATTGGGGCAACAAGAGGATGGAAGTCTGAGTTTATATGGATATGTTCAAACGAGAGTTGTACACAAAGCGATAATGCGGTTTGCCTGCCCAGCTGATCGTAGTCTGCTTGTGCGGAGCGTGCGCAGAAGCGCTCACACCTGCTGTATGTAAATGAGGCTCCTGTTGGATTCCTGCAGGGTGGAGCTTAGAAGCTTAGCTAGTCCCCAGCCGAAGCCACACCAAACAGTGAGAACCAGGCCCAATACTTTTGCCAAAATTCACAATTTTCCTTTACACAACCTGAAATCTGATTCCGGCATACAAAACTTAAAGGAAAAGTGCATAACATGTGTGAAAATAGCAAAAATGATGGTTTAACCCATTGTAACCTGATATATATCCTTAAGTGTCAGTCAAAATGCCAAATTTGATAAGGTAAGCTATTATTTTTCTGACATTCTTGCCACGATGAAAGCATCAAATTAACATAGTTGATCCTGTGACATTGAAAGTAGGTCAAGCTGAGTGATATCCAACACCTTTTAAGAACATTATAAGACACGAAATGTGTAAGACTGACTTTCTTAGTGCGCGTGTGCAACGTTATCATGATAGCAAAGGTACAAAGTTGACCCCTGTGATCTTAAAAGTAGCTCACGGTGACTGTATGCCATGCTGCCCAAGAACGCCATAGGAAAAACCCAAATCTTAAATTTAAGTATTGCAATGACAAGAATATTGAATTGTTGACGCCTATGCTTATGAAAGTAGGTCAAGCCCATCCATATACAACACTTGCCTAGAACTCTATACAAGTATCATTCACACCAATTTTGTAAGGTGAGCTTGTTTTGTTCTGCGGTTATTGCGATGACAATAAGTGTGTATATACGACATTCTAGTGACAATGTCCTCTGGCCTTTTAGAGCTGAAGACAAAACTCCCTGTGTTCTTTAAATCTCGTCTCACAGCGACATTCATAGCGCCTGAAGCCATGTGCAATATCATTTGGATTCCAGTTAGTAGCTGTATCAATGCAGTTTACTTTGAATGCACAGGACTGCTCCTTATTATCCAGACCAAGCCATCATATGGGAGCACTCAAACCAAAACAACAATAAATTGATAGCGGAGTACAATTACCGTTTGCCTCAGGTCAAGAATCAACATGCAGTTTAATAGGACTATTCATATTTCTTCCTAAACATTATCATATATAAATGCCGCTGACCTTTGACACTTTGGGAGAAAATCCCACTTGACTATGAAACAGATATGAATAAAATGGCACCATGTTCAGCACAGTATAGTCCATAAGCATTTTGGAGAATAATACCTAACTGATGCCAACGAAAAAAGCAGAAAGTCCATTATGCGTCCAACACTTAATAAAGCATCTTGTGAAATGGCCCAAGCAATTTATGCATGTTTGGTACCTAACACTTCCCTAACTTCTGCATATTTCTTTTTGGTACAATGAGAGCATGTGTACATAATTTCTGGAAGTTTCCGCATCAACATATTCATATTTATGGTTTTAAACCTGCATCATGGTTTTAAAACTGCAGGTTTACGCAAACCAGTGGACCAGCTCATACAAGGCATCTGGGAGCCTTACAGAGATTTGCATGTTTGCCTTACTTTACAAATTCAAAAAGTTTCACTGATTTCGATGAACAACTCCACATTTTAAGATCCCCCCCCCCCCGCCTTTTTAGAATAGCATCCATGCAATGCATTTCAAAGACAGATTTGCGGAATTTTACATGTTTAATCCGCATTAAAAATGCGGAAAGTCTGTCTGATGTGCTTAGAAATTTCTATTCCATATTTTAGATTCCATGCCTTCTTGATATATAAATATTCTATGTTCAAGACACTTTATAAATTCAGATGTTCTCTCTGATGTTTATGATGATGTCTATGCATTTAGATTTCACATGTCCCTGCTTTTATGAGATTCTCCATAAACCGCATCTAAAAGATTTCTGAACATGTCCACATGTAACTGATTTCATATATTTATTTTATGTTCATAGTTCTGCGCACAAACAACGTGATGTTTTCACACACCCTAGATCTTAGAAAAAATTGCTTTTGACAGACGTATCTATTGGAAAACTTTATCCGCAACATTTTCATTAACAAATAGGAAATAATGGCTGTTGTCATTTTGTTGTCTTCATGGTAGTCTCTTTTATGTCACGGAGATGCCTTCCTTCGTGTCGCATGTCATGACTATTTGCTAAGCACGCATACCTTGCTAAATACTGGTCCCACGCAACAATGATAAAATAGAAATGGAATTCTATTTTGTTTTGTTACATTATTTATTCCAAGGACCTGTGTTTATTTTCCATTGCTAGATGGCAAGATAAGTATTGTTTTGAAATGGGAACATCCATATATGAAACCAGAAATGGATACATATTATCGGTTTTCGTTTCCGTCGATAGAATATATTATTTGTGTAAAGCCATTGAGAGATGCATCATACGATGGGTATATTGCCACAGTGTAGTTAGCACAATGTCAGTTTTGATACAAAATTGTCAGCCCAACTTGTTATTTATGCCCGCTGAAAGCGAATTGCAGGAAAATTCATTCATTGGTTCAACATCCGATTTACGTCAGGTAAAACATACTACTATACTATAACCCTACTGAATGCGAAAACGTCAATTTGCACTAAAAATTGAACGGAACCGTACACTGAATGAATCGCCGATACAATGTGCTCATATCATTTAAAAAAACATTCGACACATGAACATTTTAGGGCATGATCCTGAAAAGGCAATAACAGTTGTCAAATATAGGCGCTATCCCCTACCAGTACTATGGTCAAACAGTTCAGAAAAACAATCATTGCTCTAAGTCATATATTTATAACCACCAATGAGAGCGAAGATAAGCACATCAGTAAGCAGAACATCAATAATTACTACAATATAAGCATTCAAATTTTGAAAACAATGTGAAGAATAAAATTTTACGCCTGGCAACTGTTTTAAAAATCAACATCTCACATATTCTTCATCAACCGCAAACTTTATTTTTTTTCGTAAAACATGCAGCCTTACCTTGCCAATTAGTTGAGTTGACAGCAAAAAAGGAGAAAATAGGCTTTCATCGTTTTTATGATATTTATGAATCTTCCACCATAAGTATGAGTTACAGAACACAGCACAACATAGCAAATGAAGTATTGCTCGAATAGTTCGAAAAAAACATTACCTGTATTTGTCAATTTAAATCCATATAATGACAGTTTAGTTAAATACGACAAAAGGAAGATATTGAAGCATAACCAAAATATCAACATACATCTTCTAATTCCAATGGGAAGAAATAAATTTCACTCCTGACTGGACACAGGTAGTCACCTGTAAAAGGCTGTGGGTGAATGTAAACCGGTCCTCTCTGAGGACAATTTCACTGCGGCAAAACACTGTTCAAATTATCAAGACAATTCAAGTAAAAGAGTTATTAAATCTTTGGTAAACCATACGAAATCTGACCACTGACTACATCTTCTGATAATCCAGATCAGGAAAGCAAACATATGTACATGCAAAATCACCATATTTCCAATGTCCAATGGAGATTAACCTGACACCTTTAGACCCAGAGCTGGACGGTAAAATATTTTCTTTTAAGTTTAATATGCCTGACCAAATGTTGACTTAGTATTGGCGAAAAGAGCACACCTAGGGGGTCAAGGAGACATTGGCCTTGGCGACATCAGTAATAGAGTAAGCTACACGCTCAAGGCCATTTCAGTTCAAAGTCGATTTTGATAGTAAATGCTACTTGTCTAAACTGATACAATTTTACCATAAATATTCTCAAACAAAAAGTACCTTTAATTTCGAATTTGCTTAGTTTGTTTGTTTATATATATATATATATATTTCAATTTGACCTATTTTATATATTATTTTGATGAAATGTATACAAAGGGTGATATCAAAAACCAAGGATTCTTCTTTTCTCTTCAATTTTATTTCGGGGGAAGGAGAAGGGGGTTGGAAGCTGTTGTTGTTTCAACCAACCGTAAGACAATTTTTTTTTGTTTCGTACAAAGTACGTGGGGAAAATACATAAAAAGCTTGGCCTAATTTTTGCTTTTTATAATTTCTGTACATACATATAAATGAAAATGCATGATTAAGTATACAATGGTGTTTGAAAAAACCTGACCATGCTGACAATATTTATGTTTCTCATCACACGACTATTTTGCATGCTGCTGCCCACAAATGTCAGCTTTATAAAATAACTGTATATTATACAATAAAAAAAATAAAAAAAAGAGGGAGGGGGAGTGGCCTTCGTTCATTTCCTTTCACAAAGTCTTTCAGCTTCTGCGATTATTTGACATGCAAAACGTCATTTGAGGAAACTAAGTAAACACAGGTAAGTAACAGAACATGGGAGGACTAATTCTTAAATTTAACCGTAGACAGATTTATGGTGGACCACTCATTGGCTGTAATATGTCGGTAATCTATTAATGTAATTAAGATTTCTCGTTAAGCTTTCAACAAACATGCTGGTAATACTCCTTTAATAATTCTAATAGTCTTAGTCGGAGTACGTTGAGGACCAACTCAGGTATAGATAAGACCACTGCTCTATTTCTTAAGGGGTTTCTTATGCTTTTTAATGTGATAAATCTGGTCATTAACCTTCCCAAGTGAGGACATCGTGGGAGTTATGGACCATCTGGAGCACAAAATGTATTGTTCACAGGGACTGAAGTACTCATATGCATCATAAATTTTACACCGCTGCAGAAATATGTGGGTCCCATAAGTAAATGTATAATGTTTAAATATTGCAATATTCGTATCTCTAGATTTTAAAAAATGCCACCAGCATCTATTGAAGAATAGTAATTATAACTACCCATTTCCTGTGTGATAGTAAATAAAGTTTCCAGGGCTCCCAAAACATGTAGAGTAGTTACCCGCTGAAGACCCTTTAATTTATTTGGGCTGATAGTATACAGCCTATGTCAAAATTTTACAGAGGAACGTGTGCAATATGGACAATAGTAATTCCATATGTATATAGGTTAGACAGGGACAGGTTAGCGTATGGAGAGTAAAGAGTTCGGTCTGCGGAATAGGATATTGACGACTAGGAAGTGGTTCTGGGCAAAAAGACACAAATACAATGTGTTGACCGAGGACTGCTTCATATGATGAGCATACTGGTGCAGTACTATGATCCTGCTGAATTAAACATGCGCATTTGAAAGCCATGCAATTGTCAAAATATACAGGCCTCCTATGTAAAAACGTCAACAGCATAATGTATTTCTAGCCGTCCAATTTGAAAAAAAGTGTATTTTGAGCTCCCTATTAGCTAAGGTATAAGCGTTTAATAAGAAAATAGAGGTGTCTAGTATTTCATCATCATCATCATCATCATCATCATCATCATCATCATCATCATCATCATCATCATCATCATCATCCTACTACTACTACTACTATTACTACTACTACTACTACTACTACTACTACTACTACTACCACTAATAATAATAACAACTTTATTTCACGAGTGTAATGAATGTGGAACTGTAAGCTCATCTTACATACGACCATGCAGGGTGGAGAAAAGGGGCATATTTACAAAAGTGAAATGGCATACAAAGAAAAAGCGACTGCAGGACAAGAGAATGTTTATACCTTAGGCACTAGTAATGCCAGCTTTTACAATCAAAATCCTTGGAAAAAAGTCACAAAATCTCTTTTAACAGAAACCAAAGAGGTAGAGCTGTACATGTTCATAGGACATTCATGTTATAGTTTTTCACATGTATATCTTTCGAAAATCCAATACATTTCATACTTTCCTGCCTCTTATACGTTACCCCTCGTAAACAACTTTTGTAAAGGGTCAGAAATGTCGCACCAGGTGAACACAAAATACTGATGGTCGAAACGGGAAAGGAATGCCTGGTGGAAATTCTGTCCAATGATAATTCAGATCTGACGATTGAAAAGAATCAAGATATACTTTGTAGCGTTCAAAGGTTTATCATGGAAATCAGAAGGTTGCATTTTGAATCCTGGTGTCTCATAAAATTTCTACTTTTTTGACTCACAATAAGTTGTGTGTGTAGCTCGTATGACCACCCTTTTGGTTTGTTTACATTATTATATTGCATTTAAGTATCAATTGTAAATACACTCAACTGTTTTCCTACGATTTCCCTTTTCTCTCCCTTTTCTTTACTTGCCCTATGTGTCTTGTACATAGACTCTGTATTGTTTGTGTGTCTGGAGAGCGTCGATATTAGTATCCTGTATTATTTAGGCAATCCAGTTTAAAAAAAAATGTTTATAGTTTTACTATCGACAGACGCATAAACATAAACTCTATATACTCTTCGTTAAAAAATTGTTCATGTAGGTGTACATGTGATCGTATTTATGATGGCATTTAACATTTTCTTATTATTTCAATAGAACTTCGGGGCAGTTAGAAGTAACTCTAAGCCAGATATCCGAACCTAGGAAATTCGGTTTGTAGTGTCTCTTTCTGAATATCCAATCATCCATTTTATACAATAACCTATCATATTTTTTAAATCTCCATTTGGGTAGTTCATCGCGCAATTATCAGTCGTATAGCTGAACGCTAAGCATGAATGCAAAACCCGGGGCAAAAGCAGTTGAGCATTTTGATCACAAATAAGCTCACCAAAGCCACACAACAACCGAATAGAACTGCCTTTCCTTAGCACGCCGCGTAAGATAGAATGTATTAACCGAGTTGCTAGTAGTAACTTCGGGCCTGAATCTTCTGGGTGCAATATGCGTAAATTGGCACAGCAAGTGTACCCATACCGCTTTAAGGTGTTTCGCAGGATCCCTAACGTATGTTACAACTTTAAAGGATCGTGGCTCCTTTAAGGTTGTGATATCTTCGGGATACCTTTCGCATTTCTCCTTCAAGACTAAAAGTAATATGTTGGTTAAATTGTATTGCACTCTCAATTTATTTCCTGGAAAAATAGTCCGTTTCTTGCAGATAGCATTGCCATGTAATTGGCCGTTGACTTTGAATGACCCTAACCTGATAGCTCATTCCACCACAAAAAACGCGTACGAATGTCCATTGGAAATGTTGTACCAGTGTGTGATCATTGGAAAAGTAACGGAAAGTAAATTCGATTCAAGTACAGAGGAGTCAAACGTGTAATATAATCCAGGACCATATTTACTTTTATGATTATCCAGTCGTGGATCAGGCGGGCGAAAATCTGTAACAACTGAAACAGAATATAAGATTTAACTAGAAGCGAGTTTTTCGTCCGAAAAACAGTATGCATCCATGGACTAGGCGCCTCCCCTGTAAGAAGGCCACCATTCTTCTACAGACAGTTAGACCTTGACCTCTGACCTCAAAGTCAGCTGTTATCAAATTTAGGGAAGTCTCATCTGGGTAAATGATGACAAAGTATGATGGACTTGAATCATACCCATTTGAAGATGTGGCAGGGAAACCACTTTATTTTGGATGGCATTGAGACCTTGACTTATTACCCGAAGGACATCACAATCATCTGTAAAAGACACTTTATTTTGCAAGGCATTGTGACCTTGACTTATAACGTGAAGGACATCACAATCATATGTAAAAGATTACCTAAATCTATATACTATCTGTACCCCAAGTTTCAAGTGAATCTGGCGTCACCATTTCCCCACAATTCCCTTACCAGCACTGCTCCGGCTATCATGGCCATATGCTACAGAACCGCATTGTCCGGTGCTCCTTCGTGCCTGTAAAGGAAACACACCACAAGTTCAAATATCCACAACTGTGCAAATGAATTCGCGATTTTCTAAATGAAAGGTTTACGTGAAGAAAAATAGTAGATAATAAATTTCGTGCCAAAGCTTCAGCGGGTGTATTTCCCTAGGTCTAAGTTGATAAAAGAAGGAACTGTATAGCCATTCTTGCCTCAAACAATATGCAACCGCTTAGATATTGTAGGCCTGATGAGAAGCATGTGTGTTTATAGCCAAATATCATAATGTCTAATGCAAGCATAAGAAACGAGTTTTGTTCTGTAGTAAATGTCTGCTATCAGTTATGTAGATAAGGACTCTCAGGAATACAAACAACGTGATTGTAACAAAGCTCTAAAACCCAGTTAGCACAGGACAGGCATATACCACAACTAATGCGTCATCAGAGGGGTAGGGGGTGCAATCATTAGATTCCTTGGTGAAATCTATAACAATATATTAAGAGTCGAACGTTCGATTTATTCTTGAATATTCGGCTTTTTGCGCAATCTGGTGTCACATGAAATAGTCGAGTATTCCAGTTTATTCGCGTGTATTCGACTTGTATCTTAAATATTTAATTGTTGGTGCCCTCTAGTGCGAGGTTTAAAAAGTTCAATATTGGACTTTATTCTCGTTTATTCGACTTTTATCATTAACAGTTAACTTTTGCTTCATGTAGCGAGAGCATATGTGTCGAATATTCTTTTTTAATATGAGACTTTTGGCATGATCTGATCTCGGATGAAAAAAATCGAATATTCAACTTTACTCTTGAATATCCGAATTTAATCTTGAGTAGTCGACTTTTGCATCATTTAGTAGAAGATTGAAAAATCAAATTTTTGACCTTTTTTCCAATATTTGATTTTTGCGGCATAAAAATGATGAAAATTGACTTTTGGCATCATCTAGCCTCAGATAAAAAAAATAAAGTCGAATACCTGATTTTTATCTTAAATATTCGACTTTTATGTTGAAAATTCGACTTTTGGCATAAGCTGTTCTAAGATGAAAAAAGGGCGAATATTCGATTTTTATTTTGAATATTCAACCTTTTTAAAAAGAGTTTCTTTTTTGACGCAGTCTGGCTAAGTTTAGTTGATGGTGACTAATTGCTGTATTTTTGAGCTGGGAATGGAGCCGACGGATGTTCAAATGCTTGTCGGATGAAACCTTGGCTGTTTGGTTATATTACATAGACAGTCATCGAGGCCCGATATTGACAGTTGCCTTGGGTTTTTTATGTGCACACTTATAGACATTTTATTTTTCCCACCATTAATAGCTGTCCAATAGGTATCACACCAGCCATAAGCTGACTTCATATTATGGTGACGATCAGTATTGAATGCACCCAGACTTTTACCAATTGTGTGTATTGTTGAATCATCGGCAAACATAACAACAGTACTTTCACCTGCGTTCAGAGGCAAGAAATAATATAAAGGAGCTGAAAGTGATTTCTGTTTGTGCTCAAACATACTCTCAATATGCTTTGTTAGTGTGAGAAACTTAAAAGCTGGAGGCCTTCACATGTGAAAACGCTTACGTTGAGGGCGACATTTTAGTGAATTATCTCCTACACATGTCGTCTTGCATCACCATTACAGATTTTCAACTTCTGGAGAAACCGTTGGTTGACTTTTCTCCAAATGTAGTGTGACGAACCCTCGATGGATATCCATTACGTTAGTACGCATGACTTCGCTGAAATATTTTATCTTTATTTTTGTAGTTCAACTCTTTTAAGAATCTTTGGGTTCATGTGGGATCTTCGAAAATCATCCTGTGTGAAACCGCTTAGCATGAAAATTATATAGCAACACCTTAGAGGCACGAAGATAGATTAATTTGTTCAAAAATTACGAAGATAGATTAATTTGTTCAAAAATTTGCAATAAGATGTTTCTAATTTGTATAACTTTTTTGTTCACTAATTTATCATTCTTCTTCTTCTTCTTCTTCTTCTTGTTCTTCTTCTTCTTCTTCTTCTTCTTCTTCTTCTTCTTCTTCTTCTCCTCCTCCTCCTCTTCCTCCTTCTCCTTCCCTCTTCCTCCTCCTCCTGCCTCTTCTTCTTCTTCTTCTTCTTCTTCTTCTTCTTCTTCTTCTTCTTCTTTTTCTTCTTCTTCTTCTTGATGGTGGTGGTGGTTTTTTCTTCATTTGTCTGAAGTCTTAAGAACAGCTTCTCTGAATGTACTTGGTTGATCGCTCTAAAATTGCATACGGGCACTTCTTGGTACTTATTTTTATTTCATAGGCAGCATGCATTGTTTCTTCAATTTTTATTTTTTTGTTGTTGTTATTTGCTAGGGTGAGGGTGCTGTTTTGGACTACTCCAAAACCGCGTGCTTTTTACTCTCTTGAAACTTGATGGGTGTCATTTACAGTTCAACTATCAACGAGTTTATTATGTAACAAACTTATATAAAGATAAAACTTTACTACCTGCATTTTGCTTTGGAGTCTGAACTCGCACTATCAGGTGCAGCCACATGATTTATTTATTGGACAACCAATCACATCGCCAACTAATTTAAATAATTATATGACTTCATAGGTTGTTGGTTTTGGGAAATTGGACACTTAAGCCCTCACTTTAGAAGGAAAAGCATCACTTGACTTTTTGGCCTCTTCTGCGCTTTCCGCATCCAGTCAAATACACCAAAAGTGAAATTTATATTGTAAGCCTCTTCTGTGCTTTCTGGGACCAGTCATGTGCACTATTGTGTGCATTTGTGTACACTGTATATTCCGCCCAAAATTGAATTTCTCATTTGCTGCTTGTATGAATCAAGATAGTTAAAACGGCTCTAACCATATTTTTCGAGTCGAGGTGGTCTGGTATGTCTGACAATGAGAACGTACCTTGACTTAACTGCTCTTTTCTGAATAGGGGTCACTTTTTTCTCTGTACTATTTGATAAACACTTCATTGGCTATGTTGTGCTGTGGGATGTGTTCTCCGACTCATACTATAATAGAAGTATGGTGTGTTTATAATGTTCCAGATTCATTAATATCACAAAAACGATGAAGGACTACTTTCTTCTTTTGCTGTAAATTGAGCTGACTATCAATTAAGGAGAACTAAAAAGTGATAGGCTTATCTGGTCTCTTTTTATTTTTTGAGCACAAGTGATGAAATTTGGGTTTTGCGTGTTTGGCCTATACATTTTGAAAACACTATAGTGTGAAGTTAATGAAGAACGTTTCAAAGGTTGAGAGGACCGGTTTGAAACCACCAGTTGCTTTTTATGGGTGACTGCCTGTCTCAAGTCAGGAGTGAAATTTGTTTCTTTACTTTGGTATTGAAAGATCAACGTTGATGCTTTGGTAACTCTGGAGTCTCTTTTCATTGTCATTGTTAGGTTCGGAATGTAGGAATACGGGTCATGTGTGTGTGTACTATATGAAGTAACTGACAATTTTCTTTTTTATGTAGATCATTTCATGAGCTGACGTCTCCAGGAACTCGTGTACTTTGCGTTCCTAAAATTGCTTTAAATAAAGACTTTTTGAGTTAAATTGCCCGCCTTATGTTACGGTATAAACATCGTGCAGCAAGTGCAATCAACAAAGCACGAGAATATGTGCATTGCATAAAGCGTAGTGTTACCAATGAGGTTATGTATCTATCTTCCGTATAGTATTTAACTATTTTATGTCACATGAAAAATACATGAGGATATCAATTTATACAGACGTCTTCCTACAACTGTATCATAGATTTTCTGTTCGTGCATCAAAGACATTTTCTGAAGACAATTGTCATGAAGGCAAGCTCATTTGACTCTGGACATATTGGTGAAGTATACTTATAAAAATGGCTTTGTTTGCATGATAAACATACAAAGTCAACTCTGAACATTTGCAGAACTTACTTGAAGGTCTGGCTTCACCAGAATGTAAGTTGATTCCCCGCACCTGCATGTGGATTCGCCGTATCAATTCTGGAGACTTAACGAATCGTCATGGAGAGCCATGGGCATCCAGATTCAATGTGTTTACTGCATGTGAATGGTCATGGCTGTATTGTCGGCTTTATGAAAAGGAATAAAAACCTTCAAAATACGAATTATTGGTCTGAGTAATATATATATATAAGCATCGTTAGTATTCAGACTACGACAAGGCTGACATTGTTTTTCATATCCCCGAAATGCTATTTTCTTTCTTCTGTTTTTTTTTTTTTTTTTTTGGGGGGGGGGGTGCTACAGCTATCTTTTTACACCAACAGGAAAGTTTTTATGGGTATATGCAATCTTGGGTAATGTTGCTTGCCTACGGTGTTAATGGTAGCCACATAACTGACACAGGCTTCACAAACAAACCTATGAAAATATAAACATTTTCTGCTAGTGGATTCCATGTACAAACATAAAATGTAACACATTTATATCCAGTATATATCTATCAAAAATCTGGCACAAGCTACCCCTTCCAAGTGACAGGTGACTTCAGTTTACTAGACAAAGCCATATTTGTCAATGCTAATTTACGGCCAGGCACAAAGGTACGGTTTCGGCAAAAGTGAAATTCGATACCTCTCCACTTATGCAATTGGCATCAAATAGAGATTTTCGATATTAAGACATGTTTTGGCATGCAGTTTTACAGACTGAGCACACATGCACACACACACACACACACACACACACACACACATATATATATATATATATATATATATATATATATATATATATATATATATATATATATATATATATATATGTATGTATGTATGTATAAAGCTATTGTATATCAAATATTGCAAATAAGGCAGTACCTAATTAAAGCAGGTTGAAATGCTATAACTGCTTGATTGTTTTTAAAGTGTGACTTTATCAATGGCGTCCAAAAATAAATATAATAATACGTGCATACATCACAATGTGAAAATATTGAATACATGAAATTGGAAACTCGTTTGTTATAATTTGAAATTTTATAACATTAAGAATGGTCTTTGTATTGTTAATCATTGGGCATGTATCACATTCAGGTAGGTGCATGAAAGTAAAGTATTTCTATGGGTGTTACTTCTCTAATCATTTCAAACATAGAAGTTGTTATTTACAGCTATTTAGCATAGATAACAAGGACTGTAATTTGGTCATTAATCCTTTTAATCTGCAATTATCAGAAACATAAATGAAAGCATTGGGATTTCGAGTTTATCCTATACATGTTTAAAAGCCACGATTGATTGGAGTTTCATTTCCACATTAGTTCGGTTATTGTAGACTTCTTTTTACTATCTTAGGTCTTCTGCACAATTTCACCTATTTATCCTTGGTTTGTTATCACATTTACAAATCATTAATGTTTACAAGAGATGTGTTATTAATAAGCTACATGAATCTTCCACCTAAAAACATGAAAAAGACGCAAATAAATCAAATATCACAGGACATGGTAAATGATCGCGTAACTGTATTGCTGGGTACAAATTGTAGGAAGGCATTATCTGCATTGAATATCTTGAACTGTCATTATACTTGTCTCCTTGAAAAATGACGCTCCTGTGTCTCTTCTACAGTTGGCTGGGTTGAAAAAAAGGCCATCACAAACCGACCCGTTCAAAAATATAAACATTTTGTGCAGGGTGATTGGCCACATTCCGTGTATGTTAGACATACGTGATGTACAGTGGTATCCCACTTGCAAGGCCCGCTACCGGGAGTGTACTTCAGCATGCTGAGAGTACAGCAGTGAGACAAGGAAAGGGCGATCTGGATTTTCAACACTAAAGGTACATGTTATTCCACGTTGAACATCAGATCGTGTGATTTGTGATGTTGAGGTTGTTGCAAAAATCAAGGTTACCGTTTTCAACATGTGGCCGAATGCGTCTCATGTTAAGTAGTCAGTGAGTAAATGGCGTCGGTAATAATTTAATGACAGTCAGGTTAAGTTAAACAAGCATAAGGAGAGCGTATGAGAAATTCAAGCGTGCCGTCATGTCCGTGTGTTCTTATTCACGTAAATGGTGGTTACCGAGGTTTAGCCAAAGACGCAAAAGTCGGTTGTACTATCAATAGATTTTAAGTGAAATATTAATGAGGTTTGATATCAAGGATAAATCCTAGAGGAATCCCGGTATGAAGTTGATTTTTCCTTCTTTTTGTTTTATGGAGGTATGAAGTCTTGAAGGAAATGGGGAAAACTGATGTGGTCATAGGGGTGGGTTTTGTCAAGTCCTTTTTTATTGTGGGAGTCGGTAACTTGCTTCTCTTTGTTCAATTAAATGTCTGATTGAATAAAACCTTTGGGAAATTTCAGTCTAAAACGTCATGGTATGATGGCACGTTGCGACGAAAAGGTTGATGTTTCCTTAAACAAAGTTGTTAGGAATCTTATTCAATTAAACGTCCGATTGAATAAAAACTTTAGGACATTTCAGTCTAGAACGTCATGGTATGATGGTACATTGCACGGAAAGGTTGATTTTGCCTTAAACAAAGTTGTTATGAATATTGCAAGAACAAGTGCAGGGTGAGACAGACCCTCAAAAGTACATTCATTACATTATGAGTCAGCACTACAATGAATGTCCATTTTGCTCCACATTCCATAGGGGATAAAGATCAATTACATAATACCCCATGCCCTCAGGTGTCTAAAAATAGGTCAGGCCTTTCAATGCGATCTAAAAGATAGATACAAGCATGACGGGCCTGCATTCAATTTGAACACAACACTCCTCGAAAACTATTGTCTGAAAATTGTGATGTAAGTAAATATGATATATGATAAGGATTTCACACGCCTCAAACATTAATCCCCACATTTCATAGAGGATAAAGACCCCTAAAGAATTGTAGGTTCACATTTCATAGATGATTAGGACACAACGCCCTGATGAAATTACAGCCTCTAGGGCTTTATACAAACTGGTTAAAACTAGACAATTCTAGAATGTATTGTTCATACAGGTGTACAGTGTTCAGAATGATCACATATTTTCGATTGAATTATATCATGCTTAGCCATTGATAAGTGGGTATTAACAAACGTATCTCCAACACAGAAATCTTTTGACAATTGAGGATTAAAATATACACGTACTTACTCATGTAACGTAACTCCTTTCTTGTGAAGTTTGATCTTTATTCGATTTTGAGTTATAAGAGGATTGTAGCGCGCCACTGTCCCAGCAGACTATTTAGAAAAAGAAGGATTATGTGCCCACCCATGCACCCACCCTATCACTTCAACATATTTCATAATCATAAAATTTAATCACCTGCAGGTCTTCTAAACTGGTCTATCCCAGTTTGATTTTAAAAAATGCGTAAAAAATATCCAGGGGAAACTTGTTACTTAAAAAGTAATGTGTTCACGAGTGGAAATCTTGAAATCTTATCAGTTGGGTGGATTCACACCACTTTTCATAAAACATTACAAGGCTACCTAGAAGTCAACACTGAAGTTCTTGGTAAAGTTAGCGACAGTGCATTACATGGTGAGTATTCCTTAACTTGACTATTTTGCAGGCTTATTATGCTATCCATAGACCAAGTAGTTTCTGGATTAATACTATGATGGAAAATTCTCATTTATCCGATTGTATAAAGTTAACATCGCGTCAAATGTGCATGCGTTAGCTTAAGTATTAAATGGGCAGAGCTGACCTGTTAAGTTTGAAATCGGTTGCGATATTTTTGTATGGTGTGAGCACAATAAAGCAGGTCTAACCCCCACAATACCAGACAGACTAAACATTTCTGGTTTCACATCTCACTTTCAAAACAAGACAAGGTTTGGATCCACATTGTAATCTGCAGTAAATGAATGGTGAAAGTGACCGATTACAGTTAAAAACTTACCGGACATCCATCAAACTGAGGCCTTTACATATTTACATAGTGTATGGCTCAGTTACACAGACTTTCACTGTGTATGTGTGAGTTGGAGAAGACCTGTTCTAACCTTTAAGGCTTAGAACAAAAATACCACCAAATTCAAGTGTCACCTCAAAACAAAGTCTACCTTTAAGAGCAGATGAGTAATCAGTAGTTAAATAACTTTGATTTCAAATGTCTGCACGTAAAAGCTCGCTGAGCAGTGATTGAGGATCGTACTGTAGGTGAACAACACACCCGACCATTTTTGACCTGTGTTTTATCGAATGTGCATGATTGTTCTTAACATTGTACACCTGTATAAGCAATGAATTATAGACTTTCTACTTTTAACCAGTTTGTATGATCCCCTTTGGGACTATAATTTCATTAGGGTTTATAGAACCTTTAGGCCTAATTTGTAACTCCTGTTGGAGCAGTTGACTGGCCAGGATGGTAATTTACCCTTTAAACAGATTTCTTCTTGGGACTTCTGTTCTTTATCTACAATTATCCCTCATGATTATGTGACAGGGCATGTCAAGTCTCTTCATATATTGAACATAAGAGAAAAATAACTCTCAAAGAATGATCATATCGTATGTAGGTGCATATTTTGGTAATGATATGAAACAATGCACAGTCTTTATTTGAATACGATCAGTCCGTCAAATTGTTGAACTTTTTGATTGATAACCTTTATGTCAATTTTGGAGATGCCACCTTTAAACAGACAAGTGGTATTTTAATAGGTACCAATTGTGCACTTCTTTTGGCCAATTTATATTCATTTTATTTACTCTGAGGATAGTTTTTAAGTGAAGGTGGCAAGAGAAAAGACATTTCATGATAATTTATTTTTTAAGTTGACATTAAGATATATTGATGACCTATTGAGCACCAATAGAACAAATGTGAGAATATATTTTACAACTATATTCCGATGATTTGAAATTACAAATAACTACAAAAAATGACATAGAATGATCATTTTCATATATAATGATGTATAATGATAATAGTGAATTAAGAATATATAAAAAAATTTGATGATGTTGAATGCAACATAGTAATTACCCCCATATGGATAGTTATATTCCATTTGGGAGAGCTTATGGTGTCTTTGTCAAAGTCCATTGCCTCTGCTAGAGCATGCGCTGAATTTGACACCCGTCATTTACTAGTTGTTTCAAAAACTTGTGAAACAAATATATTCCTAAAATAATTTAGAACTATCGTTTATGAAGTTTCTGGGCAGAAATGAACATTTAGTGTATAGATATCCAGTGGATTTGACATGTGATAAAAGTGATGTAATAGAAATGTAAGCCTAACAACTATAATTGACATGTTATGCAATGCGTGTATGAGGTTAGGTATGCCATGTAAGGAACCATCTCAAAATTAAGCTAAGCTATTCGTGGATATCTGGACTCCTGTGGCTGTATTCACAAAGAGCTTGATCTGATCCTTGCTTTAATCCCAAAATTGAAATCAATGTGGTTTAGGCCTGCAACTACTAAATCCTTGGCTCATTGATTAAAACTTCCAGGATAAGCCAATAAATGCTTTTGACTACAATATGAATAAATATCAAGAATTTAAAGGATCATTTATTAAATCAATCTTACTTTGATCCAAAATTTAATCTTTTGATCGAGGATTAAAATCAGGATTAAATCAAGATTGATTTATTAAATTGGAAACTCTAATTCCAAAGTCCATGTTACAGTGGAGAATATAGATTGATTACTCCTACAAGTTTAGATTAAACGTTAGGCCAACGATTCCATAGTGCAAGGCCCAAAGGCACATTGACTTTCATTTTGGGATTAAATTCAGGATCAGATTAAACTCTTCGTGAAAACGGCCCCTGGAGATTCAATGGAGTAGCGGATACACACACAAACACACACACACACACACACACATATATATATATATATAAATATATATATATATATAAATATATATATATATATATATATATATATATATATATATATATATATATATATATATATATATATATATATATATATATATATATATATATATATATATATGTATATATATGTGTGTACCTAGATGTGATTCCTTGCTTTGTGCGCATATAATATGATATTTTATTAAGATTTTAATGTGTTAAGTTGCATGTGGAAAATGAGTTAATGAAATCTTTCGTTAAATAGTAAAGAACACAGAATGGGACAAGCTTTTTATATGAAATACATATATATTCAAGGTAAATAGCGTGATTGAAAATGGATTATTGTAAAAAAAAAAGTAGATATTGCTATGTCTATAATTACTCTGAACTTTGGCTATGTCCCGTGGCTTAAGATTCCTGTTATGATAGTTAGCGGAAGTGCGGTATTCGAGGCATGGTGTGTTTCGTTGTGAGTGTGAAAGCAAAATAAACAAAAGCTCTCATTACTGACTAGTGCCTCTTAGTAAATCTTTCATAAAATTATTTCTTAGATTAGTTTAAAGTTGACTGGCGAGGCATATTACCTTGTCCCAGAGATGTGGTTTTCCAATAAAGTCAAATTTTTAACGCGGTCTTCAGAATATATATATATATGTAGGAATGAATGTGTTATAAGAAAGGCAAAATCAGTTGCTGACCATATATCAACAAGCTCTTTCTGTTTATCTTATTTTTTGTTCAATTTTGGCTGTTTTTTGTTGACGAAAAAAAAATTCTGGTATAGATTGCCTTTGTTCCACTGGTAAACTATGCCACAATTTGTCTCTTCTGTTGCTTAGGGAAGGATACCAGGATGTATAAGATCTGCCACTGGGTCCTGTACTGTAAAGATATCTTTTCATAACTCAAGGTATTTTATCCGTCATTCTTCTTATGAGCAGTACTTGGGTTTTGCTTTTTTTTTTACATCCAGTTATCATGTTGACACAAACGTGTGCTTATATATGGGTGCATGTTACAAGCAAGCAATAATGTGCACATATACCCGATTCAAGTTAAAGTGCATCTATATACATGTAGACTTATTACACTGATCTTGTGAGCTACATGGAATTTGATTTAATCGAGAGTGTCCATGCACCAGAAATGTTTGTTTCTGTGGATGGGTACAGACACAGGTACTGGTCTGATAACATTTTCATGCAAGCCATGCAACAACATCAGCGTCGTTCACTTTTCATTTACATCTGTATAGCTCACCGTATGAGACTCACTATTAAAGTCTAACATCTGTGAACACGTCAACTTTCATGGGATAATCCTTTACAGGGTGGAAAGGTACCCTCACATGGTATGAAAAATTCACGATACTGAAAGCTCTAAAATCCCCGATTTTGCTATCCCCATGGGGCAATTAATGTGGTTATGGCAATATATCTTGAAAAACTGTGCTAAAGTACTTGAGAATTTCTAACCGAAGTTACTGTACATCGTGCAATGATAAAGAGGCTCTGTTTGTTTATGATTGGTTGGTAACCCTATACTCCTGAAACCCAGGCAGGTCCCACATGACAATCATCCCATGACCACATGGGGGAACTGTATGTAGACACAAAGCAAGATAATTGTCACTCGGAGTACAAACATGACTTTAATGTGATGGTTTAGTTTGAATTTTTTGTTTGAAGCAGTACAACTAAAGGTGGTTTCCTGGGTACCACATGAGTATACCGTTCCCATAAGATCGGGACGGTGTAAATATGTATGCCAGGAAGTCTTATGGAGTCTACTGTGTGATTAATTTTGGTAGAAGCCATAAAGTATACTTACTTTGTACTAATTGAGCATTTTTGTTGTATATATAATATCGGCTCTTATTTTATTGGTCACACTCATAACACTCGCATGTATATTTTTACATTTCCATTTGTAATTGTATGGTTTATATGTGATTATCCATTTATATTTGAAGACGCACTGCAGAAAAGGTTTGGTGTCAAGAACTGTGTTGGCTAACCATACAATATATAAATCGACAGTCCCTCGTTTGTGAGACCATCCGTGGTGCCACCCAAGAAGTGTTCACATAAAGCAGGTAATGACCCTCAAGAAATTTGGCACCTGTCACACCTATAAAATAAGTTAACGTCTTTTCCTGATTTCCCACTCATTGCTTTCTTCTTCTTTTTTTTTAATTAATACAGTTTTGTCCGTACATATATTAAACCCTTTTCCATTTTGGAGCCAGGTGTTGACGTCTTCCTGTTCCTTCCCTTTTTTCTATAACATTATATGCTTAGTATTAGTAAACTGTTTTTATCGGTTTTTGAAATCTTTTCTTTTTATTCCATAGTGATGTGCAGACAATAAACATCAATATTTTCTATTGATTCTCATACAACATTTGATCGTACAGCTATTTTTCCCATCTATATTCATTCAATTCCTAACGGAATATGTTTCCATTTTCTTTCATATCTCTTCAGTTTATCGTTTTTACTGCGATATTATACTCAATGAATTTTATTTCTTATACCTTCTTTAAAATAACCTTCCATTGTTGGCCACTCTTTCTCATGACCAGGATATAAGTAATATTTTGCCACGGAAAATATTAGAGACCAGACTTACAGTCCTTCTGTTTCCATTCCAAGTAAAATTTCATTTCTAGAAAAACTTATGTTAGATAATGACTGTCCTATTATCCATTTCAAAACCTGATGCCAAAACCGTTGAATAATAACACATTCAAGGAAGTAATGAATTTGTGTCTCTTCCTCTTCATTACACAAGGAGCACAAACACTGTCTTTAATTCCATATGAATATAATTTGTAACTTGTAAATATTATCCAATGTGAAAATCTAAACTGGAATGCCCGTAGCTGAGCAGATATAGTGCATTTATAAATTTGGCTAAAACATCATTTCCAGTGTTCATCTTGAATGCTTATACCTAAGTCCTCATTCCATTTATACACCGTGTTAATGGAAGGTATAAATATCTTTTCACTCAGCATAGTAGAAAAAAAAATGAAGATTTTTCTGCCTTCATTACTTTATCACTTAAGCATACGTATGTTTCCAAGCTTTCTGTCCAACCTTCCTGGATTATGTTTTTTTTTTTTTTTTTTTTCATTTTCTTGGAATTGCAGCGATTTTACCTCCATATTTAAAATAGTTTGTACTGACATCAGCATATTTATTACAATATGCTTCGAAACACAAGAAATGAACATTTTCATCCAATAAATCAAGTACAGTATTTATACCTCACTGACTTCAATTTACCTCACTGACTTCAATTTACCAAATGAAGCAGTTTATTCTAAATTCTAAACCATGTGTGTTGGTGAACAATACCCACACATTTATTAAATACATGTTAATTGATGCTGAACCACAGTTTTATTACTTCTTTCCAGCAAACACATGATCAAAATGTTTTAAATTTATGTTACATTTCCATATATTTTCAAAAGCGGGCAATTAATGAAGTAAAAACATTTTCCATGCACCTTTACTTTCATTACTTATTAGGCTCTTTATCCACCCCAATTTTAAAGCTTGATTTTGAGAAACAATATGTATTATTTTCAATTCCCCTCGATCATATGGTCCCATGACTGTGTTGCGCTTTATGTTATCTTTGCCTCTACTCCACAAAAAAACTATACATTTGAGATTCAACTTGTTTGAAAAAAACTTTTAGTGTTTCTTGACCAAGGACTTGGCACCAGTCATGACATAAATCAATTGTGACAAAGCAAAGGTCTTCAAAATAGTCTCTGTATCGTATAATGAGAAATGTCACTGTGACCACATGGTTAATAGAGTTCCATTTTTTTTTAGAAGTGGATTATATTTTAAATTGGCGAGTTTATTTTGTCCATTTTATGTTTTTAGGTGTCTTTATCATGAATTGCGAATTTTTTAAACATCCAATAGGCATAATTTCTGTTTTGTCATAGTTGACTGTCAATCCAGAATATTTTTCAAACAGATCAAATACCGTAATTACTTTTTGCAAGCAGAATTGCCTCAACTAAACCTCACCCTTGTGGGCTCTATTTCTGAGCATGTGAAACAGAAATCAATCCTGCATAATAGAGCAAGGAATGTTTCTTGCTCTATGCTAGCACAATATAGGTTATTATAATTGTCTGAAAAGGAGAATATGTGGCAGGATAAGTGGAATATTGCACTTTGATGTACATCTGCTCCTTCACATTAATTGCTTGATGTAGATTTTAAAACTATCTGGGTACCTGGGAAAATCATTGTACAAGATCATATCGTACTTCAAACAGACATAAAAACTGTTTGACAGAGCTTGCAAAGGTACATTTGCAAGATATGTCGATACTTTGACACTGGATTAATCCAGCTACACACAATTAAGGGATGGTTATGAAAAGGTCTTGCCATTCACACCCAAGCATTTCCGTGGTTATACTGTCTCGGTTCTTCCAGTTTCTTGATTGATGGGGAAGTAAGTCATCAATGACTTTTGTTTTTGTCACATATTCAAATTCTGTATCTTTAACAGTTATAAGCTACAGGGTACGTAGCTGCAATCAGCACTGATCTCTCTATTTTGCATACTTTGTGATCAAACTGTCCCTACAATGTGACAAGTTTTGATCACCTATGAGGCAAATACTGCTGGCTCTTAGTCCCAACACATTCAGGGGCAAGAGGAGAGAGATAAAGTTAATAAGAGGGCGAGCGAGCGAGCGAGAGAGCGAGAGAGAGAGAGAGAGAGAGAGAGAGAGAGAGAGATGTACAGCAGAGTTTGTTTTCAAAACTAGACTGACAAGTGTACACAGGGGAAGGCATTTTGGAAGATGCAACAGTCAATATCCCTGACGATGGTCAGACACTCACAATCAGGTGACAACGAACAAATAAAATGCAAGTTTCCATTTCACGATTATTCGAAATGATGGTTAATTGAGTAAGTTTGCATGTTTCCTGACCCCGTACAAAATTGGGAGACAATATCTAGACCAAGTGCATAATGCTCACTCGTTTAAGTGGCATGTAATGCCTACATATTTGTGGCATGTGACTCTTAGGATCTAAGATAGGTGTTATACAATATGCTTGTTATACAAAAAAATGTGCCACATAATGACATTATTTGTAAATGCATCGTAGGTGCTAGTCTTGTTTCACCTCACAGATTGGCCAGTTTACCAATCAAAAAGTGACCTAAGTCAGATCGATTTTTTGAAGAGGCGACAAATATTTATTCTCCTGAAAATTGTTGTTGGTTACACCTACATAGAATGAAAACCATCCATTTTTAGCAGTCTTCCATCCAAGCGCATGAGAAATTGTGTATTGCATAAAATATTTGAAGTCGACATATTTCATTTCATATTGATGCCACTCAGGGGAACTGCATGTTAATTTTCACAATACTAAACACAGCACGTTTTACAATAAGGGGATAATGGCTCCCAGAGGAGTCAGATATATCCAGCTCCTTTATTAGAGGTAGTAATTAGATGGCTATCATGGGGAAAGGGGGCTGGATAAAAAAGGAGTTAATCAGGGAAAAGTATCTACTTGAACAGTTGTTTGTCAGGCAGCTTACTGTGCTCTGCCCCTTTGGAGAAGGGGAATATAGTAGTCGCTTTTTTCCGTTTGTGCGTGCAAATGTCCTGCACACACCTTTCCACCAATTGTGTCCTGGCTATTATTTGCTTGCCCTTCAGTTATGATCAATGGAATTTTTTTTCACGGCTAGGTGTATCTGGTCATAAGGGTGTATCATGTACCAAACGTAGGTATCTATGTCAAGTATATGGGTCACATTGACATATCCTTGTAAAATCGTATCCAGGCGTCGGTTCCTTCACTATTTAACTTAGTGTCGTGAAACTTCATACACACATGTATCTAGACCTGATGTGTGTGTGTTGTAAGAAAACTAGGTCACTAGGTCAAGTATCAAGGTCACTGTGATACAAACATGTAAAACTGCATTACCCTGCATGTCCGGCTGTAATTCAGTTGTCCTCCAACTTAGATGTATGAAACTTTATAAACTGGTTTATCTGGACGTAAGGGTGTGTCATGTACCAAAATAAGGTCACTGGGTCAAAAATGTTGGTCACAGTGAGAAATCGTGGTAAATTCCTGCCTCGGCTATAATTCCTTTATCATTAATTTTGCTGCATGAAAGTACACACAGACGTATCTTAACCCACAGGTGTGCCATGCACCGAAACTAGGCCAGGTATCTGGGTCACAGGTAAACAATCCTTTAGAGCTACATTATATATCCTGTTCAAGCTGTAATTCTGCTTCCCTTTGACTAAGACTGTTGAGACTTTACATGCCTCTGTATCTGGACACAAGGGTGAGTCATCCATGAAAATAGGTCACTGTGTCAAGTATCTGGGTCACTTTGATAGTCTATTTTTATTGACTATAGTCGTTGCAAACTGAGACCTGTGATTAGCGAGCGATCATGGATCCAGCAATCTCTGAGTGCATTTTTACTTCATTTTGATTCTCTGGGTACAACGTGGTTATAAATTATTTCCATGCAAGTAATATATGATACAATAGCACATATATAATTATTCAGCTATCCATTTTGTCTCTTTCTGGCACTGATTGAATTTTCAACCCAGTGGACCTTGCTGTATATGAACACCCCCTCAGCCAAGAAAAAAATACTCAAATACAACAGGTAACTTGTCACTGCAGGTGAATTTACAAAGAAACTGACTCACTATCAGAGTTTAGTGGCCACAGAAAGCAATGCGGCTATGAATGGTCGTGGTTACATAAAGCAGGTACCACGTAGTAGCCTACATATACTTTATTTTTTATTTGGTCCTGGTGTAGTCTTGTGGACATGTGTGTATGTGCATAATATGGCAATAGAAAAAGGATATTCAGCAACAATACATTCCCTCATTAGAGGGAATTTCTCTCAAAAATATGTACCATTTCAATACAAGTCTTGTACACATAAACAACCAAGAATTATACTCCTAGTTTGTCTCATGAATGCTTTCAAGTCAGACCACTTGTGAGGCAATATATTAGTGATGTGGCACTGAGCAAAAAAACTCACATATCCGAAACTCTTAGGTCCTTGGTGAAAATGCAGTCCCCCAGTTCTCAGGTATGGTGCATTTTAACTGACCATGTACTGACATACTTCATAGCCTTAATATATATATATATATATATATATATATATTCAATAATACCAGTGTGCCCTTTAAATTCATTCTAGCAGTAATATCCAGTGCGCATGAACATTTTAAGCAGTACTTATTGTGTCTTCTTGCATTGACAGTTAGTGCCTACCAGGTCTGAAGGTCATACTTCATAGCCTGAATTTAGGTTTTTATGATACAAGTATGCTCTTTTTATTCACATCAGCTGTAATATACAGCACTCATAAATGTCTCAGGCAGTATACACACACACATATATGTATATATATATATATATATATATATATATATATATATATATATATATATATATATATGTATATATATGTATATATATGTATGTATATATATATATATATATATATATATATATATATGTGTGTGTGTATATATGTATATATATATATATATATATATATATATATATATATTGCAATCACTCCAGAAGTGATCTCCAGCACTCATGGATGTCTTAAGCAGGATATATCATATATTAGTCTCTGGCACCCCCAATTCTCAAGTATGGTGCATTGTAAC